>OX359296.1:45213237-45813237 GCA_947179395.2 Pulicaria dysenterica
GGCTTTCTTTCATAAAAAAAGATAATATATCCTCTTTCTTTCATAATTGATTTAACTTTCTTTTTTCTTTCTTTTGTAATCTTCTAGCATCCTGATTCTTATTAACAAAAATTCTGCTGTTGTTTAAAAATAAAAGTTTAGAATGGAAATTTAATCATAATTGACTTTCCTTGTTTAAGACAATTAAGTAGGGTCTGAATGATTAAAATTAAATGCATTTAGTAGTGTAGAATAAAAAGCGACAATTGTTATATATGTATTATTAAATTGAGAAGGCATAACTATTTTACCCCTTCATACATAAACATCAATCAATCTTATAAGATTGCTTATGCTAGAATATACATGTAGACTGTTAACTTACTAAAAAAATACACTATACAAAGTTAACACCGATTATACTTAATTGAGGTGTTAAAACTTCATTTTCTTAAAGAATAAGGGAATTGGGAAGGTGGTGGGTTGTGGTTATAGACAATAACATGGTGAGGGACAAAAGGCCACACCATCATGGCTAGTGTTATACGAGACGTGGTTTATTTCTTAACATTTAAAAATGTAAAACTAACAAGGTATATAGGTATAGACTGATCTATATGTTGAAGACGGGTCCATGAACCATCAATTGATTGACCAAGTGAAAATTTTTGTTAGTTTGGTATTGTTAAATTTGAAACATTGTTGATTTGTTTGTCTTTTATTTATATTTTTGTTAAAAATTATAAGTTTACGTTAAAACATTGTTTTTGTGTAAAAATTTAATTATTTGGACAAAAGTTTGAGTTCTCATTAGGGGAAACTGGAATTTTTTGACTAGACGCGTTTTCCTTGAAGGTTTTCTTTTTTACTTTTATTTATTTTATATTATTATTATTTGTGTACCAGTGAAAATTTTTCTATATGTGATTTTAGAATTTAATACGGTGATTAGTGATCACACTATAGGTTAAGTGATTAGTTAAGCGATATAAGTGTAATGCTTATATGACAATATTAAATAAGTGTTTCGTGTATCACAAGAGCAAGTAGAAATAACTGATGTTAAAAAATAACTAATGTATTGGTGTTTAGGGATTGAGACATTGAATTTACTAAAGTCAATAATATTTGTATCGGTGCAAAAGATTATTTATAGCAAGTAATCAGGATAGTAAATTTCTTTAATAAATATAACTATTAATTGGATTATCTTGTAAAATGTGTAAAAGATGTAGATTTATATTACGATAAAGATAAATTAGTAGGATAAGATTTAAAAAAATATATAGTAAATAAATATGTTTGATACATATTAATAGTTTAAATGTGTTGTAAAGTTGATTTTCTTTAATAAATATAAGGATTTAGTTCACCAAAATGTATTCAATTTTTCACGTTTTGCTATTATGTGTATCAAACTCTAAAAGTTTCTATTGTGTGTATCAAACTTTTAATTTGTTGTATCTATGTATTTTGAATATATAAAAAAAGAAAAAAATGTATAAGTTTAATACATACAATAGAAAATTTAATACATACAAAAATGATAAATTAAATGTTCGATACATATAATAAAAAAATTATAAATTCTGCTACACACAATAGCAAAACATGACAAGTTGTATACACTTTAATGAACTAAACCCTAAATAGAACTATAACTATTCGTTTTCTTTTTGTAATTTTAGTTAAAGACATATAATGCCCATAATTCATATTATCCACGTATATGAATTTAAATTAAATTTGTGAAAATGCATTACTATGGTATTTATTTTATAAATTCAATATGTTAAGGTAGCAGTTTATATAAATTAGTTTAAATTTGTATCCACGTGTACAAATGACAAATCTTTTATGATTATTTATTTTTATTTTTAATTAAGATTGAGTAAAGTCATATGATTATATGGGTTATTCAAAGGTCTACATATGATAGTTTCACTCTAAAAAGTCAAAATTAATATTTTGATTTTAAGTGAATGAATGGTTTTATTAAATATTTTATTAAATAAAGAGTTTAGATCGTTTAATAAATTTTATCTAATTAGTTTTTTATATAGATTAGAAGATAGAAGATTATAAGTAGTGAGAATAACATACTCTTATATCAAGGATTCAATTCCTTGCAAACAAATAATCCTTTTTTTTTAAAGGCCAAATATTTTATTAAAGATAGAACATGAAAAAGGAGTGTCTACAAAGAATAGATCAACTCCTTTACAGTGCACCATCAAAAAAGTACAATTCAAATCAAACTACATTCACCTCTTGGAACCAATTTAAATTTTTTACCACTGCTCAATACTGCTTAAATCGAAAATCAGAAGCCACCAAATCTGGTTGAAGTAACCATTCTTCCCATTAATCCCTGTTTTCTTGTTGCCCTTCTCCTTTAAACTTTGAAATAATGCTACTTGCGCATCGAAAAATACTGCTAAAGAAAGAAGCTAAAAGAATACAGGGTTTGTTTGTTTTGTTTATGTATTAAGTTTTATCCCCATAAAATATTTAAATATGTAAAAGAGGTACGTTTGAAATATGTTATAGATGAATTTACTATAGAGATCTCTTCTTTTATGACTTTTTAAATACAAATAATTTTATCAATTAGATGTAAAAACAAACATCTCTGGCTTAATTAACTAAACTTTTTAAGTTATAATCTCTAAAATGAGAAAAGAAAGAAGCAAGCGTGAAGAAACCAAAAAGTGCAGAATCGTGTCCCCTTCACCCATTAGTTGACATGCATAGGGTGAACTCAACAATCAAATTAATCAAGTTTGAAATTAACCCTTAATTGTCGGAATATATCATTTATAGCATTTATTTATATTTGATTTACTCGTGCTGAAGAAAACATATATAGGGGGTCATATATGTCAACATTTATTTAACTTAATTGACATTTATTCTGATATTAATCTATAGTAAATTAATAATATATTTACCATAAACAAGTGGTAGATACATAACTTAATAAATTTATGGGAAAATGATCCGTAATGTTAACATTACATAACTTAGGTGATGTTACACTCACAAACCATTTAAATGAGTAAATACTGAAATGACTAAACTACCCTTCATTAAAGTAGATTGTAAGTGTAACATCACCTAAGTTGCGTAATGTTAACATTACGGATGATTTTCCCTAAATTTGTTTGAAGTTGAAATTAAAATCTTCCCCTCTTTTTATAAATGTTACTACAAGGGCATTTTAAGTAATAATATTTTCAAGAAACTTTTAAAAGTATTGGAAGCCAAACAAAACTTTTTTAGTAATAAAAGTTGGATTTTGATAACCATACCTTTAAAAGTTGTGAATAAGAATAAAATAAAGTATTATTTAGTTTTTAAAAATGATAAACTTGTTTCATATGTGGAAAGTTGAAATTTAATTAAAAGGTAACTATGAAAAATATGAAAAGTTAATTGTGAAGACATGAGTTGTAATTACCATCTTTTAAAAATGATATTACCTTTTTTATTCTTATCTACAGTACTAAAAGTTGTGGTTATCATTATCTATAAAAGTTTTATTATTACAAACATATGTTATTACAAAGTAATATCCATAGTTTTTATTAATATAAATGATGTAAATGCAACTATTATTTATATTATTATAAAAATTCTAATTTTCTCTACTATTTCATTCTACTTACTTAAAGATGATATATGAGAACTACAAATTATCTTTTATCACCTCTTTAACTAATTTTGGCAAACACTTGTTTGATCTTATAAAAAAAGATATGATAATTACAAAGTAGAAGAATATAAAACCATTATTATTATTATTACTACTAATATTACTACTACTAAATCTGTCTTATTATTATTGTTCACTATATATTTTTAGTTTAACTCAAAGATAATTGTCTACTTCTAAATTTTTTTTATCATTAAGTGCTATTTTTCTTGTTTTACCCTTAATTAGTTATTATTATTATATTTTTTACAAGTCAACGGTGTATTAAATCATGTAAAGCTAAGAATGTCACTTTTACTAACGAAGTCTTGGATTAATTACACTCTATTAAACCGTGTTTTATTAACCATAGACAATAATTTTTAGAACAAATAGAGTATTATGTTCTTGACAACATGTTCATGTGTCCTAGAAATGTTATATAACCATGAGTGTTTTTAATCTTATGTGGTCATTCTGCTTGTTGCTAAGCGGATGACGACTTAAGGCCGACTCGTAATTGGCGTTGAGGTGTTGATCGAATACTGCGAATCTATCAATATATACATTTTTTGCTTTTAATAAATGTATTTATAAAAAATTTAAAAATATGGAAAAAGTAAAATAATAATTTGTGATACGTACAATGAACATAAATGGCGTGTGAAAGTAGTATACTAATTCAATTCATGAGTTAATTAAGAAAATTAATTAAGGCATTAAAAACGATGAGTATTAAGGTATATATGCCCAGTTTACAGCAACAATTTACGACTAATCAGCCACCATCCTCTAATTCATTAATTACTAGTCTAATCTAACCATCTGCTCCGCTCAATTATATACAATATTCTCAGTTTCATATTTTTTTGTGATTATATATGGCTTTGATCAACATTTCAGTTACTTTTTTTAATTATTTACTTTTTTTATTATACCAATTATTTACTTTTTTTTCCTAATTATTAACTTACTCTTACTCGTACTGCTAATATATAAAATTATCTACATTTTCTAGGTATATGAAATTTGGTCCACTAAAATGATTAGTAGAACTAAGTTAATTGTGAAATATAGCATTACTTCGGTTATAAAATATGCCAACTAAAAGCATGTAGTTCGGATGGTTAATTTCAATATCATACTTAAAAGACCCCTGTTTTATAGAAATTGTTGTTTGAAGACTTATTCACGAACACGATGGCGGTGGTGGGTAGTGGCGAGGGTGAGTTTTGTGGGGCGGTGGTGTTGGTGGTGAAAGAGAAGGTGATGGTGGTGATTGTGACGGTGCGGGTAGTGAAAACATAGGCGGGTGGTGTGATCAAGGGCGAATATGTATACATAATGTAAAAAACTTTAAGATTAAAATTTTATCTAGTAATAAATTAGTTAAAATCAACCCTATAAAAGAATAGTTGAACTAAAACTTTAGAATAAATAGGTAAGAAATTGAAATATTTAAATCGTCACCGGAGAATTACTGAACTTGAGAATATCTATCTTAAAAATATATACACCTAAATCATCAAGGTATAAAACCTCGTCAGAAAAAATGTAAAAAAAGTTGATATAACTATAGGATATATGTTTAAATTTCAATTTAATGACCCGTACTGACACAAATATTGGTGAGTCTTTAATTTTGTTGTTTTGATTTAGTTAGGAAAGTAAGTGGTATTCTATTCTAAATTCACCACCGGTGGTGGTTGTGATGGTGGTGATGGCGGTGGGGTAGTAAAGAGGCGTAGATGGTGATCATGGTGATGATTGTGCTGGCCAGATTAATCAAGTCCATTTATAAATATAAGATTAGGATTGGTGAGTATACATGTGGATGGAAGAGTTTGTTAGGGAAGTGATATAATAGGGGGGGGGGGGGGGGGGGGGGGGAGTCATTAGAGATGCGAATGGAGGGAATTTGGGAGCAACACAAATGATTGCAATCCACTCTTGGCAGAACTTAAAGCCATGTATTTGGGCTTGTTATTGTTAGAGTAACAAAACATTATCCGATAAATTGGTAAAATTGTCATCAGATCCGCTAAAGTCACTGAAATTGTAAGAATCAAAATAGTGTTGGAAATTAGTTAGGAAGAAGCCTTTTAGGCTTTTTGGAGATAGAGAGGTTTAAAGGGAATTTTGAAGAGAGGAATAATTGAATGTTTTTAAAGGAAGTGTATACTAAAGCTTTGCTTTATTGATTTGTTTCTCTTGATCTTGATTACAATTCTAGAATCATAACCTAATTATACTAGTTCATGGAAGAATCTAGATGGTAGATATTTCCATTGATTTACAATACTTATTTAGATATTTCTACATATATACCTAGATAATTCTACATATATATATTTAGATATTTCTATCTCGATATTTCTACTTATAAATATCTAGATATTTCTTACCTAGATATTTTTACTTATACATATTTAGATATTTCAAGATACCATACTTCTAGATACTTCCATGTATATGGCTTGGGCCTAAATCATTATTGTTGGATCAAATCAAGTTTATGTGTAACACCGTATTTTCTAAAACACAACTTTATAATACGCGCGGAAGCTAATAACATAACTACATATATATAATATGGTAAATACAACTTTTCTGGTTAACTTTACAAAACTACAACAGTGTTACTACAAAATCAGGCTCTTTACAATTTCAAAATAGATATCAGAGTTAGATCAGTCCATAATTTCAGTTTCACTTCTATCTTCAACCTACCAGGACTATCCTGTAAAAGAGTTCAACAGTGGGGGATTAGCACAAAGCTAGTGAGAAAATAGATATACAAAACATACAAGGCATCAAGCCCAAACCAACAATGCTCAAACAACAAGAGAACCGGCGGTCTTGCGGGACCTTCAACCAAATGCCGGCCAAAGCATAGGTTTACCGATAGCCTAGTTACAACAGACAACAATACTAGCAACTCTTGATTACAACAAATGTTATCAAGACGAATGCTAGTACTGTATATCCCTAAACCAAGGTCCAGCTGAAAAACAACCACCAAGCTGATCTCCCAAACAACATGTATATATACAGTCAACAAGAGAATACATCTCAAAGAGCAACAATCAGGTGATATATCTTATACATCCAAGATATATATCCACTCACCGATATCTTCAAAAGTTCAGGTAAATCAGTCTCTACTTATCTACTGAGTTTTGTCTCCACCTGAACAAACAACTAACAATCAGTATTTGCTTAATCAACACACAATAAGCACAATACTTAACGTGTACATAAATCAACAAGTACATACATCTACATATCACATGTACCAATAATCTACAAGTACATATCAACTTATGTATATTCAAACAATATACTGTAATTCACTATTACTCTTTACAATTTGTAATTCTGTGAATTCATCCAACTCCTTAGCTTAGGTAATTCAAACATTCCTTTCGTAAGCCAAGACAAATACTTGAGGTATAAACTCATGCTCATATTCAAATCATCAAATCCGATCAATGGTCTATTTCAACACAACCAATTGAATTCCGAGTAACATCACATCCGAGTGAATAGGCGGAATCCGAGTAAATAGGCATTTCTGGATTATTCGAATTCCGACTAACTATCGAAACCCGAGCAAAGGCTCAATTCCGAGTAAAAGCAATTCCAATTTAATCGGATTCCGAGTAAAGTCACATTCCGACTAAGAGTTGGATTCCGATACAATTCACAATCCGAGCAAAAGGCCAAATCCGATCAAGTCTTGCAATCCGATAAAACAATCGGATTCCGATAACAACCAAATCCAAATCCAATTATACTTCTATCGGATTCCGAGTAAAATGGCAATTCCGAGAGAATTGTTAAGGCATCAGATAATTTAGTCGGATTCCGAGTCATTCATACCTCAAATCCGACAGATTCATAACTTCATCCCCATTATTGATTTCTAACATAAATCACTACTGATTTTAAGCATGCAAGTTATATATGTTTCCAGAAATCATTCTAAACATATAATGAACATAGTCTATCATCAAAATCTAACATGCATTCATCCTAAGATCATGAATTCCTCAATTAAAGCATTCAATCGGATTCTTATACATATATGCATTCAAAACCGAAATTAACATCAACCAACATATTGTTTCAGAATTTCTAACCTCTAGATGATTCAGAATGCTTCAATTAATCAATTGCACAAACACTAGTACAAAATTGACCTTTAGTCACACCAAAAAAGTGTGACCGTATGCCTACGGTCACACTTTTTTTTTCATTAAAAGTGTGACCGAAGATCGTGCCATTTTAGGTATGTAATGGTCACACAAAAATTTAGTGACCATATCATATAAAAAAATGTGACCGTAACTAAAAAAGTGTGACTATAGGGTATAGACTTTTCATTTTGAAATCAAACAATTCATCCGAAAGTGTGACAAAAAACTTTTTCTAGACACACAATTTTGTTATTTGAGTGACTGTTGTTCAGCCTATGGTCACACAAGTCTATTATAAGTGTTGTTATTGTTTAGGTTTTAGTCACACATAAATACTAAAAATGTAGCTGAAACCATTTTATGCTCACACAATGTTTTCAAAAATGTGACTATCTATAACCTACAGTCACACAAACGTTGTAACATCCCATCTTACCACAACACAAGCAATTCCCAAGGGTCACCCATCTCTGGATTGCTTCAGCCCAAGCACGCTTAACTGTAGAGTTCTCATGAGATGTGTCATTCTTGTGGTCCTTACACGGGTTGTGTCATGTAAGGCCAAAGTTTACTCATAAGCCCATCAAAAGTGTGACAGAACTGTTTTGGAAAAAGTGTGACTAAATATCATTTTTGTACTAGTGTGTGACCGTATATATATCTATGGCCTCTTATAAAATCCATCACAAATTTTATTCTCATATCAGTGGCATATCATGCCATTTGGTAACACTTTTTACAAGTGTGCCTAGTAATGGTCACGTTTTTATGTTTAAGTGTGACTAAAGGTATTTACTTACTATACAATTGTCACGTTTTTATGTTTAAGTGTGACGAAAGGTATTTACTTACTATGCAATGGTCACACAAACAAAATATAAAGTGACTAAAACTATGACAAAATTTAAAAAATGACCTATAGTCACACTTTAAATCAAAAGTGTGACTTTGATTTGTTTTAGAAAAAGTGTGACTAAAGGTCATTTTTGTACTATTGTGTGACCGTATATATATCTATGGTCTCTTATAAAATTCATCATAATTTTTATTCACATATCAGTGGCATATCATGATATTTGGTCAAACTTTTTACAAGTGTAGCTAGGAATGGTCACGTTTTTATGTTTAAGTGTGACTGAAGGTATTTACTTACTATGCAATTGTCACTATTTTATATTTAAGTGTGACTAAATGTATTTACTTATTATGAAATGGTCACACAAACAAAATATAAAGTGACTAAAACTATGACAAAATTTTAAAAATGACCTATAGTCACACTTTAAATCAAAAGTGACTTTGGTTTGTTTTGAAAAAAGTGTGATTAAATGTCATTTTTGTACTATTGTGTGACCGTATATATATCTATGGTCTCTTATAAAATCCATCACAAATTTTATTCAAATATCAGTGTCATATCATGACATTTGGTCACACTTTTTACAAGTGTGGCTAGGAATGGTCACGTTTTTATGTTTAAGTGTGACTAAAGGTATTTACTTACTATGCAATTGTCACTATTTTATGTTTAAGTGTGACTAAATGTATTTACTTATTATGAAATTGTCACGTTTTTATGCTTAAGTGTGACTAAATGTATTTACTTACTATGCAATAGTCACACAAACAAAATATAATGTGACAAAAAGTATGACAGAATTTAAAAAATGACCTATAGTCACACTTTAAATCAAAAGTGTGACTGGACTGTTTTGGAAAAGTGTGACTAAATGTCATTTTTGTACTAGTGAAACAAGATCAACAATTGATGGAATTTTACTTCTTCTTCTTTCTTTTCTTGCTCTCGGCCGAAACACACATAACACACACAAACATCTCTTTGACTATTATAACAAGCAAAGAAAACATGGGGGAGGATTGGGTAAGTCACCAACCGGCCATACCCCCCCCCCCCCCCATACACACTCCAACTTTTTAATTATTAAAATGTATATATATTTCCTTAAATAAACAAAAGAAAATAATATCACATAATAAATTATTTATCACTTATCAACAAATAAATCAAAACAACAATTAAATTAATTCACATAGCAAATTAATTTCCAGATTAATGAATTAATTACCTTAATTCTACTAGGCCGGTAAGGAGGGTGTTACATTATGATCCAACAAACACCATCTTTTGATGATCGAACTTGAAATCTTAACAAGAACTCGTTAGAAAATGCACATAACACAAATAAGATAAACAAGATACCAAGATATAACGTGGTTCGGTCATGGTCACGACCTACGTCCATGCACATGAACTAGAGATTTCTTTATTATGACTAAAGTGTTTACATAGATGTTGAAGGGTTTTGATCTGACCAAACCACCCAATGACATAAACTGGTCAAAACTGGGTTTGATTCTACTGGTTCAATCCTAAAAGCGGAACTGGATTGAACACAACCCTCTAAACCCCAAAAGGGTTAGGATCTTTAAAACTTACATGATCTACTAGTTTCTAATCCACAACAATCCACAGTTAAGGTTATGAGAAAATATACCTCTTTTGATTTTCGATCTTGGGATTGCTAAAGACAGTCCACCACTAATGCACCTCCTGTACGAACTGGCTGTTAGACCGCTCCTGGATCCCCAATCAACGATGCTCGAAAAAACGAGAATGTGTGTGTGTGTCGACCTTGAATCGCAAACACCCACTTGGTGTTTTCTTGGTTCGGTTTCGACGAGAGAATAGAGAATCCGAGAGAGAGTGCGACGAGTGAGAGAGAGAGAGAGGGAGAGAGTTGATGGTGGCTAGGGTTATCCCTTTAATCCCTTGTTGTCTTATATTAATCCTTTATGCTTAAGGATATATATATATAGAGAGATTAAATGGACCTAAGCCCGTTTAATTAAAAGCCCACTGGTTTTAATTAAACTTTCAATCTTCTCACTTTTACCCCCTGGACTTTACTAGTTAATTAATTAACTATTAATTAACTTGGTCCGTTAAATATTAAAACTTAATATTTAATTTCTCTTTAAATAATAAATAACTATTTATTATTTATTCCCTTTCTAATAATTAATACAAACTGATTAATTATTTATTTCTCTCTTTTCAATAATTAATACTACTGATTAATTATTTACTTTTCTCTTTAATAATTAATCCAACCTGATTAATTATTTCCACACAGATTTATGGTGAAAAACCAACTATTCTAATATGCGTGTGTAGTAGTGTGACCCTTTAGTTTCTTATAACATTGGATACATGTGTCCATTAATTATCTCTGCATATAATCTAACAGATGTCACCCCAAAGGTGCATATGTTGAATAAAACCTAACTACGATATTTATAGACACAAACTAGAAACCATAATTAATAAACATAGCCCATCGATTACAAGATAACTACAAAATTTAAATGGGCTCAAGACAGATTAATATCAAAGAAACAATTCGGATGAATCTCAAATTGCTCCACAATGTGGAGACGACTTCCTCCACGCGTACACATCGAGACCAAATCCAAAACCCATTCTTGATATATGTCACACGCCATGCACATCATCATCACCATGTGCACCATATTTTACGTTCCAAGCCATTTAATTTGCATATATTTAAAACTGGCAATTTGCATTCACGTCAAGCTTCCCATAAATTAGATTCTAGTTTCAAATGTACCGCTAATTTCAAGTCACACATAACAGAAGCCGGCAAACAGGAAGGTAGAAACCTCTATGGAAATAAGAGATATATGTTGAAGAATCTCACTACTGTGTGATACATGTGTTGAGCTGGATGTAGTGCGTATTCCAAGAGAATTAAATATGGAAGCTGATGAGTATGCAAAGAAAGGGTTGTGCTATAACACCGTAAAAACACAAACCATATTTTTTTAAAACACGACGGAAGCATTGCGATATAAAATAATAAAGATAGAAACACCCACAAACTAAAAGCCGTACTGTACAACAACTCAATATATTGTTTCGTGTTACAAAAAGAGTTCACCAAGATGGCTCATCGTTTAAAAAACCAAAATATCAGAGTGACGGTCAAACTTCCACTGTACACAAACAACAACAACCTACCGTGCTCTCCGAAAACCTGCAACAGAGAGTTAGGGCAGGGAATTAGCACAAAGCTAAGTGAATGGAAATCAATCCACAAACAGCAATAGCAGAATCACAACGGTTACAACAGAACATGTAACCACACAATCAGAGGACCGGCGGTTCTACAGAATCTACAACCAAATGCCAGCCAAAGCATTGATCTATCGATAGCCATCTGCTAACTGGAACAGTTAAAGCCCTTCTACTACAACAAATGCAATAGAAGATCTAAAACTGCACAACCAGAAGCAAACCAACGTAGCCCAATACACACGCTTAGCTTACCTCTGCCACAAACATCAAGTGCACAAGTTCATCCCTTGATACACTTATCTTGGACTGGATTGCACAATCATTAAAAAAACCAGTCTAACAACAATATCATACTAAATAGACTATCAAAGCATCAATCATGCTAATCCAGGTAACCATAACAGTTATAACTAATACCACCCGTCAGTTAACGTCCACTCACCTCGGTTTAAACTTCAGTCCGCTCAGTTATGTCATCACTGAGCCTTTGTAGTCCCTGAAAACACAATAACACCCAAATCAGTTCTCACATCATAATATATTTATATCAATATTAATCAATAACATCATGTTAACATCTCACAAAACAAGTACACATAGCATGCATCATGAAATAATAGCAAACAAGAGTAAAAAACATCAAAAACACACAGACGCGCTAAGGCCAAGCCTTGGACGTGTCGTGTCGGGCTCGTATTCTTCGAATGGGCCTTGAACTCGAATTGGGCTTCAAATTGCTTGTATACTTGGGATTTCGCATGAGGCTTTCGAATAGCTGCCTTCAAATGGCAGTTGGGCTTTCGAACCATCACCACTTTCCAACCAAGAAGAGCTCGAGCGGCCTCCACCATTCGAACCAAACCTTTCGAGCCGTAGCTCCTATTTGAGCGGACCTCCCCCATTCGAACCAATCTAAATTTGAACTGGTCACACATTCGAGTGGCTGACATCCATTCAAACCATCCATTCAAGCGGACCTCATCAATTCGAACCACACTCCATTCCTTTCGAACTGAACTTCATTCGAGCTGATTCTTTCCCTTTCGAGCCCCACAATTCGAACAACACACACACACACACACACACACACACACACACACACACACATATATATATATATATATATATATTTCAAACATGTCACAATAGTCAACAATTTGGATAGGATTGTTTTCCCAATTAAACACCTCATATCTCCTTCATTATTTTAAACTAAAACTAAGATCTTCATCACTTTTATCAAGTTCATATGAACAAGTAGGTTAATATCCAGAAATCTAATTCTTAAAATCCCACTTTAAAAACACTTGTAATTCATAAATACATTAAGAACATCAAGAAACTTACTTATAACCTTCAAGAACACTTAAAAACCATTTAAAACTAACAAATTCATAGAACTTACTTTTCAAGTTCATCATAAACTCTAACATGGTGTTTTCATATAATTTGAGCATGGTAACCTTTAGAATCATGTGTATAAGTAACCATGAACATGTCAATACCTTGATTTATAATTATCAAACACAAGATCAAGATGGAAGAATTTCAAGTAGACAAGCTCTCTTTGTATTCTCTCAAACACACCTTAGAACACACACACACACACACACATAAATGAACTAAACTTAGTCATGAAGGTATACTAAAGACCTCCAAAAGTCGGCTAACATATTTTTTTTATAATATAAACACACACACAGTATTAAAACACTGCTTTCGAACATACAGTTTATCATATAGACAGTCAAACTCCAATAATTAACAACTAACGAGGTAATATTTGAAACCCTTATTTAAAATCAAACTCATTGATACCATAAACGCATACGATTAAAATAAATAGATAAACAATTATGGAATACTCACAAAACAGCTAGGCCCGGATTTAGGATGTTACATGTGCCGATCTGCTGCATGGATTGTTTGTGTTTAATGGGCCATATAAGTAAGATGAATCGGTGGTGGATGGTGGTTGTCGTTGGATGTGAGGTGCCATATGTAATATATGGAGTTAGTGTGGATGTGAATTGATTCGAGTCACTTGTGTCGATCCTTATAGTGTTTAATTTTGGTGTAGTCGAAATGAAATGTGTTTGTCATGTGCTTGTTTTTTATATAGTCTTGGTCCTGGTGTATTGTAGTTATGGGCTGTGTAGTAGTAGTTTAGTAGTATTTATGAGTCTGTCTAGAGTTTGTAGTTTTATTCATGTATTTTTTAACTGGGTGGCCGGAGTGTGTTGTGACATGAACTACTTAGTATTAGGAGTCAGGTCTAGGTTTGGTTTATGTGTGTGTGTTGTAAGGTTCTGATGTTGGTCAATATGGGTTGGTAATATCATTTCAAAGATACTTGGGTGGGCGTTAGGTTGCGTTGAAGTTGTAGGATGGACGGTAAAGGCCTGGTGAATAGGAGAGTGGGCAAGTTAGGATGGGGTTACAAGGGGGTGGTAGAAGTACATCTGGTGCAGGAAGGATTGGAGGTTGAGTGGGTGTAGTATAGTGGTTTCCTTGCCTTATTTAACCCGTTTATTCCTCGGAGTTTTATTCATGTAGTAAGAGTGAATGGTGGAGGTGTCATGGAAATGAGATGGAGTTGATATGAGTGTGGGGAAGGTAACTAATCTACATGTTCTTCTTACATAGGTTGACCCCTTTGAGCCTCAAAATATTTTGGTTGGCAGGTGATTATTTCCATTTAATGTGAATGAGTGTTTATAACCACCACTGATCGACTATTTCGGATCGTTGAATGGTGGGTGGGTTGGGTGTTGACAGGTTATCATGAAGATACAACAAGCAAACAGTGAAGTTATGACGATGATATTAGAACTAAAGATATAATGATGAACATGAAGTGCTCTTGATATCCAGTGGTAATCCAATGACGATGGTGTATTATATTGAAGTGAGTCTGGATGGATATATATGTAATTCATTATGCAGTTAAAGGTCTGATTAAGGAGGCAATGGTAAATGCTGAAGGCCAAAAAGGGAGGTGAGACGGTTTAGTAAAGGTGCAGGAGGCCATGATTCAACAAAAGTGTCCATTAAGATCGTTAATTTGATGTTATGAAATAAGTAAGGGCTCAAAAGAAAGTACATCCTGATAGGTTCAATTATATAGATTAAGGGTGTCATTTGAACTGATGGCTGGTAGACTATGGACTTGTTGGAAGCAATTTGTCAAAGCATGTGGTGAAAATCAACAAATTTGGTAAGCTGCATGGAAGAACTATGTTACAATGAGTTAAGTTACTTATCTCGAAGTATTAATAGGTTTGTGTAACAGGTGGTTAATTTGAAGCGTTTATTTCACGATTCGATAGGAGTGAGTTTGTAAGAAATGAAATTTGTGTATTTGATTTGTAAGTATGAATGAAATTCTCAGCCATTAAAGAGTGAGATTGAAGGATATGTCCTTTTAAAAAAAAGTTTGTATGCTTTTCAAAGTCTAAGTCAAATAATTAATAAAATTCAGATTGACTTTGATTATTCGCGTCATACGAAAGAAATACATGTAGAAATAAAATAAAATAAAAACTATTTGACCTATGTTTTCAGTTAGGGGCTACATGTAACACGTACATGCAACCCTTTCGTTTAAATCTTCTTAAAATTACGGTATGATCACTTATTTTCAATTTATCTTTTTTATAAAAACATTATATTTTAAACAAAATGCATTTATATATAAATTAACAAATACATTAATTTAATTAGTAATATTACTTTAATGACATAAATGCATTAATTAAGAAAAGAGTATTTAGCTTGAATTTCGTCTTTTTCTTGAGTACGGAATCGAGATCGACTTCTGACAAACCCTTCGTCGATATATTGCATTACGAAGATCATTCCATTAGTGTTATTTTTTTAATTAAAAAATTAGATTAGATGTTCGTATGATATAGATGTTTGTTTTAAAAAATAATAAATATTAGACATTAATTAAAAATATTAAATAATTTCAAAACACGAAAGAAATAATAATTTAAAAAAGTCATGACATACGACATCAACACCACAATCAGAGTAATAAGGTTAAGTCTTTATTTATTATAATAAAAAAGTTAAAATGTTATATAAAATTTTATACCCATAAGATTAAGAATTTGATTACATATGATATTTTGAAATATTAAAAGGCAAATATAATATTTATAAATTATAACGTATATATATATATATAATATTTTAAAATTTAAAGAAACATATATAATATCTCTCTAATTATTTGCATTAAATATTTTTTTTAAAGTGAAGTTTAGAATTTAAATTTTAATTAAACGGATGATTTAGTCTTTTATTTGTATTAGATTAGATAGAAATTTCTCCTTTTCCGCCATAGATATGTGGAAGTTGTTTTTGGAATTAAGAGAAGTTACCGACTTACCGTCCTCAAGTGTTTATTTTTCATTTTTTTATTTTAAAAAAGACCCTCAAGATTAATTTATTGGTTACTACTTACTAGGCATTCTTTACTCTTTATTTATTATTTAAAGGGTCAAGTCATGACTAATTCAGGGCTTAAAATTTTGGTTAATTTAATTTTTACAATTAAAATGTGTACCAATATTTTGCGCATACTACACTAACTTGTAGTGATATAAGTTCATAATATCTGTTTCGGGTTTATCACTTGCTCGTACACATATCAACTTGGTGATCATGTAGATAAACTTGGTAATCTTAGGAGATGTTTGTTTTAGTATAAAGATTTTTTTCATTATTGATGCCTAGGGTGATAGATACAAGTGAAAAAAATGTTTTTTTTTAAACTCAAACACGATGTTTATGAAGCGTGAATAAGACCATCAACATCCATCACATGCTTCACACAGCCACATCAGCGCCACATCATTCTCTCATCCCATCACACAAACCCCGCATCCATCACATTCTTCACATCACAAAAAAAACCCTACTCTCACACCCAACGGTCACAAACCCTCCTCACGCGCGCGATGGTGGTCACGAAGGCCGGCGATGGTGTGGCGCGACCGTGAGCGGTCCTCACGCACCCCCTACGCGATGGATGCGGCCGGTCTAAGTAACATTCAAACCGAATTCAGTGAACACTTGCAAACTAGTCTGCAATCCAGTATATAGCTCGATCAAATTCACATGATACAAACTTAATGCAATATGTAAAACTAGAATAGCAACAAAGAAATTCAGTTTATTTTCACTTATTTAAATTTTAGCCGAGTTTAATTTATTAATTTTAACTCATAAATGTAATTCACGCGTAAGAGATCTTATAAAATATTTTGCGTTTATGGCACATTTTCTATAATTAATATGGTATAGTTAAGATTTAGCATGATATTTATCTTTTAATTGTTATGAGTTAAACCAAAAGTCTGTTGGATTAGATTATTTCACAAATCAAAATATAAATTTTAAACCACATACAAATTAATAAAATAGCGAAAGATAATTTATCGACTTGTTTCCGAAATTAGTTACCAAGTTACCAACCCCATTTACAAATTAAATATATAAAAATACGTGTTTTTCAATAAAATATGTAAAAATAAAATAAAAGAATGATTAACACCTATACTATTCGATATTGACTTATTTGATCCTTAAAGTAAGACAATTAGTGATACAAAACTAAATAGTCACCTTAATTTAGAGGACGTTCGACCAAGATAACGCATATCTTAAATTTTAAATATGTATGAAAAAAAATGATTATGATGTTTTTGTTTTATTAACCTTATATATTTACTCAATTAACTTATGAATGAGTGGTTTTCTTAAATATTATTTTTTAGCGATTTAGTTATTAATAATCAAATATCTTAATAAAAATATTTTTTCAAATAATTTAATAGATACATCTATCTATTTTCATGACTATTTATATAAATACATATACCAATTAGATTGTATTTACAAAAAAATCAATTGATTATAAAGAGAGAGGTTCCACAAAAAATTTGATGATGATGTAATACATAAATTAATGATTTTCTAATATACTTTAAGATATTTTATATTACTATGTATATTTTACAATTGTTTTACTATATAGAGTTAATTGCACAGATGGTCCTTTAAGTATTCTATAGTTGCAATTTTAGTCCTTTTTTTTCAAAAAGTTGCAAAGAGAATCCTTTAACTACCATTTTTTTTGCATTAATACCGTCACCCATCATCGGAGAAATCACCCACCATCTCCCCATCACCACCACCGTGAACCTCTCGATCCCTACCTAACCACGACCACCACCTCGCCGGTGACAAAGTGTGTGTATATCGGTGAACTCAAGCGGCATTTGGTTCTTTTAGGCGATTTCAGGTGGCGATGGTGGGAACGGTTGGGTGTTTGTGCTTGGATCTGAGATAGTGTGTGTGTGTGTTGCGTAGATTTGTGACAGTGTGTGTATGTTTAATTTGTCACAAAGAGAGAGCATGTGTGTGTGTGTTTAGATCTGTCATTGTGTGTGTGTGTGTGTGTGTGTTTAGATCTATAGGTGAAGTGTATTCTTGTGGTGTTTATTGGTGGTTAGGTTTTTGGAGTTAATTGGTAGCTGTGGATTCCGGTGGTGATGTTAGCAGCGGAGGTACGGCGGTGATGGCGGCTGCGGATTCCGGTGGTGGTGGTTGGAATGTGTGTTTCTTGGTGGCGGTGGTGATGACAGAGGCGTATGTGTGTGTGTTTCTTGGCAGCAGCGGTGATGGCAGAGGTGAAGGTGGGCGGTGGTGATGATAGCAGCGGAGGTGCGACGGTGATGGCAGCGGCGGATTCGGTGATGGTCGTTGGAATTTGTGTGTATTTCTTGGTGGTGGTGGTGATGGCAGAGGCGTATGTGTGTGTTTCTTGGTGGCGGTGGTGGTGATTGGAATGTGTATGTGGTTGGGTAAGGAAGAGAGAGAGAGATAGTGCAAGAAGAAAGATAAAGAGATAGAGGTGTCTGTATGTGTGTTTGTGTCCTTTGGGATTGATATTTTTAAAAATAGATTAAATATTTAATACTAATAAAAAATTACAAAAATAGTAAAAAGGTCTTAATACCCTTTAAACTAACGGACCTCACAAACGGAAAACATTTAAAAGGAGTATGAGTGTAACTTTTGGGCATTTAAATAACTCTCATTTGCAACTTTTAAAAAAAAATGACTAAATTTGTAACTATGAGATAGTTAAAGGACTATCTGTTCAATTAACTTTACTATATATGTTATTACTATTTAATGACATAAACACTTAAAATTTACTTTACAATAATACACGGGATGTTAAGCTAATATATATTTAATGGAAAATAGTTATATCCAACACAAGATTATTATTATGTTAACTTATAGTGTAATAATTAAAGCCATTTTTATTATCAGATAAAAAGCCTTATATAAAGTGTTAAAATCCTCACATGTTTGGGTCAAACATGACTCGTCATGTTCTCTTACAAACATGAGAGCGGATCCCTTATTTTAGTCAAGAATGAGTCCTCTTTGTAGGGTTCACTCTAATGTTTGTGAGAAAACATGATAGATCATGTTTGAACAAACATGAGAGGATCTTAACCCTTATATAAAAATTGATAAGACATTCAATGTTAGATTTCTCATATTTTAAGTTAAACTAAATTTTATTCGATACTCATTCAAGCTATTAAAGGTGTATTCTTTTAGGATTGTGTTTTAGAAATTTTTTTTAATTAGTGTTTAAGAAATATAAATAATCAGAAAATACTTCGCAAAATGATTGTGAACAGTGAAATGTTATTTTAAAGAAGCACGTTGACATGTGCTTTATATATAAAGACATCTTTGGTCTAAAAAACGGTTTCTCAAACACAATATCTTACAATGTAAGTAGTTCAATACTAAAATTAGGCAAAGTTAGCATTGAGACCTTGTCACTATTATAAAAAGTAAAATATTCATGAGACATAAAATTGTATCCAGTTTTATCATTTCTTGTTAGTGTTCGATTGTTTTGATTGTTTGAATGATATATGTGATTACATGTAAAAGTGAGTAAATATAACCTATTAATTATACAAATATAAATTCGATATAAACTTGTTAGGGACCTAAACATATGCCACGTATAATGCCAGAAGCAATTGTTGTGAAGAAGATACAACTTAATTATTCTTTATAGCGTAACAGCCAACATCACACTCAGTTTAGAGGATATTGATGAATGACCCAACAAAAGTTTATTCTCATTGTTGATTATTGTAAATTGTATTACATGTTTCCATTTGAAGAACGAAAAGGGAATTGTTTCTAGTAATAAAAATTAACCAAGCACTTTCCTAGTCTAAAAAAACTGCAACATACAATTTCCTTTTCTATAGTACAGAAATGAATACATTTTATATAAATTTGAAAATTTTAAGTTTACAAGTCATTAATAAGTTTCTATTTTTATAATGGTAATTCTCATACAATATTACCATTGTCCTTTGGAGGGTTTTTTTGGTGACCATTATTACGAGGTTTTTTACTGTTTGATTTTACATTTTTACTGTTGAGATATATGAATTATGTACGCAAATAGTAGATAAATTAAAAGAGTGAAGCAAAGATTTCATCAACGAATCTTCGCTTTATGCCATGACTCTATCATCTAAACCACCAGGTTAATTTCCCCTATGAAACTTGAACAACTTTCTTATGGTTGGTGTACTTCTTTCTTTTTCTTTTTTTTCAGGGAACCTAAGAAATATCATTACCAACCAAAATAGTACCATGAATGAGCATAAATGAAGTTATTCATGCTTGTTAAGTTAACCCGAACAAATAAAAACACATTAACACTTAAAAGATAAATTTTTATATCTGCGTTTGTTTATACTTGTTAATTTAAGATGTAAACTAAGACATACAAACAAACATAAACAAATAAAAGAAAATATCTGAAGTATACATGACATTTCTCTATGTTTGTATAGTATATCGGAAGTCTGAATTGAACAAAATAAATCTTATTTAACAAATATATTACTGAGCGACAAATGAAATTACAAGACATGTTCGTTTTTGTTTGTTTAATTAAACAAGCACAAAATTTTGTCCAGATTAATTAGTTTCTTTTGTTCATTATTAGTATTATAAATAAACTAGCAAACCATAAAATAATCTACAAATGGTTCGCTAAAGGTTTAGTTCATTTGTATTCTTATCTCAATATTACCACGGATGGCGAAAAACTAGTCTATAACAATCATTTTTAATCATGTATTTGTTTTGACTTTACAAAGATGTCAACTTCAGAATTTCAACAATCAAAGTATCTTTTTCTGATAAATTGTTGATAAAATACTTAAGTACAATTTAGCATGAATCTATGATAGAATAAGGAAATAAACGGTTATAACATATATATTCTTAATGTCATGTGATGTGATCTTACAAAATTTATATATTCACATTATAATATGAATATATCTATTTTTAATTATCTCACAATTAGTCAAATAGTGTCTTTACTAATAAGAAATCAATTATATGCGCTAAAAGTTTGACTAACCGAATACTATTACAAATGTGAAAAGGGTGATATATGCCTATATGGTAGTGAGCAAGATTTTAATACAAACAAATATAAAAAAAACAAAATTACACAAACAAATATAAAAAACACAAAATTATATGTTTCTAACGTAGTTCATAAAAAAAATTCGATATATCCAATCATTCTTATAACTGAATATATATGACTCAATATCTCAAACACTTAAAAAACACGATTTATAACAGGTAAAAGAATGTCAAATGGGACATCAACATACATCAAACCGTATGCTCAAGTCTTAAACCATATCATAACAGAATTTTTATACCTTAACAGAGTAATGACGAAGCTAAAATGAACTTTTTAAAACAAATTTAACGAGTGTTAGAATTTAGAGAATGTTATAAATGATTTTGCAATAGAGTTGGTAATTTGAAGTTGGAAGTTAAATCAATATACAAGGACTAAGTCGGCTCATAACGAATTTCAAGGGACTAAAATTAAATTTTATGTGTTTTACTTATGGGGCGGTAAGTCAATATTACAATAATGGAGTTTCAATTTATTTATATATAAAAGTAATATATTTATTTATGAAAGTAATATAATAATATTATGTAAATATGTATATATATCCTCCGAGGAGTTAAGAGAGAGAAAGAGTCTTGTGCGAGAGAGAGGGAGAGAGAGAGAGAGAGAGAGAGAGAGAGAGAGAGAGAGAGAGAGAGAGAGAGAGAGAAGGATGGACACTGAGAAACCGGAATAAGAGGCAAACGGAGAAGGAACGTGATGGTCAATTTCCCTCAACACATACATAACTTGGCAGTTGAGAATCCACTCGATCTTATCAAGACCTTTGCTTTCTTTCTTCTTCATAATCTTTTCTAACTCCCCAAATCTTTCAGCTGATTTTTCGAGCTGGGTTTACTGGATCTTTTTTCAAGCTACTTCTACCCATTTTCTCCATCATACATTTACACAGAAACTGCTAGACACACACAGATAGAATATGAGCGAGAAAACCCTTGTTTTCGCCAAGAAAATCGGCTCTTCTTGTTCGATTCCCGTTTTCTAGATTTATCTTAATTCGGCGATCGTACTTTAATACTACTTTCGTTTGCTATCGGTTTAATTAGGGTTTTATTGATCAGTTTTCATTTGATCGATTGATCGATCGCTACAGCTGAGGAGATTTTTTTCTCTGGTTCTTACTTTGCTCTTGATACATATATTGATCGATAATAAATGGAAGAAAATATGGGAGATCGTGAGGAAGATACGGTGATCGGATCGCCGTCAAGCGAGGGTAAGATGGTGATAAAACTGAAGATTCCAAAGCTCGCGGCGGTGGTCGTGGAAGGTGAAAAATCGCCGGAGAAGGAGGACGTGAGTGGGAGCACGAGATTAATGGGGAATGAAGGGAAAAGGGTTTGCCCGGAATGTAAAAAGGAGTTTAGCTCAGGGAAAGCATTGGGTGGTCACATGAGGATCCATGTTCAAGCCGCTGCTGCTAACAAAAACCCTTCACCGAAAACAACCAAGTTTAAGCGAAATTCTTATCAAGGTTTCAACAATGGCGGTCATGAGGATATGAAGAAAGAACAGCAACAAAGAAAACCTAACTATATGAGCAGTGTGAATGATGAAGGTAAACCCACATGTTCTCTATGCGGAAAAACATTCCCATCAATGAAATCTCTTTTTGGTCATATGCGATGTCACCCAGAACGTATCTGGCGGGGAATTCTACCACCACCCACCTCCACCACCCGCCGTACCCTAAAATCACACTCTTATGCTTCTTCATCTTCTTCCTTATCTGGCGGCAGCAAGATTGATGATGATGGTGGTGATCACGTGGTTGATTTGACGAAGTTTCTACCGGGGTGGTCGGTGACTGAACGGCGTGGTCGCAAGTCGTTGAAACCAGCTGACGACGACGACGACGACGACGAGGTGTTACTGGAAGCGGTGGAGGATCTCATGAGTTTAGCTCACGGTGGAGCTAATTCTTTGCCGGTATCCGATGTTACTCATAAGATTGAGGGTTCCAACAGTAATTCTTTGACAAATAAAGATCATAAAATCGACGAAAACTCGCCGTCGATTATTCTTGGTGTGATTGATCACAATATCGGGAAAGGTAAAGCTGTTATGGAGGATGAAGTAATCGAAAGGAAATTCAAATCACCATTGAAAACTGATTACTCCGACAATGAATCCGATAGTAGGAACACACATGAAGAGTTACTGATCAATTACAAGTTATGCAAAAAGAACCCATTAATCAACAAGAGTCCCAATAAGATCAAGAAAAGGAAGAAGATGAAGCTGATGATGGAACTTGAACAGGACATCGTCGTCACCGGCGGTTTAGTTACCCCACCACCAATGGCAGAACAACGAGCTGCAATTTCTGAGTGTAAGTACAAATGCACCACCTGTAATAAATGTTTTACAAGTCATCAAGCACTTGGTGGGCACAGGTCGAGCCACAACAAACTCAAGACTACAGATGAGTACGAGAGCTTTTTAATGAATCATTCCGGTGAGATTACCGAGAAAGAATTTGAGTTTGCAGGTGATGCTATTGGAGCTCCGGCGAGTGGTAGTAATAGCAACAATATCAGCAACATACATCAATGCAGGATTTGCGGCAAGATTTTTGCAACAGGACAAGCTTTGGGTGGGCATCAAAGGTGTCACTGGAGTGGAACCACTGAAGCTGCACAAGCTCCATCGAGCCAGATTACATCCACTGGAGAAGCTGCTAGTCAGACTGGAAGTGGCCGGAGAGTTCTTGATTTTGATCTGAATGAGGTTCCCCCGGCGATGATGGAAGATGAAGCTGGAAACGGGAATGGGTATGCTTCTTCATCATACAACTCAAACATAGTGGGATAGTTGTTTTATGAAGTTTTCATTAGAATTGGTAGCAGCTGAAATCAACTGTTCTTGTTTCCTAGCTTGAACGACTGCTGACATTTTTTTTGGTATTTTACTATTTTGTGTCGAATTTTATTCTTGATGATATGATGATGACATGCAAGTCTTAAGCATGGAGTAATTGGAAAGTTCCAAAATACCCTTTTTTGTTGGTTTCTTGGATGATGATGATGCTATGATGTCAGTAAGATGCATATACATATATATGCATTTGTACTAGGAATATTTTAGATTTCAACTGGGGTTATATCAATAATCAAATCAATCATTCTGTAGCTGTTTGCTTTTTCTGTGATTTTAATTACAACTTTCTGCAAAGATTTTGTGGTGTCTCACATGTTTCATCTTTTTTTTATATTAATATTATAAATTTGATTAATTTACTAGAGGTGCAACATGTTTAAAGCTATTTTATAAATTAGTGAAGCATGAGTTTGTAATGGATGAGTCAATTTTATAAGTAAAAATATCATCTCCATTTATATATATATATATATAGACAAAAGTTTATGCGAGAACCGTTGTTAGCGCGAGAACCGCGAGAACCAATCTAAGCCGTCTAATTCCCCTCCTTCAATGTCATTGCCCACCCATGAATTCCTCACATGCACCATGCCACACTCTATCCCTCCACGCTCTCCATCCATGATACTTCCCATAATCAAGGAACGGCTGAGATTGGTTCTCGCGGTTCTCGCACTAACAACGGTTCTCGAATGAACTCTCCCCTATATATATATATATATATATATATATATATATATATATATATATATATATATATATATATATATATATATATATATACTACTATTTGACATTAATATTGGTATGGTGTATTAGTCTACTTTTTTTCAAAAATCATAAGCTCTAATTTTATAAATAAAAGATGTAAAGTATGTCTTGTATAAGAAGAAAAACAAACAAGTGAAGTTTTACCTTTTGGAATAGTGACTCAGAAAGAATATTGTGGAAAGTAGATAATAAATAATTGGTGAAAGCAAGTAGGAAATCTAGTTGGAAGTTGTGAGGTAACCAACCCAAAAGGTGGGGAAGGTGGGGTTGTGGAAGAAGTCTTGGACTTTGACTCAGAAAAGTCAAAGCAAGAAAACTCATTCTTGTGGGGTACACCAAAATGACCAAATTACCATGGCCTTCTTTGCCCTTGTCATGTTTTTCATATTTCTTGCAAGAATCGATGAAAACTTATTGCAAGTCATGAATATTTTAGACTTAGGCTTAATCACACCACTCATATTATATTTTAACCTCGTCACGCTAATATATACTTTTTCACACCATCACATCCGCAAAAAACAAAATGAAAAAAACAAAATAAAAAATAATTAAGGTTAACCATCTTGACGAAAGCCACAATAGGCTACCCACATTGGTTATTCACATTAACGGAGAGTAAATGTCACTTACTCACTAACCTTACTCATATAAACTTTTAGTGTCACTCTCTCTCCCCTTAAGAAGATCGATAATTTCTTTGTTACATATAGGAAGGAAAGATAGTTTGATGAAGGAAATAACTAGCTTTGTTTGTTTTAATCTTTATCTTAAACATGTCATGATGTCACTAACGAATTCATAACAAGTTGTATTTATCCTCCGTTATTTTGGCTCTCTTTGTATGTAAACGTGTACAAGTTGAAGTCTTGTTTAACATGGATGTCAACTTTAATATCCTATTATTGTTATTATTTTTAAAATAAACGCAAGATGACATGGGGATTACAATATCCTCCATAAACTTGTATAAAATTGAAAAAATGAAAAGAAAAGCAATTCCACATAATTAACCACTTATAAAAGTCGGTACTTTAAAAATTGATGATTAGGAGGATCCATTTTCACTTTAAAATAAACCATGATTGAGATGTATACATGATATGCCTCAAAAAGATTACAAAATTGATAAAAGATGTATACTGTCTGCTAAGCTGTGGCCTGAAGTCTGCCTGCTCCTTTTCATTTCTTGACTTTGTCACCAAGTCAAAATCAAGCCATCAGCAGCCACACAGCCAATTGATAAAAGATGGAAATAATTTAACTTATACTACGAAATTGAATATTATAATCACACAGGAGTCAAAAAAATAAAAAAGAAGACAAAATTGATTCAATAAACAGTATGTTGAATGTTGCAACAGGGCAACGATTATCAGCAACTCAAGTAGGTACTACTTCCACACTATGAGGGAAATATATGAAGTAAAGGGTTACAAGCAATAGTATTAATTGGATCATAACATATGAAGTATATCTAGACACCCTATTTTGCAGTTTCTTTACATCTTCTGTCTCCAACTTCTCATCTTGCTTCCTTGTTGCTTGAATATCATGTGTTGATACGTCAGTTTGTTGTGAATCAAGTTTGTTTGCACGTATCGCCCCTTCCATCGAACTTTTAGTTGTTGCAGTTATTACCACATATTCTACTTCAGCTCGGATTATTTTCATCAAGCAATCCTCAAGCTTAGTCATAACCTCTCCAGAATATAAGGCTGATTCCAATTCCAAAATCCTGGCATCCTTGAGCTCAAGAATTTCTTGAATTGAGTCATCAATGCTTGATGAACCATCTTTCCCAAAATCTCTCCAATTCTGCACTTCTGCAAAGCAAAAATAGATCATTTACAAACATCATAAAAGCAACATATGTCCCAAGTTTCTTGAAATGATCGAAAAAGCTACCTCTCTCAAATTCCTCCTGAGCAAAATGGAGTCCTTTGATAGATTCTACCAGTGGATCCTGGTCTATTGACCCTTCAGCTTTATGAATGTTATCAGCTGCAACATGTTCTTGTGAAACTTCATCAGATTCCTCGTTTAAATGTTTATCAGCATAATCAGCATCATCACTACATTCTTCATCATACTTTGCAAATGTGCCACTCTGTCTACCTTTGCTTGCTACAGTATTACTACCCTGCACAAAGACAAAGTTGGAGCTTCGAGAGTCAGATCCCATGGTGGAATTCGAGTTTTCCTTGTCGCTTTTAAACCCACGAGCCTTTTTTCCTGGTCCAATTCGACCATTTCTCTGCTGATCACCATGTTTTAGTCCTGGAGCACTAGCTGCAGTAGAAGACCTGCTATTTTGGTCCTCACTGTTAACAGGTCCGTCACCCGAACCAGAATCACCATTAACATTCACCATTGCTATACCAGCTGGTGAAACAGTGAAATCTTCATTTCTACCATCTAAATTACTAAGTTCCCTAGGTATCCTCCGCCATTTTTTCAATCCCAACCGCTTATTCACACCAGGGAAGCCCCCAGTTTTTGTTTCTTCGAGTAACATCCGATTAACATCTTCAACATGATACGAGCCATTACTATTTAATTTAGTTTCTCCAAGAAGAATCGCCAATTCTTCAGAGGAAATTATCTTGTTATCGTCCACTGATTGTAGTACAGAAAACTCACTACCTAAACCCATAATTCTACTGCTTATGTATAAATAAACACAAACCACTAATTACCCAAAACCCTAGTCGATAATTCGGATCAAGATCGATAAGAAACAACAATCAACTCTCTTGGAAACCGAATCACAGAAAAAATCTTTACTTTTTCTTATCAAAATTAAAATTAAAGTTGGGGTCTAATTCTTCGGTCCGGAAAAATGTCAACTGAAAATTTTGGGGGATTAAATGAGTAAATGTAAAGTGTAATTAAAATGGGAAGATTTCAACGTACCTTAGATGCCATAATGAGGGGTGAGAAGCTTAATTTGGGGGAAATGATGCTGACAGATGAAATTGGAAGAACATGAACCCTAAATTGCCAATGGATATAGTGTTTGCAGCCATTGAAATTTCTTGGAAGATCAGAAAGTAGTGATTATTGTAAAATAAACAAATAAATTATTCGAACGTGGAGAGTGGGAAGCCAACGCAGAGTTGAAGAGTCGATAACCGTCGTGCTGGAAGTCACGTGCCACGGGGCCCATAATCCTCGTCTGTCGTTCTAATCTCGTATGTTCGTTTCAGTTTTCAATATTTCGTGGATTATTAATATATTATGTATAAAAAAATTATAAATTAAATGCTGAAATATTTTTTTATTTATTTATTTTCATATATGTTATTAGTTTGATTTTGAAGCTGCGTTTAAATGAGGAAGAAAATTTTTCATTAAAAGGAATTGATTCTTTCGTAAATAAGTTTATGACGTTATTTTAAAATACATCCGTATGGTTGTTAGGTGTAATTATGTCGTCTTTTTTCCACACCTTAATCTTTTATTCGCATGTTAATTTATAAAAACGTCAATTTTATAAAATCATCTTGAAGCCTAAACTTAAGTAATAATGAAAACAATCTTAACCAATAAAATCATTAAAACATTATACACTATGGTGTAACCAAGTGGACGTTGACATTGTCCGCAATGGAGCATGGGGTGGACGGAGGGTAGGGGTAGGTGTTTTCAAAAATATATTTTTTTGAGATTTTTCGGATATTTTAGATATCCAATTTTCGAATTTCGGATTCGGATTCAGATACTGAGAACCAATTATCCGAAAATATAGTGTGCGCACACTTTTATCAATTTTATTTTTGATGTAGTGGATAGGGGCATAGGGCAATCTTTGTTGGGGCAGTCCAATTGGTTTCGAGACCTTCTACTTTCAAACTTTTTGTTTCTACCATTTATTGTATTTATTCTATAAAAATAAACATATGCATATCTTTTAATTTCTATGTATTTATTATACTTACCTATGAAGTTTAATAACAATCTTAAAATTTTAATAAAGCAAGAGTATATATATTTTGATCACTTTTTGTTTTCTTAGCATTGTGTGTACCTTTTTTTCATAATTTCTTTTACTTATGTAAACAATATTTAATATAAGAGTTTTAAGGTTAAAAATTATTTATCTATTTCGATTAAACTCTATAATTTTTTTTTTTATATTTTAACTTTAAAACTTATGCTTATTTTGTTGAGTCCATTCTCACGAGATGTCAGTTCAAGTTCCGTTGTGAATAATAATGTAGAATTAAGAGTAGAGTTAATGTGGGGTTTGTGGGTGTTTGATGTTAAACAAGTAGTGAAATACTCATTGTTTAAATATTTTATATAGTTTTAAGATACACAAAAGCTAAATTACTTTTAAAAAATTCAAATGAGTAAGTTGTTTTAGGTTTCAAATCAAAATTTAATTTACCATTTTTACATAAGTGGTTTAAATTTTTTTTTCTTTTTGGTTTTTTAGTAAATAATAGTAGACGAATAATCTAATCAAACTCGATTAAAAAGTAATTACTTCCCGACGCGAAGCGTGGGCACGCTAACCACTAGTTGATTTCTAAATCCTCATTATAAAGCGCAGTCATAAAAAATAATGTATTATTTTTACCACACCAACTATATTATCAATAAATGTTGATGTCAAAATTTGACTCAAATATGGAGTCTCAACCGTCGAAACCTATTGTAAGTGTGTAACCATGTCTCACCAAATACCACATTCTTAACCAAGCAAAAAAAAAATTATATACAAATCTTTAAGATCAATAAATAATTATAATTTCTCGGAACCATGTAAATATTGTAAATAGAAATATAAGCATCAAGTGTTTAATACAGTTTGTTAATGAAATGAGTATCCTATATGTTAAATTGTACATGTTAAAATTGATATTTGCTAAGAGTGTCAGGTATGGTTACCTCCTATCATACCCATCACACTGCCACGTCATCTTTTTACTCCCACTACTCAACTAATCACTCAGACATCACACACACCCGTAATGGTCACTCCCTACCAATCAAACTATGGGACCCACCTTATTTATTAATTTCATATTTCATATACTAATAACCAATTAAAATAAACAATTAAACTAAAAGAAAATATAATTTATTTAAATTAAAATACACCAAATCAAATTACTTTCAGCCTATTCTTTAAAATAAAGGAACAACAAAATCCTCCATATGCAAAATAAAAACAAAAAAAAAAAAACTCATGAAATTAGACATGCAATTGTGCAAAGAAAGTCTGTACACGTGTCCAATGATTTGTCCACAATGCAAAGAAAGAATTAATAACTCAAGAAAAAAATCATTTAAAAGTGAGAAAAAGGCAGCCCATTAAATTCACGCCATTTCACTGTGTGCGGTATGTTCCACGCTAGGCACACAAAGACGCCGCCATAGAGTGGTGGCTACCCCTTCCACGGCGCGATGGAGGCTATTTCACTCAAATATAACACTCACTCCGTTTACTCTAAGAGAAAACAAAGGTGAAAAGATGGCGTGAATCTCATGTATAGTACTTGATTTGTAGTTTAGTGAAGTTATCAACATATCCACAAAGCAATAGAGATATTGTGAATTCATCAAAGAAAAAAGATTTACGTGTCTAAGACATATGTCTAAAGATTTGACTAACAAAGTGATATGACTACAAGTCACTAGATTAAGACCGTTGCCTTTGTTTCATTACGATGAGCACAATCACCAAGAAGAATTGACATCATGTCATACATCTGAGTATATCCTTATCATGTCATACGTCTAAATATATCCTTACTCAGTTGTTGACTTCTCAATGAAGACATATGAATGAAGAACAAGTTGCTTGAAGCTGATCAAGTAAAGAAGATCATTCGTCAAGGTCTAAGACGAAGTCGAAGAATGAGTTAGACTCGCTGGAGGGGACCATAGACAACCAAAGTACTAATTAACAAAAGACTAGTTGAAATGAAAATTTTCTTCAAATGTGAAGTCTTGTCTATCTCTTTAAAAAAAATAATCTAAACATATGTGCTTTTAACATACCTACTTACTAGGCATTCATATATTCTTAGCTCACTTATCGACCTTGGTTTCAGACATTTATCATCTATTTCATGCTTCCGGTTCGGTTCTCTTGTAAATGATCCACTAATCAATCTTTATGCATATCATTTATTAAGTCATCACTAATTTGCCATGTTATCTTATCCAGTAGAGCTTTTGTATTCCGATGTATGTAATAATTATCTTAAAAAAATACAAAAAAGAAGCTTTAGAAAAAGTAATGTTTACAAAACAAATGTGAATGGTTTTTGTTGTGGTTATGAACGAAAATGGCACACGAAATTGGACCAAAACACAATCAAGAACTTGGGATCAATATCTCCTTATTGCTTCTTGAACTTGAACTACAAGAAATGTACAAATTACAAGAATGAAAAATGACGACTCTGAAGAATTACAAACTCTTCAAATCTATATGCCTTATATACTTTGGCATATTTACATTTTAACCCCTTAACTTCTACAAAGTTAAAACTAAACCCCATGACTTAGGCAAAGTCACATATAACCCACAAACTCCACCTTGACTTTAGCTAAGTCACACTTGAATTCCAACTTCCAATGTTAAGCAAATCTAAACAATGTCTAAATTTGAATTCCGGAACCGCCTTAGTCAACATATCCGCAGGATTGTCTCTGGTTCCGACTTTCACCACTTTAATTCTTGATTCAGAACGAATGAAATGATACCTCACATCAATATGCTTCGTTCTATCATGAAACACTTGATCTTTGGCCAAACTTATAGCACTCATGCTATCACAATGCACCAAAGTCTTGTCTTGATTGATACCCAGATCTCCAACCAATCCTTTCAACCAAATAGCCTCCTTGGCCGCTTCCGTAAGCGCCATATATTCCGCCTCAGTAGTAGATAACGCAACCGACGGTTGGAGTGTTGCTTTCCAGCTTACTACTGCATCTCCAAGCGTAAAAACATAACCCGTGAGGGATCTACGCTTATCCAAATCCGCTGCATAATCCGAGTCCGAATACCCGGTTACCACAACTTCCCGGTCACCACCATATATGAGACCAACATCAGCCGTACCTTTGAGATACCGAAAAATTCTCTTCACCGCCATCCAATGATCTTTCTTCGGATTCACCATAAACCGAGAAACCACACTAACTGCGTGAGCCAAATCTGGTCGTGTACATACCATCACATACATCAAACTTCCCACCGAACTAGTATAGGGAACCTTTGACATATACTCATCATCATTGTCAACTTCATTCGAACAAACCATAGAAGGACGAAAACTCGATGATGACGGATTGCTCAACGGCTTAGCATAAAACATTCCAAATCGATGAAGAATTTTCTCTACATAAACCTTTTGAGATAAAAACAACTTCTTGTTTCTCCGATCTCTTAAGATTTCAATTCCCAAAATTCTTCTAGCGGGACCTAAATCTTTCATCTCAAACTCGGTACTCAGAAGATCCTTTATCTTCTGGACTTCCACCATGTCTTTAGCAGCGATTAACATGTCATCCACATACACAAGTAAGTACACCATACTCCCATCCATCAACCTCCGATGATAAACACAACAATCGTATGGACTCCGAACAAACTCGTGACTCACCATGAAACTATCAAACCGCTTGTACCACTGTCTAGGCGATTGCTTCAAACCGTATAAAGATCTTTTCAACAAACACACCAGGTTCTCCTTCCCTTGCTCCACAAACCCTTCCGGTTGAGCCATATAAATCTCTTCTTCCAAATCCCCATGAAGAAAAGCTGTCTTTACATCTAGTTGTTCTAACTCCAGATCACTATGCGCCACTAGTGATAACAACACCCGAATAGATGTATGACGAACCACAGGAGAAAAAATTTCGTTGTAATCAAGACCTTCTCTTTGGCTATACCCCTTAGCCACAAGCCGTGCTTTGAATCTAATCCCTTCGGGTCCTTCTAAACCGACTTTCTTCTTGAAAATCCATTTACATCCGACGACCCGCCTTCCTTTTGGTAACTCCACAAGAACCCAAGTCTTGTTCTTATACAACGACTCAATTTCCTCGGACATTGCACTCAACCACAAACCCGCATCTTTAGACACAATTGCTTCTCGATATGACCCCGGTTCGCTTGAACTATCCATATCTTCAGCAACTTGTAACGCATAAGCCGCCATATCCTCAAAACCATATCTCACCGGTGGTCTGATCTGTCTCCTCGACCGATCACGAGCCAATGAACCACCATCATTTACTCCACCTTCACCTCCACCTTCACGAGATAACCCTTGCGACGAATGCTCTGTCTGTGTTGGTTCAGCCTGCGTCACTGTAGGCCCTGACCGTGTCGTTGTAGCCCCTGATAGTGTATCTGAAGACCCTGTGTCAAAATCATTAACACCCAAAACGCTCATAACGTCTTCATCATTCAAATTGTCTTCATCGGTCTCACTATCACCCAAACTGTTACCAAGATCATCATTTTTCTCCACCTTCTTGGTGACACTCTCACTTGTAGGAATCATAGACTTCTCATCAAACGTTACATCTCTACTCAGGATCACTTTCTTTTCCTCCGGTGACCAAATTCTGTAACCTTTAACGCCATCACCATACCCCATAAACACACCTTTCTTGGCCCTCGGTTCCAATTTCCCATTATCAACATGATAATACGCCGGACATCCAAACACTTTCAGCTTCGAATAATCCGCGGCTTTACCGGTCCAAACATCAAACGGTGTTTTATAGTCAATCGCCGTTGCTGGTGATCGATTGATGAGATAACAGGCCGTATTAACTGCCTCGGCCCAAAATCCACGAGATAAACCGGCATTTGATAACAGACACCTTGCTCTTTCTAACAGGGTTCTATTCATCCGTTCCGCCACTCCATTTTGCTGCGGTGTATACCGGACCGTTTTGTGTCTTGCAATCCCATGTTTTTCACAAAACCCATCAAACTCTTTTGAACAGAACTCCAACCCATTGTCGGTTCTCAGCTTCTTGATCTTACGCCCCAATTGATTTTCGATTAAGACTTTCCAGCTTCTGAATTTCTCAAATGACTCATTCTTATGTTTCATGATAAACACCCATGTCATTCTCGAGAAATCATCAATAATCGAAAGAAAATACCGCCCACCACCTAAAGATGGTACACGCGACGGCCCCCAACAATCTGCATGTAAGTAATCCAAAGGAGCTGCAGTTTGATGAACAGCTTTAGAGAAGCTTACTCTATGCTGCTTGCCAAGCACACAATGTTCACAAAATCCCAGCTTTGTCACTTTATGCCCCTCCAACAGACCTCGACTGCTCAACAGTTCCATGCCCTTTTCCCCAACATGACCAAGCCTCATATGCCACATCTTAGTCAGATCCCCGTTCGGATCTTGGGTTTGAGAAATAGCTGCGGTGCCTCTATCCACCACCGTCTCACCTTTCAAAACGTACAAAGTGGATTGTTTAAGTCCTTTCATAATCACCAATGCTCCCCTGGACACCTTAAGTACTCCACCTGAACCGGAATACTTGTATCCCTTAGCATCAAGAGTGCTCAACGAAATCAAACTCTTCTTTAAATCCGGAACATGTCTAACGTCGGATAGAGTCCTCACGATTCCATCATGCATACGAATCTTGATTGACCCGATGCCAACCACCTTGCATGCCACGTCGTTACCCATTAACACGCTCCCAGAGTCTTGTTCCCGATACGTCGTGAACCACTCCTTGTATGGACACATATGAAACGAACATCCCGAATCTAGAATCCACTCCTGTGAGTTTCCCAAACAACAACTGGATACCATAAGAACCAGATCCGCTTCTGAATTCGTATCCTCCTTAGCCATATTAGCATTAGAACTACCAGGTCTATACTTTGGGCATTCCCTCTTCCAGTGGCCTTTCTCACCACAATTGTGACAAACATCTTTTGAACCCGGTTTTCTACTCTGTGATCTTGACCTTCCTCTACGTTGTTTTCCCTTTTCTTTGTTTGATCGATCGCCATTTCGATCATTCCGAACCACATTCAACCCAACTGGTTGAGAATCCACGCCATTACCCGATGCCTTTTGACGAAGTTCCCTTGAATGAAGGCTTGACCTTACATCTTCAAGAGAAATGGTATCTCTACCAACAACAAACGAATTCACAAAGTTCTCATATGACTGGGGTAAAGAGACAAGCAAGATTAACGCCGCATCTTCGTCTTCGACTTTTACCTCCACATTCTTAAGATCCATCAAGATTGAATTCAACTCATCGAGATGATCTTTAAGAACTGATCCTTCCATCATTTTCAATGAGAACAAACGTTGTTTTAGGAGTAACTTGTTGGTCAGCGACTTCGTCATATACAATGACTCCAATTTCACCCATAGACTCGCTGCGGTTTCTTCCTCCGCGACCTCATAGAGCACCTCGTCTGAAAGTGATAACAGGATCGTCGAGTGAGCCTTTTCATCCTGTTGTTTATACTCGGCCTCCTCCATATCTTTGGGCCTTTCACCCGCTAACGGTTGCCAAATACCTTCACGTTTCAACAATGCCTTCATTTTGAGTCTCCATAGGCTGAAATTGTTTTTCCCGGTGAATTTTTCAATCATCATTAACGGTGGAGCCATCTTAACTTCCAACACGAACGAAAAACTTCGACTACGCGTCAACAAGATTCACCACGTGCGACCTGCTCACACTTCGTGCGGACTGCCTATTCAGTTCGTGCGAAGTGGCTTAAGACGTGCGAAGTGGGCTATAACCACGTGCGAACTGGACCTGCGTGCGAACAGACTGCTTCTCGTGCGAAGTGGGCCGCTACTTCGTGCGAAGTGGGCCGAATACGTGCGGAGTCACCTTCAGTTCGTGCGAACTGAACCCGGGGCAGCGAAGTGTACTTCAAACCTTGCGAACTGAACCCAAAAACACGCGAACTTGACTCCAAACCGTGCGAAGTGGCCCCAAACCTTGCGAACTAGACCTGTATCGTCTTCTCCGACGAGTTTGTCGGATTTCTTCGCCGTTAACACCCTTGTGACTCCAAGATTGAGTCACGATTGAACCCCAAACCACCGAAAACACTCCAACACCAATAACCTTCGTCTCCAAGACACAAAATCGTGATCCAAGAACAAAACCCGCCAAGAAAACTCCCTTTCTCCGGCGACCACGATTTTCCGGCGATTACCTCCAAAACCCAGAATACAAACGAGCCTTGAAGCTCTGATACCACTTTGTTGTGGTTATGAACGAAAATGGCACACGAAATTGGACCAAAACACAATCAAGAACTTGGGATCAATATCTCCTTATTGCTTCTTGAACTTGAACTACAAGAAATGTACAAATTACAAGAATGAAAAATGACGACTCTGAAGAATTACAAACTCTTCAAATCTATATGCCTTATATACTTTGGCATATTTACATTTTAACCCCTTAACTTCTACAAAGTTAAAACTAAACCCCATGACTTAGGCAAAGTCACATATAACCCACAGTTTTCTTAGACTGTTAGCGGTTAGCACTTAGCAACTTAGCAATGTAACAGGTTAGCCCAATAGATTTGTTGCTTAAAGCCCACTATTTGCACAACAAGATCCGACTCATTAGACATTACCCAACCAAAGATTTGTTAGTTGCATCTCTAACCGAATACATGGGTTAATCTTATGTTAGGTGCTTCTAATAACATACATCATTTTTAAAACAGGCTTACTTGATTGTGTTAGCTTGTAAGTTGTAACTTTAAATCAAAATAAACTAGTTTAATTAAACCATATTATATGTAGGGCTGCAAACGAACGAAACGTTCAGCGAATCGTTCTTGAACCGTTCTGGGCGAAGTTCGTATATTTAATAAACAAATGAACACGAACAAATGTCTCATTCGTTCATTTATGTTCTTGAATGTTCGTGTATCCGTTCGTTTTTAATTTTACATATATGTGTGTACATAGATACACACACACACAGACTCTCTCTCTCTCTCTCACACACACATGTATATACATATACACACGTAGTTAGTATTTGTTTAAATCTAATAATGTTGGGATTATATTTGTATATGTGTTCTTTTATGTTCAGCTAAAGTAAAACGAATGAACATGAACACAAAAATTCATTAGTTTATCAATTCGTGTTTGTTTATTTGTTTGACTAAAGTTAAAATAACGAACACGAATAAACCCGCGCTCATATTGTTTGGGTTCGTTTACAACCCTAACCATATGCATCTGTTATAAAGTAACATTACGAAAAGTACAAAAGTATAAGATGTACACTACTAGTAGTACCTAACTTAGGTATTGTCATACACACTCACACACTCATTAAAGAGACATAAATATGACAACATCGGAGTTGCTAAAAACATATTTCATTTTTAAAAATTAGAAGAAGACAAAAAATCCTCCGTTTAAGAAAATATTTGGAATAATGGAATATGAATATATGATGTTAGCGCATGTGGTGTATCCATGTTTTGACATCTTATGCTTTGCGTCACATAAGCATTCCCCACTTAATACTTAAGTCATGCTTTAAATCATAGTACTACTCACGCTTCAAACTTTTTTTATTTAGAAAAATACTCTCTCTCCTCTTTCCTCTTTACTCTCTTCCCTCTCATCTCTCTTTCTCCTCTCTTCGGCCATAAAATGCCGATGGTTTTTTTTTCCGGAACCGCCTCCTCAGGGGTGGTGACGTGGTGTTTCTTGGGGTACCTCCACCTCCACCTCAATATGCCGAAAGCATGTTGAAGATATATCTTATGCTCTTAGAAATATGAAAAAAAACTGAAAAAAATAGATCAAGTTCTCTTTAGGTGTTATTTTATTGCCACATGTGATGCACACCTATCTATGATAATTAAACTCAAACACTGTGATTAAATAGATCACAGATGAAGTAAAATGTAAATGACACTTAAAAAGGATTATTCAACAAGAAAAGATATATTATATGTGTCAAGACAGATCGATGAAACTTGTTTAATATAACACATGGTTTGGATTCTTTTTCTCTCCCAATTACAAATATTTAGCTTTGGTTTTGTTATGTACAAATTATTTTCGGATTATTATGAATACATTGTGTTCTAAAAGATACCATAAAAATAAAAGTTGCAAAAAGAGGGTTATATACGGTATCTTTTTTCCAGATGAGCATAATCATATCATTAAAGAAAGAACATGCAAATTACTACCAGAACATGGTTGCCTCTATCAATCTCTATTCATTTCAAATGGGTCCACTCTCATCAAATATATCAAACGTATATGAAATTATAAAAGGAAATATCTCTTTGTTAATACTATATCATCCAATTTCATCTTCTTGCTAATTATAATTATATAAGATGATATGTAAAATCCACTGATCGATTCTATTTTCTCGTCTACTTTAATAATTTTGACACCTGTTTTAATCTAGTGAGTAAGAAAAGTAGAAAGATTTTGTAAGATGATATAGAATCTCTCAATCTCTCATAATAAATTACAACTTGTGGTTAAACATGATTGGTCAAAGTTTGCTACAACAAAGAATCACAAACATTAATGCCGGATCATTAATAAATAACGATAAAGAAGAAAACAAAAGTATAAGAGAACAAAGAATGCTTACAATTGTAATAAAAGAGACCTAACTACAAATATTTATACTGCAAGAAGGTACCTGCAGAAACCGGCCTGATAGATACTTGTCTCTTCAAAATTCTACTTCAAGTTGTGCTTCAAAAATCCGGTTCGGGTCAAACAAGATCCATATACATTGTGACTTACACCAATCTTTAATGGCTATGAGTCTATATATGACATTTAATGCAAAGGAGAGTTAGCCATTCTTAAATTTCTTACACTTTACAAATTTGGACTGTAAATTGATGTAGAATTGTACATCTGTTTAGCATGAAAATGGTAGTTTTAAATATTCATTGAGTAAACTAAAATAACACATAAAACAAAAGAAGGGTCTCAACACAAAAAAATAATATTCTGCATGATTAATTTATATATGCTTCACATGGATTGTAACACCAATTTACACAATCTGCAGCTTCTTTTTATGCAACTTCAAATCCATATTTTATGTTGAAAACCCTTTTTGGATCTATCCTCACATGCTACCCTCCATTTTGTGTGTGTGAGAGAGAGAGAGAGAGAGATCTAAAGGCTTGATGTACATGAACACCAGATTTCAAAGTAGAGTTGTACCTTTTGCTTGTCAGGTTGCACTGCAATGATCTCATCTCATTACCACCTGAAAATTTTACAGATATGGCATGGTGTCAAGAAGCTGTTGATTTTTTCAGGTATGTGAACAGTGAAAAAAGTATGGTGGGTTGTATCTCTGACTGAAGGAGGCCCACAATGATGCATTATTCACATGTATGTTAGCATCTTTCTACATGCTCATCATGTATCCTGATTGCTGAATCAGTTTTCAGTCACAGAAACAGCTTTTAATTCTTTAAAAAAATTATTATACTAGGGTCAGCACAAAATTTCAGCAGACTGGAATCCAAGTTTTGTTCTTGAATCTTGATTCCCAGTTCTGGATCAATAGTTGTTCGATCTTCTGAAGTTTGACCACCTACAACCAGCTTGAGGTTTTCTTGAATGTGATTCTGATTTTTCTAACATGAATGAAGAACAAAAATCAAAACAATTATCTAAGAAGGTTTATAATGGGATCTCAGCCATTGATTCCATGGTAAACCTCACCATCAAGGTATCAAATTCAACACATAACCCTAGAAAAGAATTCTTGAACAACATCATTCCTGCTACATCAAACTCATCATCTTCATTGAACTCTCCAACTCTTGTCTCTCCATCATCTTCAGCCTTTTTTTCAGCCCTCCAGTCTCCTTACATATCTCCCAGAGCAACCGGAGATGACTCAAATCTACAATCCACGGTCATCACCACCACTACCACCACCACCACCACCACCAACACACCCTCCACATTTACTCAACCTTCCACTCCGGTATCCCATTGCGGGTCGTATTCCGATGACATTCCCAGCACTTCTTATACTCCACCCGAAAAATACGATTTTTCTGATGGCACAAAGCTTACAGCATCTCGTATCTCATTCTCGTTTCCGGTACCTCGAATCTCTTTCACGAAAGGGTCTGTCTCACCGGCTTCTAGTACCAAATTAAGGAGTTGTGATGTTTACATAGGATATCACGGTAAAAACCCCAACTCGATTAGATTCTGCAAATGGATCAAATCAGAGCTTGAACTTCAAGGCATTGCTTGCTTTGTTGCAGACAGATCAAACTACGCAGATTCTCAGAGCCATGAGATTGCTGACAGGGTCATTTGTTCAGTCACATTCGGGGTTGTGGTTGTCACAAAATACAGCCTTTTGAATTATCTCAGTTGTGAGGAAATAAGGTTTTTCGCTCAAAAGAAGAATCTGATCCCGATTTTCTTCGACACCAATGCAGATGAAGTTACCAGTCTTCTTACTCGGAATTTGGATGGCAAAGATTGCAAAGAGGCAATTGAATGGCTGATGAAGTCCCGTGAGTTTAAGCTTGAAGCAATCGAGGGCAACTGGAGATGCTGTGTATCTAGAACGGCAGAGATCTTAAGGGGAAAACTTGGGAGGAAGAGTGTTGCAGATGAAGAGTTAGAAAATCTTGATGAAATCCCATTTCCCAAAAACAGATTTTTCATTGGTAGAGAGAAAGAACTTGCAGAGATGGAAACCAAGTTTTTTCCAAGTCAGGATTTTGGTGAAAATGAAAGCACGAATCCGGTCTTAACACCTGTATCAACTGAAGGACTTGCAGATGAAGAGAGTGAGGTTTTAATTGGAAGAAACACGTTAAAGAGGCCTAAATGCAAGAACACGAAGAGTGGTAAAAACAAAAGATTTGGAAGCAGTGTGGTGTGCATCAATGGCGAACCTGGAATGGGGAAAACAGAGCTAGCGTTGGAATTTGCTCATAGATATTCACAGAGATACAAGATGGTTATTTGGGTAGGTGGGGAAGGTCAGTATTTAAGGCAGAACCTACTAAACTTTTCTTTACATCTTGGGTTCGATGTAAGTGCAGATGCTGAGAAAGAAAGAGGTCGGATCAGGACCTTTGATGAGCAAGAAACAGAAGCCTTCAAGAGGGTAAAAAGAGAGTTGTTTCGTGATATCCCCTACTTGTTAATCATAGATAATCTTGAAACAGAAAATGAATGGTGGGAAGGAAAAGACTTACACGATCTGATACCAAGAAACACCGGGTCGACCCATGTGATCATAACAACCAGGCTTCCGAAAGTAACGAGCTTTGAAACAATGCAGCTTCAACCGTTGCCTTTATCTGATGCAATGATGTTATTAACAGGTAGACAAAAGAAAGAATACCAGACTCAAGAAGTTGAAATTCTGAAAAAATTTGATGAGAAATTGGGGAGGTCAAGTTTCGGGTTATGGGTGATTGGTTCTATGCTATGTGAACTTACTATATCGCCCTCGGCTCTTTTTCAAGCCATCAACGAGATCCTTATAGAGGAAACTGCATCTTATTATGATGAAACGTTCTGGGGAAACAACCGCTTTCTCCTCAAAGTTTTGATCTTTTGCGTTACGGTTTTGAATGGGACTAAAAATGAGCTAGCCTTAAGGATGCTGCTAGCCGGGGTTTGGTTCGCCCCATCACCCATCCCAGCAAATTTACTAGCTACAGCAGCTAGCCACATGAGTCCATCCAAACACAAATTCATGAAATGGGCCAAGTGTGCAAATTTAACTCTCTGTGGTTGTGCAAGTTTCATACAGAATCAATCATGGAAAAACGATTACGATTCAGCAATGGTTTTGGTCAAGTTGGGGCTTGCAAGAAGAAGCAACACACAACCCAGATGTTGCATCCTATTTCACCCAATAACTGAAACTTTTGCAAGAAGAAAAGGCGGTTTCCTTGCAGCAAAAGCAACAATCCAAAGCATAATGAAGATAGGAAACTCAATCTTGAACTCGGAGGACCATCTTTGGGCTTCTGCTTTCCTAGTGTTTGGATTCAAATCCACACCCCCAGTTGTCCAACTTAGTGCTCTTGACATGATTGAGTTCATTAAAAAGACAGCTCTCCCTTTAGCGATCAGAGCATTCACCACATACTCCAGATGCAATTCATCCTTGGAGCTACTGAAAGTCTGCACAAAAGTGCTGGAAGAAGTGGAGAAATCATTTGTGACACAGATGCAGGATTGGGGCCATGGATCTTTATGCTGGAAGAGGAAGAAAAAGAAGATGAACTTGAAGAATCAAGGAATGGATGAGTATGTATGGCAAGACGCGACACTGTTGAAGGCAATACTGCTGGAGACAAGAGCTAAATTGCTGTTGAGAGGTGGGCATTTTGATTATGCAGAAGAGCTTTGTAGAACATGTATCAGTATCAGGACAGTGATGCTTGGGCATAATCATGCTCAAACTCTAGCAGCTCAGGATACATTGTCTAAGTTAGTTAGATTAAGGAGTAAAGTATAAATCCAGATAAACTTATGTACATTGGTCGTTTTTCCCAAATCATAATGTTACAACTTTTATTCCTAAAATCTTGTTCAACACCTATAGCATGACACCTAGAAGCTTATGTAAAACTGTATAAGTTACACATTTGTTTCTCATAGATAAGTCAACTTTTTTTTATTTTTTTTGTGAAGAAACCACCTTCCATTCATAAATCGGAAGTAGGCATATTTTAAAGAGTAAATCTTACGATATGATGTGTGCGAGTATTTTGGCTGTTAGAATTGTGGGATCCAGTAAGTAAATCAACAATTAATATCCATATTTTGACAACCATCAATTTTTTTCATTGTCGTTGGTGCGATGGACGGGCAATCTTGTGTTGTAGCGTCATGGATGCCCTGCTGTCTTGATCATGGTATTGATGCAGGTTCCCCTTGCACACATGCGCATCTGTTAGGTCGTGTCTGTGATGGCTGAGATTCACTCTTTGGATCGCTCCGAAAATATTGCAGTGTCTAGTATGAACATTATGGTTTGAGTAGATAATACTTTGATGCGTCTGTTATGTGTTTGTACATGGACAATTTCCTTGTGAGTTTAATAAATGATTATTGTTCAAAAAAAATGATTAAGTTATTAAAGGTTAATTATGGGTTAGTAGGAGTTGCAATTTTTCATTATTAAAGAAACGTGCCCTGTGTGTGTTTGACGCTGCTGTGAGAGAAATCGAGTGAGAGATCTAATTAGAGTGAGAAATTCTTCAAGGTTTTTGATGCAAATCATTCACAAGTTCCTAATCCTTCTAGATGTCAATTACTAGTTGTGATAATGAAATATTGGGTTTTTGGGCTGGAAACCTTCGACTATGAAGAACCGACGAGTTAGAGATGCTGACGATGGAATTTAATGATCTAATGTTGATAAAAGATGATTTTGATGCTTAGGATTTGTTAGAATCATGATTATGATGTTTTTTTGTATAAGAAGCATGAATTAAAGAAATAACTTTTCTAATCGGTTGATTGGTCAAGAATGGTTTGACTATGTTCTTATGGTTTGTGATTCATACTTAAGAACCATAAACTAAACATCTACAATTTACGATTGCGAAAGGTTGACTCGCCGAAAGGCTTGAGTGCCCTCTACGACTCCATAGTTTTCTATTCCAAGTGTTTTTTTTCCGATTGGGCCTTGGTTTGCAAATACCGTGGTTTGTGATTGGTCAGATTTCGATTTTCTCACTTTTTAATTGGAGATTTGTGATTTAATTAGTTTGCGATTTGGTGTAACTTGCTATTTAGATGATTTACGATTAATTTCATTGTAGGGCGTTTCATGAGCTCGGTTATTTCCACGATGACTTGTTTGTCGATTCCTAACTTTCCTAGGTGAGTTCTGTATATTTTCTAAAACCGAGTACAAAGACAAATCATTTACGAAAGGACTTACGATTTCATGATGTTTCATAAGATGAAGATGATGACTTAATGACTAAATTACGATGCGATTGATGAATTAAATAACGATGCAGTGTTGATTTATTATATGATGATTACGCTGTAAATACTTATTATGATGTTTATATTTATGACGAGACGATGACATGGGGCGGAGGTAGACTTATTCCTAAGATGTATTGACGATGTCTAGTAGGTATATTTGTGCCTTCTAGGACTTTACTAGCATGCGATGGTTAGTTGCCATGTTTTTTGGATAACCTTGGTAACACTTGGTGTATGAGTGCTTAATGTACTTGCATAATTAGTGATATTCGACCGACGATGATGAGGTCAACGCGAATAACACTGCGAGAGTGGAAAGAGGGCCTGACGATGGAACACCGGTTGTACTTTCACCTGAACGACTTATATTGGAGTAACGAAAGCGGAGGGACTACACACATTTCAGTCTGAGTGGGATTTGCGACCCGCTTGGTACCAAACTTTCCAACTATGCCTAGTGAACCAATGCCAATGTGGACGTACGTTGGAACTTTAGTAGTTGTCAGGCACACATGTGGTATGTTGGGGTAGCAATACCCATGAGGAATGACAATAGACCCCACCTAAGTACAATGCAAACGATGTTGACTAACGATGGTTAGAGATGATGTGATGCCTTATGATGTGAACGATGCTTCACAATGTCTATAATGTTACACGATGTTAAAAGATGATCTTTAGACGATGACATCCAAATGATGATACTTAACGATGCAGAGATTATCTACGATGCCGAATAGGTCAAGTTACTGTTAATTATTATTAATATAATTGCCTCAACCTCACCAATGTCTATTTTTACAAGGGAAGTAAAATGGAATAGGATTTTTTTAATCCAAACAAAAAAGAGAAGAATATGTGTTAAGACTTGAAGTTATAATGAGAAATTTAAAATATGATCCACTTTGCTAAAACAAGTAATAAATTAATCTTATGTACTATTTGTTTTCTTTTTACAAGTTTTAATATGTAATGGCATATATATTTTAGAATATTAATTTGTAACCAACTCATTTGTATTTATATTTTCATATAACTTTTAACATAAAATAATAATTATACACCGAAATCTATATTTTAATTATCATTAAGAAAATGCATTTTTAAATTAACGTCTTATTACAACAAAACTTATATTAAAATATAGCAAATATTAAATGTTAAAATTTATAGAAGTAAAATAAAAAACATATATAATAAATTATTTAAATATACTTTTAATAAGATATAAATATTAGAATAAAAAAAAGATGAAATACTTAGAAAGGAGGGAAATGTAAATACTAAAAAATTAGAGGGGAATATTGGAATAAGTGAACAACACTGTAAAAAAAATATACCCATATATAAGAAAAGCTAAACATTTAAAAACAAAGGGATAAAAAAGGGTAGACGAATTTCAGAACAAAAGGATTACTTGTATTTTCATCCTACTATCTTTTCTTTTAACTATTTTTCATACTTTATGTAACAAATTTAATTTATATTTAAGTTATATATATATATATATATATAGTAAGGTTAACAAAGAACCTCCCTTAAACAAAGAACCTAAAAAACATCTCTGGTGATGACATATGACACATAGTCAAGGGACAAAAAAAGAAATTAAAAAAAAAAGAAAAATCGGCGTCTTCAGCAAATCCCCCCCAACAAACTAAAAAAAAACCCCCAATTTCTTTAAATGATCATAACTCGTTCGTTTTTAACAATTTTAACATAAAAATTATACCATTAGTTTCAGTTTTTTGTCCTCTTTCAAACAAGACCAGACTTGATATATTTCTGAAACTTTTTTTTTTTGAAATGCAAAGTTTGCATTTTGAGCTGGGTTCATTCAAACTCAAAATGCAAAATCCGTAGTTTGCATTTTGAGCTGGGTTCATTCAAGCCCAAAATGCAAAATCCGTAGTTTGCATTTTGAGCTGGCTTCAAGGTCTTCAAAACAGTTGTGACAATTTTGAACTAACAGTTCTGAACTCTATATAACAGTTTTGAAGTTCACAGCAACTGTTGGTTACAACTGTTTTTACATTTTCATCTAACAGTTCACAACTGTTTTCCCAAAGATAACTCTAACAGTTTTGAACTGTTTGTCAAAATTCTTCTAACAATTTTTCAACTTTGCAAGTTAAACAATCTTAATACCTTAGCTAATTTCCCAACATAACCCCAATTTCTTTAAATGATCATAACTCGTTCGTTTTTAACAATTTTAACATAAAAATTATACCATTAGTTTCAGTTTTTTGTCCTCTTTCAAATAATACCGGACTTGATATATTTCTGAAACTTTTTTTTTTGAAATGCAAAGTTTGCATTTTGAGCTGGGTTCATTCAAGCCCAAAATGCAAAATCCGTAATTTGCATTTTGAGCTTGCTTCAAGGTCTTCAAACAGTTGTGACAATTTTGAACTAACAGTTCTGAACTCTATATAACAGTTTTGAAGTTCACAGCAACTGTTGGTTACAACTGTTTTTACATTTTCATCTAACAGTTCACAACTGTTTTCCCAAAGATAACTCTAACAGTTTTGAACTGTTTGTCAAAATTCTTCTAACAGTTTTTCAACTTTGCATGTTAAACAATCTTAATACCTTAGCTAATTTCCCAACATAACCCCAATTTCTTTAAATGATCATAACTCGTTCGTTTTTAACAATTTTAACATAAAAATTATACCATTAGTTTCAGTTTTTTGTCCTCTTTCAAACAAGACCGGACTTGATATATTTCTGAAACTTTTTTTTTTGAAATGCAAAGTTTGCATTTTGAGCTGGGTTCATTCAAGCCCAAAATGCAAAATCCGTAGTTTGCATTTTGAGCTTGCTTCAAGGTCTTCAAACAGTTGTGACAATTTTGAACTAACAGTTCTGAACTCTATATAACAGTTTTGAAGTTCACAGCAACTGTTGGTTACAACTGTTTTTACATTTTCATCTAACAGTTCACAACTGTTTTCCCAAAGATAACTCTAACAGTTTTGAACTGTTTGTCAAAATTCTTCTAACAGTTTTTCAACTTTGCATGTTAAACAATCTTAATACCTTAGCTAATTTCCCAACATAACCCCAATTTCTTTAAATGATCATAACTCGTTCGTTTTTAACAATTTTAACATAAAAATTATACCATTAGTTTCAGTTTTTTGTCCTCTTTCAAACAAGACCGGACTTGATATATTTCTGAAACTTTTTTTTTTTTGAAATGCAAAGTTTGCATTTTGAGCTGGGTTCATTCAAGCCCAAAATGCAAAATCCGTAGTTTGCATTTTGAGCTTGCTTCAAGGTCTTCAAACAGTTGTGACAATTTTGAACTAACAGTTCTGAACTCTATATAACAGTTTTGAAGTTCACAGCAACTGTTGGTTACAACTGTTTTTACATTTTCATCTAACAGTTCACAACTGTTTTCCCGAAGATAACTCTAACAGTTTTGAACTGTTTGTCAAAATTCTTCTAACAGTTTTTCAACTTTGCATGTTAAACAATCTTAATACCTTAGCTAATTTCCCAACATTCAACTCATTAGCGACGAGCTGTCAAAATGCAAAAAAAAAAAGAAGTGTTTTTCCCGTACAGCGCCAAAATGCAAAAAAAAAAATCATTTTCAATTTTTTTTAGAAAAGTATAGGAAGAGTGATCTTGTTTGAAAGAGGATTAAAAAACTAAAAGAATGGTATAATTTTTTTGATTAAATTCACAAAACTTAAAAAGTTATGGCAATTTAAAGTTTTTGGGAATTTTTTTTTTAAATCGTGGGTGTTGGGAGGGGGGATAATTACATTTTTGCCCTATTCTTCCTAAATTAATACATAATAATTACAGTTTTGCCATCATTCAATCTCATCCATTAATATTCATGATCTAAAGGTCCAGATTGGTTCTTTAGGTTCTTTGTTTAACACATGGTTCTTTATTGATCCAATTTCTCTCTCTCTCTCTCTCTCTCTCTATATATATATATATATATATATATATATATATATAGGGTAAGGTTATATAAAGAACCTCCCTTAAATATAGAACTTAAAGAACATTCTCTGATAATGACACGTATCACATAGTTTATAGACAAAAAAGAAAATTAAAAAAAAAATTTGGCGTGCCCTCCCCCCAAGCAACCCCTAACAAACTTAAAAAAAATCTCCCACTTACTTTAAATGATTATAACTTATTCGTTTTTAACAATTTTAATCAAAAAATTATACCGTTAGATTCAGTTTTTCGTCCACTTTCAAACAAGACCGTGCTTGATATATGTCAGAAACTTTTTTTTTGAAATGCAAATTTTGCATTTTGAGTTATGTTCATACTAAATGCAAAATGCAAAAAATCAAAAAATGCAAAATATCATCATGCAGGTCATCCATATGCTTCCAAAATGTAAAATATGAAAATGCAAAAGCAAAATGCTTCCAAAATGAAAATCCTACAGAAACACTACCTGCTGCCCAAATGCAAACAAAATTTCATGTTAAATTTTTTTTTAGAAAAATATGGAAAGAGTGATTTTGTTTGAAAGAAGATTAAAAAACTAATAGATTTGTATAATTTTTTTGTTTAAATTCACAAAACTTAAAAAATTATGACAATTTAAAGTTTTTAGGGTTTTTTTTTTAAATTCCTATGTTGTTGGAAGGGCATTTTCCATATTTACCCTTTTCTTCATAATTTAATACATAATAATTACAGTTTTACCATTGTTCAATCTCATCCATTGATTTTGATGATCCAGTGGTCCAGATTAGTTCTTTAAGTTCTTTGTTTAATAAATGGTTCTTTATTGATCCATTTTCTATATATATATATATATATATATATATATATATAGGCAAAATTTCAAACGGGAACAGTTTTTCGTACGAGAACTGCGAGAACCAATCTGAGTCGTCCAATTCCTCCTCCTTCAATGCCATTGCCCACCCATGAATTCCTCACATGCACCGTGCCACACTTGATCCCCCCACGCTCCACATCCATGAATTCCACTTTATCAAATCAACGGCTAAGATTGGTTCTCACAGTTCTCGTACGAAAAACAGTTCTCGTTTGAACCGTCCTATATATATATATATATATATATATATATATATATATATATATATATATATATATATATATATATATATATATATATATATATATATATATATATGGGGATTTTTCATTAAATATAATAATGTTAATTATATTTAAAAAAAACACTAATTCTATCTCAAAGAGCCGCCACCCTAAAATTTAAATTCTCCTCTGTCACCACCCTCTTCTCCGGCCGTCGGCGTTAGCCGGCGGTCCAGAGGACCTCTCCTCTTCTCACGTCGCTTTCCTTTTCCTTATTGAAGTTCCAATCGAGAGTATTTTTTGTAACTGTTCGATGTTCGAGTTCAAGTTTGGTTCGAGTTTCATCTTCCGATTATGTACAAGTTTCCGACTATATGTGGTAAGAGTTTCAGATTATGGTAGCCGGTCAGTTTTAGTTCCAGATCTGGGTTCGTGTATCACTTCTTCGTTCAAGTTTCAGATCCATTTCCGAGTGTTGGCTGTTCAAAGGATTCGAGTTTTTCAGGTCGATTTCAGTTGGTTCGATCTTACATCCACATTCGTGGGTTGGTGCGTGTTGGTTCGATTTTACTTCAAGGTATGTGGATTGGTTCGTGTTTGTTCGTGTTTGTTCGATTTTACATCCTGCCTGGTCGATTTCAGTTCCGAAAGGCTGTCCAAAAGACCGCAGCTCGTTGTTCAAGGCCGTAATTCAAGCTTCAGATTGTGGTTTCACTCTTAGATCGTGGTTTGAGGTCGAGATTCCAGTTCGTGTGCTATTGCTCTTTCAAGTTTCGCGTTCGAGTTTTCAAATCGACTTTTCAGTTAGAGTTTTCCAGATCAGATTGTGCACAAGTTTGGGTCTTTGGTCGAGTTTTCAATTCGAGATTTTAGGGAGGATGTCAGGTCGTGGTTGGTTCATGTGGTTCGTGATCGCATTTCAAGTTCAGATCTTGTTGCTGTTTCAGATCGTGGTTGGTTCAACGTTAGTTTGTGTTTCAGATCTTGTTGCTGTTTCAGATCGTGGTTAGTTCGTGTGGTTGTGGTTAGTTCGTGGTTCGTGGGTTCGTGTGTCAGATTTTGTTGTTGTTTCAGATCGTGGTTAGTTCATGGGTTTCGTCAGGGGCGGACCTAAGGGTTAGGGGGAGGGCACAGGACACCGGTCTTTTGACGGTTCGTAGTATTAATTTTCGATTTTTTGAGATGGTGCTACCGGTAAATTTTCGGGGTGCACCCGGTGATACCACCAAAATCAAAGGAAAAATGATACTTTTTAAAAAAAATCATAAAAAATCGGTTAATCTTTCAATTTATATCTTTAAAATAGCATTTTAGTTCATAACTTCATATAAATTGTGTTTTATTTTAAATTTTGGCCGTAAAATATCAGAATAACCGCTGAAATCGTTTTAATTCGACCCGATTAACCGAAAACCCGAAAAAAAAAACCCGAACCACAGCCTCAATTTTATTTAATTTTATTTCCGCATTATATGGTGCCACCGGTCAAAAATTTTCCGGGTCCGCCCCTGTGGTTCGTGGTTAGCTCGTGGTTCGTGTGGATCGTGGTTAGTTCCAACTGTTTCGGTCGGTCCATTTAATCTAATTTAAAATATCGTATTGCCACCACCTGGTTGGATATGATAACCTTTGTTAGTTTGTTAGTTCAGGGAGTTTGTTACTTCGGTGTTTAGATGGAGGTCGAATAGGTACGAGTCCACCAGGTGAATGTCATTTGTGTTTTACGAGTTTTAGATAAGTTGACCGGATTGGTCTGTAAATATTGGATATTATTAGTTTAGCATGTTAGGTGTTCATGTTTAAATTGTGGTATTTGAATCGTTGTATTAACTAGCATCTAGCTAGTTTTTAAATTATATATATAAAATACATTGTCTTTAAAAAAAATGTTAATTATATTTATGGATTTGAGATAAAATAAACAAACACACATACATTTTCTTCATGTGGAAATGTTCTTTTGCTTTGCTTATATGTCGTACAGGTACAGCTATTGGTATGATATCAATATGAAATAGTACAATACATTCAGGCTTTCTATTTAAAATCACTAATGCTAAGTTCCATACCAAGTTTAACTTAGTCTTAAAACAGCTCAATATTCTATCAAGTGATGTGATTTTATTTAAAATTTAAAAGATACTTAAAGGATGTACAGATAGAGAATAAGGGGAGGGTTCCATTAAGAACCGATTTTAGTACGAGAACCGCGTGAACCAATCTTAGCCGTTAATTTGATAAGTGGAATTCATAGATAGAGAGAGCGTGTGGGGGGATCAAGTGTGGCAGAGTGTATGTGAGGAATTCATGGGTGGACAATGACATTGAGAGATTATGAATTAAACGGCTTAAATTAGTTCTCGCACTAAATATGGTCCTTAATGAAACTTCTTCCTAGAGAATAAATTCTAAATCCCTTCCAATTTTAAATATGTTAAGCTTACTTCCCTCACCTATCTATTTTGAAGACTTGGTATGAACAGTAAGAACAAGCCACCCCTTTTGTTTCCATAAAGATTTTTTATAACTCTTACTCTAAACGACCCTTCTCGATCATTGTGAAATCACCATTATCATTTCTCAAACAAATAGTTTACTATTTAACCCAAACTATTTTCTAACACTCCCAGACCATACCACCTCATAAGAAGTTGCTCCTCACACTCAAGAAATTTCAACACACCACCTCGGAGCTCGAAACAACATAAACAAAAAAAGAGAAATACTAACAAGTACAATTTTGTTGGTATACAATAGTAACTTTAAAAAAATTAGTTATATACTTGATAACTAAGAAAGAATTCTGTATATATTAATACAATTTTTTTATAACCAAGAGGTATTTCAACATTTGGTTTAACAAAAAACTCCACTTTGTCTTAAAAACTACTTAAAGTAACTTTTTATTTATGATTTTTTAAACGTTTGTTATTAGAAAAAAAAAAACTTAAAGATCATTCGCACCCCTCCCTTTGATGAGGGCGGGTGTACGAGAACACCATCGTCCCTTGAAACCAACCCTCGAGTGAGTGCCATTAGGTGGTTATAAAACCATCAATCTCTCTCCTTTTTTTTTTTTATCATAAATAGAGTCATTAATATGTGTGTATATATATAGTGGAAAGTTTAAATGAGAATTGATATTTATGTTTGATTTAACCGAACATTCTACATTTGGTCTTTCATTTTATTCATTGCCCTACCAGGAACTGTGACACTCATGAATTGTAAACGGGTGAATTGCGACCGTTAGATCTAAAGTTCAACATCTAATTCATGGTTAAGATTTGTTTTCTCATTCTCACATAAATATATATTCACACAATAACCCAGCCCTCCTATACGAGTGTGTGTGTGTGATATATATATATATATATATATATATATATATATATATATATATATATATATATATATGGGAGGGTTCACGCGAGAACCGTTGTTAGTGCGAGAACCAATCTCAGCCGTTCCTTGGATATGAGAAGTATCATGGATGGAGAGCGTGGAGGGATAGGGTGTGACAGGGTGCATGTGAGGAATTCATAGGTGGGCAATGACATTGAAGGAGGGGGAATTGGACGGCTTAGATTGGTTTTCGCGGTTCTCGCACTAACAACGGTTCTCGCATGAACTTTTGTCATATATATATATATATATAGACAAAAGTTCATGCGAGAACCGTTGTTAGTGCGAGAACCGCGAGAACCAATCTCGGCCGTTCCTTGGATATGGGAAGTATCATGGATGGAGAGCGTGGAGGGATAGGGTGTGGCAGGGTGCATGTGAGGAATTCATGGGTGGGCAATGACTTTGAAGGAGGGGAAATTGGACGGCTTAGATTGGTTCTCGCGGTTCTCGCGCTAACAACGGTTCTCGCATGAACTTTTGTCTATATATATATATATATATATGCGAGAACCGATCTAAACCGTAAAATATCTACCAAACGACAAGATATTAAATTATGAAAATTATACCAAATATGCTCTTTAACATGACATTCATATTGCTATATTTTTTTCAACAAAAAAAATTCGTTTTTGCCGGGTTTTTTTTCTATCACTATAAGGTATGTTACATATATGTAATCAATACTTAACATATTTGTAATCAGTACTATAAGGTATGTTACATATTTGTAACAAATTTTTTTTGTTGAAAAAAATATAGCAATATGGATGTCATATTAAAGAGCATATTTTTGTCGTTAATTTGGTATAATTTTCATAATTTAATATCTTTCCGTTTGGTAGATATTTTAGTTTTAAAAAATGTAGATCAGTTCTCGCAGTTCTCGCATTTTTTTGGTTCTCGATGGATCCCTCCCCTATATATATATATATATATATATATATATATATATATATATATATATATATATATATATATAGTGAGGGAGAGATCGAGAGAGACTCTTCATTTAACAAAAAGAACCAACTCATATCGGTGTTACCTCCGAAGTTATTTAATGGCATTAGTGATATTTTTTACATACTTTGTTTATGTACATGTGTATGTATTTGATTTTTATTTAGATAATTCAGTTTTTAAAAAAATTATGTAGAAAGTTGAACATATATTTAATTTGCAACATACTAAAGCGTGAATTGCTGACCTTAATATATTACAATTATTTGGAGTTATGAATAGTGAGATTTTGTATTTTTGTGAGAAACTTTGTAATATAAAATAGGAAGCATTGACAATTATGTGTACTAATTGGGGTCAAATCTTGGATTTTAGAATTAACAAATTCTTCTTCTATAAAATAACATCCTGCCCTTTTCACCTTTTCTTTATCTTCTTTTATTTTTAAAAATAAGAGCCGTGCTGCTTTGCATATGTATAAAACGAGTACTCATTTTGCATATATATATTTCTCCTTTCTATTTTTTATTAGTATTATAGTATTTCATTTTTATTATTTATTAGAAACAAACATATGGTACTAATTAAATTAAAGTGAGTATGTCACCTCTTATGAATTTATAAAATACAAAAGTTATATGGGTTTCTGCTAATGATTATTAATGTAACATTTGAAACTTTGAGTTATAACACATAGAATGTCGTGAAACGCGGATGTTATATTTATTTAACACATGAAAAGTAATCTAATTTGAAAATATGTGATTGATTAAATAAGTGAAGAAAAAAATTAACGTAGAATAAAAAACGTAGAGGAGATATTAGTAAACTAATAAATAAGAATTATAACACAAAATGTTTTAGAAATTCCAGGGTTTTTTACTACAAGATTTCACTATAACAGCTTAGTGAAAGGTTGTGCATGTACAAACAAATACTATTATATTGAGTTGTAAATGAACAAATGATCATAAATTTTTGTGGGTCGTCGGTGCCGGCAGTCAGAGACGTCGACAAGCCGACGATCATGATGTCATCAATGATGGTATTGATCTTGAATTAAGAGATAAAATTTAGGTTCAAGACCATTTTACTCTTTACACACATATAGATATATTTAAATGGTATACTAGTTACATTAAAAAAAAATCTCATACTTAATTCTCTTATCCACAACAAAAAAAATCTATTAATTTTTTCTTATTTCCTCTTTTAATTTTAACATCCAGTTTCAACTTTCAACTAATGAGCTTAAAGATCCAATATAAAAATATATAGAATTTCTCTTTAGTTATATACAAGGACGGTCCTACTTAAATACAAAACATCATATAAGATTGTACTATCTTAATGAAACTTTTTAAAAAGCTAAAAGTATGTTTTCTTAAAAAAATTTGAACATTGATGGCCAACTTAATTAGGAAATGTACGTATAAAAACTTATTTTATTTCCTTATTTTCACTTCAAGAAAACTGTCAATTAGCAACGGATTTTAGAGACGCATAAATTCCGTCGCTAATTAGCGACAGCTTAGCAACAATTTAGCTACAAATATGATTTAAAATTTAAATTTTTAAAAAAATATTACTTTTCTTATTCAACGATTGTAATAATTAATATATTAATATTGGCATTTTCTAGCTCATAACCAATATAAAAATGTGTTGGGACGCTGGGGAATATTGTACAGGAGGAAACAACCAAAAAGTATTCAATTCCACTCGGTTAATTCGATCAAGTGTTCAACAAATTCCCAACCACCGAGTAAAAGGGCCACATCTTCAATCCACTCCTATATATTAATATTAATGTGTTTTATATATCTGAATAATCAAGAATGAGTATATCTAAAGTACCCAAAAAACAGCAGCAGCATCCCGTATTATATATAAGCTAGCCATTTATCATTATACTAGTTTATTGACCCGTGCACGCACAGGTATTTCGGAAATGTATTTGTGATATTAAAATTGTCAAGTAAAAATAATGCAGTAAATAAAATATCACGTTTGTGATGAGAATATACTAATTTCAAAAAAGTGTCATATTACTATAAAATTTATACCAAAACGTAGATAAAAATGAGACGGTCCTAAATATATAATTATTTTTTCCTAAACAAAATATATCACAAGTTACTAAACATAATTTATAAATAACTTATAATTAATTACATTAATATACAACTTTTTATAAAACCCCACTCATATTTTCTTAAAATCCCCTCATATGTTTTATAAAACCCCCCACAATTTTCATCCAACCACCTCATTAAAATTGAATTCAAATTCTTGTATCCACGATTTTTAATCCACTATTTTTAATCTTTCCAAAATTGTTTTGAAAATGGAATAATTTTAAAATTGAAGGTTGTAATTGGTTAATTAATACTCAATTTATGATTATTTTTGAAAAGTTTGCATATATATATATATATATAGATTATTCTAATCTTATAAATATTATATAGTTATATACTAATTTTATTTATTATATTAACATGTTGACTATTTCACACGAATAAATCTTTGACGCGTTAATTTTTTTTATATTATAAAGAAAAGATGCACGCAAGCTAGCATGAATATACCGGTCAGGACATCTATATTTAGAAAAATCTTTAACTTTCAAATAAGTATTCTTCTGCTTGTCATCAAATCGCGAATTCAAAAGTTAAAATAAAACTTTATTAATAAATGTTAATTTGTATTACGCGATTAACTGAATTCATATTAGTTGTGAGACTGATTAATCGGTGAGATATATACGATGTACGTCTTAATAACTTAATTATATTTGATCTTGAGCATGCATGATATTGTTTGTATATATAAGGTTTCCTTTCATATAAGTTTTAAGTAATTAAGGCTAAAAACTTAAGTATAATTAAGACATGCATGATCTTGGGCATGCATGATATTGTCTGGGCATGCATGCATGGAACTTAAGTCTAAAAACTAAAAGTCTTGTAGTCAACTCACATGCATGCACCAACTTTTTAACTAACAAACAAGAAAGAAATTTTAAAACACCATATATATATATATATATATATATATATATATATATATATTATATATATATATATATTTTATATATCTTAATTAAGATTTGAAAAACTCATCTGTAAACTTTAAAACTCCAAGTTCTCGATCTTTGAATTTGTTGTTGGTCACGAAAAGCTACGAGGATCGATAGCATGCAGCAGTAGAAGAACTCATACTCGCTATTGAGGACAACCGTTAGCGAGTTTGATCAGTACTAATGCCAAAATTTCCATCATTCATGACTACTTCCCGAAGATGTGATGAAGTCTGATCAAAGCTACCATTAATGGTATATGGATTTGCAAAACTAAGAGAAGAGGAAGAAGAAGCGCGATTTCTTATCATGCTTTCCTTAAACATACAACGAGCATCAACTTCATTTTCAGATGAATCATGAATGATGATTATCTCCTTGTTTGCAGAACATAGATCAGCAAAACTTTTAGCGTTATTTGGTGGGTGGAGATTGAAACTTTGATGCATTGAACCATTTGGATTATGGCTAAAGATAACTTGATGGTGAGGAGGAGGATATTGACCCATAGAAAGTTTAACCGATCCATCATCATGATCATCATCATCATCTGTCTTGACCACGGTTAAGTTTTTCCCCATCAGCCTAATCACAGGTAACTTGACTGATGCATCGACAGCCGATTCCACAGTTACGGGTGGTTGTACCCTCAAAGAAAACGAGTCCGGCATGAAGTTGATACATTTAGGACCGCGATTATTTAACTCGAGAGGTGATTCTTGGTGCTCCTTTAAAGAGGAGCAACAAGGAGTTGGGTTCTTTTCTGTGAAGCTTGCATCAACTGATCCCAGCATATTACTGGAATTGACAGATTTCTTATGTTGTTGGGAGGTAAATCTTGAAGATAACTTGTCACAACTTCTTGCAAAGCTAGGACTTGTTACTGTTGAAACCGGAGAATCAGCAATGAAGTCTGTTTTCATTAGATCATGATGAACAATTAGCTGGTCTTCGTTTGAGTGAAGTCTGCTTGTGGTGGTCAATGATGAATTACCTTGAAGAAGTTGTTCTTCTTCAGATATTACCATATCATCTACACCAGGGCTAGCAGGCAAGAAGGATCCTGGTGGCCCAGGAATATTAAGTATTAACGGGTCCACCTCGAAGTAATTGTCTTCGTTTTCAGAGTTATGGCCCATCAAAATGTCATCAAGAGTGCCTTCTCGTGGGTCAAATTCGTCGTCTAACGAGCTTCTCAAACCCATGAAATTACTTCCCTCATCAATACCAACATGATCAGAATGAAATGGGACTTCAATCCTAGCAGATTCTGTAGTAATATTTTCAACTCCACCAGAAGAAGAATACCCACCATTTTCATATGACTTCTTGGAAGTAATTGATTTCTTCTTCTTGACTTCCGAATCTTTTTCCATTCTTGAATTCTGTTTCCAAGAATCTTGAGGTTTCTTGAGAGCAGAAAATTTCCTTTTCAAATGAAACTTTGATCCTGATGCATTGTGTTCTTGGCTTGCTGACACCAGTACATTCTTTTTCAAAGATGAGAGCTTATTGCACCCCTTTGAACTGATAATAATTGAAGAATCCTCGCTACTGTCATGTAAACGGGTGCCTTCTTTCGGTTTTGTCAACACTGAGAACCTCTTCTTCGCAACACCAGTTCGCTTAGAACAGGCCCATGATGGCCTTGTGATAGTCACAATATTATTATCCATCTGCTTATTTGCTTGAGCTTTCATGGGGTTTTCACCTCTATCTTTCTTTTGACTTCCTAAAGTAGCAACGTTTTCTTTTTGGCCACTTGTCGCATGTTTATAATCAACAGCCTAAAGTCATATATATTTCAACATTACTAGAGTTATTCTAATTACAAAATGAAATGTAAAAAGATTACAAGAGTGAAGAATCTAACCTTTTTGCTTAACTTTTTGCTGTTAGGACTACACTTCAAAATTTTCTGGTTTTTCTGCCCATAAGCTTTCATTATCTTCTTACCCTTGACAAATTTACTCCCTTTTTCTTCACTGTGTAAGTTTTGACCGTTAGCTTCATCTAACATATTGATCGACAAGATTCGGACTTTTGTGCCATTTGTGTCGATATAAACAGCACCTTCAAGATCAGCAACTTTAGGAATGAAAGTAGTTGGCACTTCTTTCTTTTCTTCTGCTTGGAACTCAAACTCTTGATCAGGAAAAGTTGAATTAGTAGCCCAGCTTGTACCATTTCTTCTATCAAGCTCTTCAACAGTACAGTGTGGAGCAGTTTTATATATATCCACCATTAACCTTGTTTTCCTAGGTTTAATCCTATGTTGTTTAACCGTCTTCATCTTCGGGTTTACAGTCGATTTCATACTTGATTCCTCAGAAAGGCACTGGTCAATGTGTGCGTTTAAAGTAGTGTTTGAAGAAGATGAGAAAGTCTTGCAAACTGGGCAGACCTTAGAAGCCACTGTCTCTTCAACTGGGTCAGTACCCATATTCGATTTCATATCCAACTTGCACTTCTTAACTGTCGGTTGACTGTTTGACTTTGTGTGAGCTAAGTCTTCTTCAAGATGAGATTGAGTTTTGACACAAGAAGAAGTGAGTAGATCATCTGTTGGTTTACTGTTGAAGTTGGTTACGATTTCTTCGTCAGGAAATTGATTCTCAACAGCAAATGTACTAACAGATTGATTACTCCTCAGTGAATCAAGAGACTCGAAAGGTGGCAAGAAATTATTGACAGAATATTTCAAGCAAAGTTGCAAACTTTTATGAGAAAACGGCCAGTTACACGCGATATTCTTCTTGCATCTTAAACCATAAACGTAATCTCTGCAAGATTTTCACCATATATATATATATATATATATATATATATATATATATATATCAGCCATATATAAACCATTAACATTTGACAAGAGTATCTTATGCAGAATACAAGAAGTAGATTAATCCAATATTTTACGGCATAAAATCACGTCTATATTTAAAGGATGGTCATCAAGAAATTAACCCTCTCGCATGAGGTGGGTAAGGAAGAAATTTAAGAGAATAGATTGGGCAAAAATGTCAAACAAAAAAATCCCATCTTGATAAGAATAAAACCGAAGGTCCTTTTAATTATGAAGAATATCTAGTTAATTGCTTGCTCCTATATACGTACTGGTCAAAGAAAGCCTGAATCACGCAAAATCACCAATTAAAAGTGGATCTGATACAGTAAAAAGATGTCTTGAAATAAATTACAGTGATCAAAGAGAAGTTATAATTAACAATAATCAATTTTTTGTTCACCTTATACTGAAATTGGGATGTGGATTCCTTGAATTATCAAGAGTAGCATCCTTTGGCTTCAGCAGATCTATGTCAGAAACAGTAGCAAGAGCTTCATGAGAAACTTGTTGTTGTTGATTTTGATAATCAGATGATGAAGGATCTGGTGGTGGATGTTCATCAATGGATATCATCTGCTACAGTTTATCTTCTGTCTTCTTGTGCTCTCTCTATCTCTAGAATTTCAAATTAAGCATCTCAATCCCAATTACTGATTAAAAGCATGTTTAGGGAGAGATGATATATCATCAGATAACTCAAAGTTTGAAGAACCATTCATTTTTGTCATCTTGTAGCTAGCTAGAGCCTGCAAAACATGTGAAGATCATGAAAAAGGTATTAGAGATCAGACTGTTCTTGATTACCAAGGGTACTAGTTATAGATTCTAGACCTGTCTAGATAAGACCAGATATATATTTTATGTGATCTTGAAGCAACAAAAAAGTTTTATTATTATTTATGTAAATCTGATAGAGCAAGAAAAGAACCAGAATCGTTGAGAAAGATCAGCATCCACAAACAAATGATCCAACTTTAAGGCGATAAAGAACCTCAAAAACTGTTATTTTATGTGGGTGTAATTATGGTTTTTAAAGTAATAGCCCAAAGATTAACAACTAAATCTTGATTTATAACAAGAACCCATTAGCATTTACATTATCAGAGAATAAATTAAAAAAGAAGGAAAATCGATTACTTATATCAAGATTTGGGGGTAGGGTTTACAGATTCAAACTTTTCTTATTTTTCAGTAAGATGATTCAGAAAAAAAGAATCAAGATCCACACGGCATGATTAATTTTAAGTGGATGCGATGAGAAAGAATTTAGAAAGAAATTAAACCCGACCCAGATTGTCCGATCTTTGGGTCACGTTAGTGAATAGTAGAATATAATCATAAAAAAGGCATGTTATGATCGATCGAAATAGTAGTCGGAATCATGAGTTGTGACTTAAAACCCCAAAAATCATGTTGACGAGATCATAAAATCATAAGCATAAAAAAAAACTCGAACTTGAAATCAAGTCTCACAAAAGCTTAGAAGATGAAATCTTTGACGGTGAAACCTTTTACATACAGAAAATTAATGATTCTGGGAGAAAATTAAGACTGATCAGAAGGAAACAAACCCATGAAGAAGAAATGAATTGAAGAACATATATATGATTCAATTCAAACCTCTTGATCGATATGAAGCTAGCCAGGTAGTTTTTTTAATTTTTGGGAAAAATGGAAGGAAAATGAAATTATGTATGAAGAGATAAGCAAGTAAGAGCAGCAGTGCACATCATCAAAAGGAGGTATCGTGTTCATCCCTCCACCAAAAAGCAAATTTGTACCACTGAGATAAATTGATCTCTCATAGAATGACTGTGTGTTTAGTGTGTGTATGTGTGTGAGAGAGAGAGGGAATGTGTGTGTGTGTGTGTGAGAGAGAGAGAGAGAGAGAGGTGTGTGTGTGTGTTATGGGACTCTACAAAAGCTGTCTAATCTTATACTACCTGCCCTACAAAGAAAAAGAAAGCATTATTTTCTTGATATATTATTTTCCTTGTTTATTGGTGATTTTTGATCATGGATGGAATGAAATGTCAGTTATGCCCCTTTTCTCCGTACAGATTTACAACTGACAACTCTCCACTCTTCGCTACCTGACAGGACCTCTGCCTCTCATTGTTGAATTCAAAAACACGCATTTTCAATCCCTCTCTTTTTTACTTCTACAAACTATAAAATTCCTCCTTTTCTTTTAACTTGCATTGCCTTGCATCCGCGTTTAATTACATGTTTAATTTAAAAAATAAGGTAAATCTGATGTTTTTTTTTTTTTTTTACTTTTTTATAATCAACCATTTTATTAGTTGTTAAAATAGTTTTTGAAAAACAATTACAAAATATTATTATTGAATAATTACGGAAAAAAATATTATAGCCTTAAAATTGTATTGATATAAGTAATTTAATCATAATGAGATAAATTATTTAATTTTTGTGATATTTAATAATTTATTAAAGTAATATATAGTTGCCTTGAATTAGTTGATATAATCAAGTGAATGATTTGTTAGGCTATTGTTTTAAGTGTTTGTATCTTAAGCAAAAAAATTTAGTGAAAATTTTGTTTATACGTATATATCCTTGTAAACTTTAAAACTACGTATATATCCTTACAAAACCTACATATTTACATATATACCCAAATTCCAAAATTTAATAATTATTAATCTTTTTAAAAACTAAAAATCATTATCTTTTATTGATTTACTTATATTAAAAAAGTAATAAATTTGTATATTACAATTTTACCCCTATCTTAAATCAAAACACAAATCTTTTTTTCATTTGGGTATCATTATTTCACCATCGATCGATTGTACAGAGCCCTTTCCCTGTCGAGTGCCTTCCCCACCGACTGCCTTCACCATCGACTTCCCCATCGATTGCCTTCATCGAATGTCTTCCTCATCGAATGCCTTCCCTCATCGAGTTACCCATCAATTGCAGCTGGTTACTTGACCAATCCTTCACCATCGACTTCCCATCAATTGAAGCCGGTTACTTGACCAATGCCTTCACCATCGACTTCCCGGTCGAATTCACCATCGCATAGGCATTAAAGGTTGAATAGAGGTAGGATATCGATTAGAAGGTTGGGGTCGATTATAGGCAATCGATCATTACAAGGTTAGTTACAAGAATTCATTAGATTTTGAAAATGTTTAGAACCCTAATTTCGAACATATGATGGCAGATTGCCCTATATGCGATTGGAATGGGTGTTATGGTGTAATTGCAATCAAGTGATGGCAGATTGCATATGGTTTGATTTGGATTTTGTTATGGTGTAATTGCAAATCAATATCTGGATTTATAATGTTCGATTGAAAGTAGCTGTTTATTACATATATATTGGCAGATTGATTTGGAATTTCTTCAAGTAGTTGTTTGTATAATATTGGCCAGCCATTGAACACTTAAAGAGTTCTCAAGTAGCTGTTTTTTTATATTTAATCGATACTTTTTTACAATCTGCTAACAATTGAAAAAGCTATTAACAATAGAAATAATCGATGCTTATGATACTTAAATTTAAGCATCTAACAATATCATCGCGTAAAAACATGCTTGCAACATCATATTGGATTTATATATATGCAGCAAAATCAATGATTGAACAAGGTTCATACCTAGGCCTCTCGATTAGTGAATATGAATATGCACCGGCAGTTCATACGTATCGTAGCAGTTCTAGCAGTTCGTATTAAGATCTGGGAAATCGAGTATCGATGATGGGAGGGAAAATATATGGGTATTTTAGTAATTTTAGAAACAAATCAATAAAAATAGTGATTTTTAGTTTTTAAAAAGATTAATAATTATTAAATTTAGGGTTTGGGTATATATGTAAATATGTAGGATTTGTAAGGATATATACGTAGCTTTAAAGTTTACAAGGATATATACGTAATTAACGAAGTTTGCAAGGATATAAACGAAATTTTCCCAAAATTTTAAATTACTTAAAATTTATTAGTCTTAAAATTTTTAAAAAAGAGAAAGTTAAATGTTTTATAATATAGTATAGATATTTTTATAATACTCATATAATATATATCCTTTTATCTTTTATAACACTTGATGTGTTGATTAATGGTTTTACATTTTGTATTCTTAAATTTTGCGAAACTATTTTCCTTTTATAGAACTGATGCTTGATTGTTAATAACTTTAAAAGTGTATAACCCTCAAGTTCTCTACTCCAACCTCAAATAATGATTAATCAGCTTAACTTAATTATTAAATATATATTCTTATAAAAACTAATATTACTTATATATTTTTCTAATTTTTTTAAACCTTAAAATATGTTCTTATACTTAATTTAATAGAAATTAAATAATTAAAATTAAAAAATATTATCTCTAATTTAATTTACAAAGACAATTTCCTAGATGCCCTTATTCCATCTTTATTATTTTACCTTCTTCATATAATCCTCTAAGCTTTCGTTTATCTTCTTCATTCTTCACATAAAACCCTAATTTTGCTCTTCTATCTTTATTCTTCTTCCTTCTTCACATAATCCCCTAATTTCTTCTACATCTTCTTCTTTCTTCCTTCTTCTTTATCCTTCTCCTTTCTTCACAAACACTTGATGCTTCACATCTCAACAAATCGTCATCTCCGACCACTTTAACACTGCCGACAACGGTGTCATCATCTCCGGTAGGTTGTGGTTCAATACAAGAGTTTAGTCCCATTTATGGTATCAGCATCTCAGCGGGGATTGTCGTTCAGTTCAAGGGTTTAGTCCCATTTCATCCATTTTGTTCGTTTCACATTAGGACCAAATATATGTTCGATTCGTGGTGCAGGAGTTTAGTTACAAAGGAATTTGTGGTTTATATATTTGTTTTGATGCCAATAGGGTTTAGCCCATTTCGTAAGGCGCCCCTTGCTCGCAAGATGTTGGGGGATCAAATTTTGCTGCATGCAGTGGGTTGGGGGTTTTCCCTTAATAGTTTCCTCCGTGAAGTGAAGATGTGGTTCTCGAACCTTGGTTAAAGCCAAATAACGAGGGGCGGTTGAAAACCCGCCACCAAGCAATTCGAACCCATATTGGAGAGACGGAGAAGTGTCCTCATTTGCCGGTAAAAAAATATTTACATTTGTTTTGATAGTAGAAATTGTTTTTAGGTTTACGATGCTACATACCATTTATTTTTCTTATTAAGTTTGTTCGTTTTTTATATATTTGTATTGATAACATATGATTTGTTAAACATAATTACGACTCCAGTGAATCTTAATGATAACTGTATAGATAATTGGGTAGAACATTCAAAATGAAGTAATAGTGTGTATAACAAGATAGAGGATGAAGATATTAGAGGATTAAAGAAGAAGGGTATTTAGGGAATTGTATTTGTAAATTAAATAAGAGATTACGTTTTTAAATTTTTTAAATTTTTAATTATTTTTAAATTAAGTATAAGGACATATTTTAAGAATATATATGATTATTTTTTAATGTTTTAGCTGTATCACTTTACATCATTGTTAGTAAGCCCAAAGTTTTAAATGCATAACTCTATAACTGGATTTATTTTGTAAGAATTTTAAATTTTATTTAAAATTAACTAGATGTCACATATGCTCAATCATGTCTTAATTACAAAAATTAATTTTATTATTTTTGTAAGTATTATATACTTGACACAATATTCAAATTGTTACTTCAAACATCTAATAGCACTTATTATAATCTAATTTAGAGTGCTTTGTCAAGCCAAAATGTGATTAGAAAATCCCATTTTGGTTTTCATATATATAAGTGTTATTTCAACTTAAAATTATAAACTCTTATATTTATAAAGCATTTGGAATGAATCGTATATTTTAGTTTTGTATTTGAATTTTTTAGAACAATCCAATCAAATTAATTAATATGTCACATAGGTTAAATATTTTTGGACAATTGCATTATATTTAATAGGGGTGTTCAAAATAATTCAAATTCGAACATTCGAATCAACTATACGAAAATAAGTTCCGAAGTTATCCGAAAATTCGGATATCCGAAATTTTGTATACCCGAAATTCGGATATCCGAATTTTCGGATTCGGATTCGGATAGTAGTTTTTATATACATGTATTTGTACATTCTAAAACATACTTGAGCTAATTTTTGATGATTAAAATTTATAATATGGTTATTTAGTAATTATATATTTTTTAAAAAATATATAAAAAATATATATTTTGAAATTATTGGATATTTCGGGTATCCGATATCCGAAATTTCGGATTCGGATTCGGATACCAAAATTCACTATTCAAAAATTTCGGATATCCGAAAATCCAGATATCCGAAAATGAACACACCATTATTTAATCTTTTATATCTATGCGACTATGCATAAACTACTCGGGTATCTAAACTTTCATATATGATCTTTTTCCTTCGGTGGGTCAAAGAACACATCAAGAATTGGAGACACTAGGTTAAAGAAGCGTCTTCCCTTTCCACTTCTGAAAAACAAGATCGTTTGGATGTTAAAGTTGAAATTTTTTGAATTGAAGAAGGCTTTAATTCTAGATCTTAAGTAGCGATCTAGAATTCGTTGGGAGATTGTGGTGATGAAAATTCAAAACCTTTTCATGGGACAATCAATTGTGATTTGAATAAAAGACTTTCGCTGATCATAACAAAATTCAAAAAAACTATCTCCTGAGCAGCAACAATTTTTAGAAAGTCCCATTTCCGAACCTGAAATTAAAAGGGCAGTGTGGGATTGCAGTGTTGACAAGGCTCATATTCGGATGGATTTACTATTAAATTCTTCAAAACCTTCTGGCATGTAATCAAAGTCGATTTAGTTAAAGCACTTCACTGTTTTGAAACGACTAGTGTTTTTTTAGCGTAGTTGCAACTCTTCTTTTATATCCCTTATTCCTAAACATTCTTCTCTGTTGAGCTTTTCTGAATATAGACCAATCAGTCTGATTTGCTCATTATACAAAGTTATATCCAAAGTCCTTGCTAATAGATTGAAAGTGGTGATTGACTCAGTAATTAGTAATGTTCAAGATGCTAATATTTAAAATAGGAGCATTTTAGAGTTTATAGATTGAATGTGAGCTGATCTTAAGAAAAGCCAGAAAAATATTAATGATTTTCAAGGTCGATTTTGAAAAAGCTTTCAACTCTATTATATGGGATCGAGTTCATAGTTGAGGTGTCCTAGATGGAATTTGATGCTAAATAGAGATCGTGAGTACGTGGGTGCTCAATGTCAGCCTCATCTTTGGTTTCAACAAATGACTCTCCTACATCATAGTTTAACTTATATATGTAAGGGGGTAAGACAAGGCGATATCCAAGAACCATTTTACACAAGGTAGCCATTCCACAAAATGTCAAGTTGTTTCTTTTCCCATTAGATAGTTTCATGCTAATCCTGTCAATAAGGGAGTTCCAATTTTTAGATAAGTTCAAATTGGCTCTTGCCATAAATCCAAGATAAATAAAAGGCAATTTTGCATGCTCACATCTCAAAAATATGGATAAATTTTTGAATTTCCTCATCTTGAACTTCAACCATAAAGACCATACTTTTTACAATATTCTCTTTTAAACCCGAGGTTAGTTGGAAACATCTCAGGAGTCTAGTAAGATAAACAGTATTGGAAACACTTCACTTTCCTAAGAAAAATACATCATGTGCAAACAACAAATAAGTTAAGACCGACCCATTGTGCAACTCATTGGAAATGACCTTTAATTGAAGCTTCCATAATGCCACATGTAAACCCTCCATGCCAATAAAAGGTATGTCTAAATCCTCGTGGGTAATAGAAAATTCTTCTGTAGGTGAGTCATTGACAAGAATTGAAGCCCTTGCAAATTGGAGACAAGAAGAAATCTAAGAACTCATTTAGTTCCAAAATTCATTTTTTTCAAGAACGTCCAAATAAATAACTCCAGCTTAACGAATGCCTTTTCAATATTAACTTCGAAAAGTAGAGTGCTAGTCTTAGACTTTTTTTGCTCGACTACATAATTCATCTAGCATAATATGGTCATCCTCAATCCGTATGCCCTTATGTATGCGGACTGCTCTTTGCTAACCACCTTTCCAACTACCTTTTTCAATATGCATATGAGTAGTTTTCCAACGACCTTATAAATACACTCAATGAGCTAACCAGCCTATAGTCTTTGAGTGTTAATGGATCATTGACTTTGGAAAATAAGTGGGTAAAAGAAAAATTACAAATATGAGAAAAAGACCATGACTCCTCAAATTGCCTTACCATAGAAACAACATCATTCTCAAGTATTTCTTAAATTGCCTTTAACACCTCTGATTTCTTCCCGTTAGAATAGTAGTTCAAGATTGTTGCTATTATTAATCGAAAGTGTCTTGAGAAGGGAACTAACAAACCTTGGTCAAAATGGCATTGTTTTTTTGAATTTCAAAGAAAAAAATCTTATCAACTTCCCGCTTATATATTTGCAGCAAGATTTGTTTCCCAAGCCCCATGAATCGATAAGCCATTGATTTGGTTCTATTCTTTTTAGCATTCATGATCATACCTTGAATTCCCATCCCCATATATAACCCATTTAAGCTTTGATTTTTGCTTCATATCTAGGGATAGCATATTTCAAATGCTTAATGTCCATTGTATTCAGTCTTCCAATTCTGATTCAGTTATTGTCCTTTGTTCAGCTTGAATATTCAGGGTGTCCACTATCTGTTTCAACGTAATTAGCTTCTTTTTTTCTCTTTCCGTATCTTCATGATACCATGCTTTTATTGCTACTCTGACAACTTTAAGTTTAGTTGCCATAGATTTATCTACTTTTCCCTTGTTCACAAGAACTCCAAGCTATGGAAACAATATTGGTGTCTTTATGGAAATTAAAGCCACGAATTGTAAAATCGGAATGGAGTAACAACAAAACCAGCTGCCACTATGCATGATAGACTTATAGGACAATCATCAGAGTGTTCTCTAGGAAGAACTGTTGCTGTAGTTGTGGGCAAATATGATAGAAAATCAGCAGTAACAAAAATTATATTCAGTTTATTGAATGAAATCTTATTAGATAATCGAAACTTTGGGTGATGTTTCGACCAACTAGATATTGTAGGTATGCATCCAATCTCATAATGCATTTAAATGTTAGGTTACCACTTTAGATTCTTGCTTTAAGTTGTAGCTAGGTTTTGGACATTCAATTACACCTCAGCTCTTTTTTGTGCTTGTGATCTTTCCTCTTGCTCACTTAGTCATGCTAATACAACATGAATTGCTAGAAATTGGTTCAAATGTTTATCTTACCCAAATTATAGCATCCAGTGCACCTGGTGATGAGTTAGAAACCTTTTGTAATCACTTGAACAAATGGAGTTGCATGAGTATCATATCCACTACTGTAGTTTTGTGTTTCTTTTTATGATCTTGGGAATAACGAAGAGCGCGCCAACTGTACTCGGTCTAAGTGTCGGTGCAAAATTGTGATGCTCCTTACAAAACTGTGTCTAAACACATACATATTCTAATGCAGTTAAATCATATCTTAGAGTCTTAGACAAGAATAGTCATTAAGCTGGCATTGAGCTAAAGAGTCATGGTTGCGACATACAGACAACCATTTCAAGTAGATCATTCATATGCTGTTATGCTTAATTGTACTAAGCATTTATGACCAACAATGAAAAGTGGTGCGGAATGTCGTTCATGGATTGAGCATAAAAAAGTCTTAATGTTTATATATCATATTGTTTACTACTATCTATAAAAGGAATTTTCTTTTGGTTTAATAAGAATTTTAGATAGATTAAAATATATGCATTATATTTCACATATATTATGCATAGCTTTGACATCCCTCGTTGAATCATGCTGCTCCTAGTAGGTAACGAATTACTAACTACACAATATGAATATCTGCTTATGAGGTAGAGGAAAAGTCTTTTTTTATAAAATAAACTATATGTTTTTCAATTCAACATATATATATATCTGCTTTCACTCAAGATCAACAAACTAAACGATAACACTAATTTTAACTCAAAATCTCTAAACTTGTAACCCTAATTTCTATATTGCCTTTATATATTCACAAGCTAATATTACGTATGTAACAATTGAAGAATTCAATATTAACGCCTGAAAACAGATTAAAAAACAATTGAAAATAGACTGAAGCAACAAAAAATGAAATTAAAGCAACAAATTAAAGGTAGGAACCCCAACCACATAAACAAGAAAAATGAATGTGAAGCAGATATAGAAATAGATAACAACAAAATTAAATGAAAGTGAAGAACGAACGGAAGCCACAACCGCATATTAACAATAATTGATATATGGAATTGATTATTATAACTATCGAACATTCAACATCAGCAATCGATGAGGGACAGAAGAAGATTATTGAACCATTAATCCAAGCATAAAATAAATTAAAAAAAAGAGGTGTTTGTCCACTGACTGAATGAATATGGTCGACGAAACAGATTTTTATATGCTTTTCTCGTTTAATAATTAAAAAAACATTTTTTTTCTTCAGTTTCGACTGTGTGCCCACAGACATATATAAGAGGTGGTCGAAAAATCTTTTTAACAAAAAAAAAAACACCACTATATATCTTTATAAGATTCGGATATAGTCTGATGATGATTAATCTATGATCGTATCAGAGAATCACCAAAATCTCACACCACCTAAAACACTGAGTTAATGTGCGATGATGTTCATCTGGATACACAAGACACCCATCTTAATTACCTGACAAAAAGTTTGACATACTCACGCTTTCATGTGCAAGCAACAACATATATATATACCTTAATTATGCAAGGTATGTATCAACTACAAGTTATTTAGGTTTAGTTGCTTAACTTATTATTTCTAGAAGTTAATCCTTTTAATTAAAACTCCTTTTAAAAATTGATTCATGTGCAATCGTAAAAGTTACGCAACACGTCTATAAATCAAGCTAGCTAGGTCACACCTTGACTTTCAATTAATGACGAAAGATATTTTATTTATAGACAAAATACAACAATTATCCAAATAACAATTCAATTTTATACAACATCTTATAACTACTATTAAATGTTTTATAATTAACCCGTGTTTTATTTTCAATTTCAATTACCGTATTTGAAAATATAGTTTCATTCTTGTTTTCACATTTAAACATTATATATAATGTGTCTGTCTATATATGTACATTTATGGTGTGTGTTTTTCTGTGTGAAATATTCACCATTGTTTTTCTGTGTGAAATATTCACCGTATACGTCACTACGTTGGTCTTGGGTGCCATGACGAATTATGTAATCTTTTATTGTTTTCGATTGTTCGATTACGCTATAGAAAAATTACCTTTTAGATGTTAGCCAACGGCTAACTTAATATTATTCTTACTCTAGCTCCTTAAAACATATTATATTATAATTAATATAATCTTCTACCCAAATACCTGACGTATTAATTGATTTTTCTTCTACTTTTCACGAATATTCTAATCCTCTCTCCAAATTTCATCTTCATTTTCTTCAAATTTTATCTTAATATAATGATAACATATTAACAAATACTACTATAAATCAATTAATTACTTTGGAAATATCTCACATGAAATCTTTTATTACCTTTTGTCACTATACAATTAGAGCAAATAACAAAAAAATAGCACCCTCTTAAGTTGAACGACCATGCTATTATAATTACATGAGAAATTGACTAGAAGTCACGAACAAAATAGTCAAAGCTCTAATCCTAAGTTAATTACCAAAGAATTTCAACAAATACATACACGAGTCAAATCAATTATATTGACCGACCATTTAAGCCATCGTAGGCCAACTCTTGCATATAAAAAGGGGCAACATCCACTTCCATTTAATCAACGTACTAGTGCACCAATCTGACGTCAAATTAAAGCAGCCTTCCGACTGCGTACAAAAAGTGACAACGATAAACAACTTACATTATATATTAAGATATTAACACTCAATTGGATTAATGATGTAAAAGTACTTCCACGTACGTGTTTTAATGTAATTATGAACCTTGATATACGGGTTGATAATATAGAATTTTTTTTAATATTAATAAGAATGTATTAAATAAATATAAAACTCGAAAGAAATGACAACAGACGACGTTAATACCCCCAGACCAGCATTGAAAACGTCGACACGAGATTGAGGCAAACGTGACAGAAGAAACTACATGGTATCAATAATAGTATTATACGAAGATACATGATTGTATTTTTTATAAAAGCTATCGATCATTATTGTTAAAAATTAGTACAATATAGTTGAATATTTACTGGTTATAATTAAAAAATTAATAAAAATTATAGAATATTTTAAATGATAAATTAACATTTTGGTTAAATATGATATTTTGAAATGTTATAAAGGGTTAATATGATATTTGTAAATTGATGTGGACAAATATAATATTTTAATGATTAAGAATGAAATATATAACATTTTTCTACGATTTTGATTCAATTTTGACTTAGAAAGTCAAAATTGGAATTTAAATTTTGATTAAATAGTTGGCTAAGATTAAATAATTAATTTTATTTTATTGAATGAATGGTTATGATCATTCAATAAATCTAATGTATATTAGTCTTTTATTTATATAAGAAGATGTTGAGAAAGAAATATCTTGAATTGTCAATTAGAATAAAACAGGTTTATATCCTCTAATCAAAATCTTTCTAGTTTCTACATGTCGTCGTCTAATAAACTAGCATAATACTTCGTATATAACACAGTGATGGTTAATTAAATTTCAAATATTTATAGTGTGGAATGCTATCGGGTATAATAAAACAATTATAAACAATAAATACTACATAGTAATATAAAATAGTATAAAAGAATGATAAATTTATTAGATTCTATAAATTTATACATGAATATCATCATTAAATTTTTTGTAAAACCTCTTTAAAGACAATATTTATTGTTTTATTTGTAGGCTTACCTTTTTCATCACAAATAAGTACTTTTAAACTATTATTACTTTTTACTCAAAAAACCGCAACATTTAACTGGTCATGAGAAAAGCAGGACGTCTTAGAAATAATCCAACATTAGATAACGATTGATCGTGGCTTTTGTTTTTCGTCATTGGAAAACAAACTAGGAGAGAGAATTATGTTCGTTGAAAGGTTGCGTGTATAAACATGTTTATGCTTAACGTAACTTTAAGCATATACATTGTTACATACAGATATAATAAAAGAAAATTTGTAAATAATACATAATGTTATAAAAATTATTATAAAGAGTTAATTTATTAAAAATCGGATATTCATACAAAATTCTTAAGTTTATTGAGAGAAATGAAGTATGATAACCATAATTGTAGCAAAATTTTACTTCCTACACATAAGGTAGAAACCGTAGTAGAATAGCTCACAGCTATGATACAACTAATACACTATACATATAAAGCATATAAATGAATATAAAGATCAAAACACAATTTTAGGAACTGTTTGTTAAAATAGAATGATTAAGCACTGAATGTTTCTATGGTCTGAATAATTCAAAGGCTCTGGATGAAACTGCATCTGCATGTGATATACTGTTTGATAAGGGTTCTAATGAACAATCCGAATAATATAAATTACCATTTAAACCTCGATTGTGATTTATTATAGATTTGTGTTTAATACAGTCAATGTAAAAACATAGTTCTAAAGTTTTAATATAGAATCACAAGTGATTCAATATACAATCTTATGATTTGTAAAAGCATCACATATGAATTACGAAAATACCTCTCCGCGCAAAATTTTAAAATACAATATGAACCATTGATGTCATGATCCAAAGACTAAAATTAGTATTCTATGACTATGAAATTAAGTATTAACTATATTGAACATTATTCATTTATTATATTATAAAATATGGTTATTTAACAACACAGTATTAACAATCATCAAAAACCAAAAAGCATGACATACGCAAACAACAAAAAGTCAGATTCTAATTAATTAAAAGATTTTGATTGGTAAAATCAATATTAGTGAAGTAGAATGCTGTCAAAATCCTTTTTCTTTTAAAATATATATATAGGATAGGATAGGAGAATAAAGAGAACGATTTAGCAGAAAATATAAAATACTCGTTAAAGTATATATCATTTTTATTAGTATAATTACCTCCATATCTTCATCGTCACGCCTTCATCGCTATAACATTCATTATATGATTAATGTTCATCGCGTTCAGATAATATCTCTTCAGCAAATTTTTAGAACATTTTAAAGTGCGGGACAATTCTCCAAAGTTTCACAATTCTTAAACGATATGACACCAAAATACATCACATGATGATACCTAAACTATAATGGCATGCACATTCCGGGACCATTCTTTGCTTGCATAATTTTGTAACAACTCATAACTGCTATATATGATGACTGAATTTAATGTTAAAGAAGAAACAAAAATTCAAAGGCATGCATCCAGTCTTTGATTCCGAGGCCATTTCAGATGAAAGCGGTCCGACCCCCCCTCCGACTATGCCTTTCATATGCGATGTTAATTTTATCAACAAGATCGTTCATTGTGCTGCCACAAATGTAACATATGGTGTCAGTTTGGCTATAAAGAGAGCAGTAATGTGTATTAAAGATGAAATATTGATGTTATTTGAGTTGTCACACACTTGGGGTAAGAATGATAAATAAAAGTGTTGTACTTTTGCCTTTTAATAATGGGTAATGATTTGCACAAAACAACTTTTTGCCATGCACAACAAAAGGTTGTTGTTTGGACCATTATGCCCATAAATTTGTGAATAAGATTAATAGTTAGTAAGTAGGTAAGGGTAAAAAGGTCCTAATTGTTGTGTATACAAAAAGCTGTTGTATACAAATCATCACCCTTTAATAATCAGAAGCTGCAATCAGGCAGGACCTATAAGCTTATAGTAACAACTCATTCAATTAAACCTACACATTGCATATATCCTGTTGTAATTTGTCATCATTATTCATTCATTACCAACTTTTATTTGGTGAAATTAAGCAACTGAAACAGGGAGAAAGAGAGAACTGTTTAACACCTAAAAGCTTAGACAAAGCATACCTTGAGCAATCCGTGAACATGGCCAGATAGCTAATTAATAAGGTGTCGTTGTATTCCTACAAAACAAGCAATGACATATTCATCAGGAAGAAAAAGAAAAGGTGTAAGCATGCCATCTGAAGAACATATCCTTAGAATTATATTTTACGTTTCCAACCAAATGACCTCAAAAGCTTGTGCCAGTCATTCAATGAAATAAAATTAATTAAAAGCCCTCACCATTAAAAAGTCATCTTGAAATTTCTCGGATTCAATGGCTGGTAATCTCCTCAAGAGACTAGAGACCTGTCTTAGCAAAGAATTCTCATAAGGAATTTCACCTGCATTTGCGATAAAATAAACATTCTCAAGAGTTGCCTTTATGCCATTTAGCACATACATATATGATTAAGAACTAGAAAAGCTACCTTTTTGCATAGCATTAAGATAGTGATGGAGCACTCGGATTCTACTATTGAGCATCTTGATGGCACTATGTATGCCCGTCAAGTGAGCAGCCACTACAGAATATTAGTTAAATGATTAATAGTAGCTTTCACGCTGCTGAAGCAGAATATAAAAATGTGTAATATACAGATCGCGTTCCAGTCATAATGAGGACCTCAGGACTTACATTGGGTAGCAGCTGAACCTCCATCAGATGGTTTTAGATGTGCAACATGGTCAACAGATATCCTTTCGGCTTCTACTGTCTGGAATATAATAAGAAATCATTTATTCAGGTCATACTACTCAAAAAAGTAAAATTATGAAACACGTATTTAGGCCAGACCTCTATAGTGTAGCTTGAGCGTACAAAAATAAGCTGTGGAATCCCATCAATGACGTGCATCTCTTGAAGTTGTCATGACCAGAAAAGGATAAAAAATAAGAATGACAATAGTAGTTCTAGAAGGATCTGGACGAGGTGTCGATACCATTGCCGACATCCACTAAAGAAATGATAAGTAAATGAATAAACATTGTTATAACTTTTTTATTTTGATGTACATACAAATGCATAAGAAATAACTTTTGCCGTGCATTAGATTTGGAATGTTTTTAACTTCTAACATATCAAATTGAACACACAACATACATATACATAAACCAGTTATTAGCAGCCAGGATCATACAGCAAAGGTTACGATGTTGTGAGCCAACCTCTATGAGACTACCCACCTCTTATTTAGCATTAATCACCTTACTCAGAATAAGATTCCTTCCGGTGAATTGAAAATCATGTTAATGATCAGCTTAACCCTCAATGGCTTGAATATTCCTTTGCTTACATGTAAGTATACATAATATCAATGTGATTGACAACTATTCCACTCGTTTAATAACTCCAAATAACATACCCCTGTAGTTGAACTTTTTTTAGTATCATTATTCTTTATGGTTCATATTGAACCCCAACCCCTCCAGGCTCCAACCAACCTCATGTCCTTGCCTCATAGCCCCAGTGTCACGCCATATTAATTCGCAGTTTTATCTTTCTTTGTTTGAAGTACTACTTGGTCTACATACAAGCCTAGATCAAGGACAGTTCACAGTTATCTCCACTTAATAACTTCTAATTATTATCTTCTTCTAAATGAAATTTTCAACACAATATTTTTTTGGTTCATATTGAATCCTAACCCATTTGACCAACTTCTTGTACTATAATAACCCAATTCCCTCCGCGTATCCTTCTATGCTTGGTAACATTTTAGTTCTTGTTTTTTGCTTATCTTTGTAAGTTAGGGTTTCAACGAAAGTTCAAAAATGTCACCAAGATCAACCAGTGCCCATAACAACAAAATTTATAACGGCCCACCCCCACCCCCACCTCCACCTTTTTTTTTTTGCTTTTAAAGAGGAACGCTTGGCTAAGTTGGCTCCAATAGTTGCACGGACATCCAAATATCTTTGGACCTTTTCTAAGACCAGCAAGACCATACTATCCATAATTAACTTTGATTAACGCACTGGCTGGCTTAATGATTAATGATCACTTAAGATTTTAAAAAACATGCTAATCTCATACATTAAATACATACATGATACACCTCCTATGACGTATATAACTTTTATCCTAATAAATGCAAGCAGCCAATCACTGAAGATACCATGCATACACATACTGCATGAGATTACCCCCATGTCCCACACAGTAATCACTATCCTACTTGCAAACTACAAATATTCCACTATCTAGGTAACTATGAATGATACTCAAGGAAGTCCAGTGATTGCTATCAGATATGGGGCCATTTTACTCTGGTTCACTTTATATCTATATAAAACTAGCTGCATACATGGAGCCACTCAGGAGTTTTGAGGGAAATAACTGTTGGTCAAGGTGAGAGTAAGACCAACACACCATAAAAACGATGAAACGATAGAGCAATGAGTAATCTGATCCAGAATTTTCCATCAAAAATCCAACATATGCAAGATCTATTTGTAGCTTAATCCAAAGCATATCCAGAGACAAAATAGAACTAAATTATATATGAACTTGTAGAAACTTGAGGCAACCTGATCAGTGCAGGATTATTATCAAGCATCCTGTTAATGTGAATCAAGTGCCATAATATATGAAGAGAACTTGGGAAGAGGAAAGACAATCACTCATGTGAACATATCCTCATTATGTCCATGTGTGTTCATGCGTAATATGTTGTGAGAGAGCCGGCTCACATGTGGGTCTGCTTTAGCTATATAGCTTATCAGCATATTGCATATGAAGTTTTCTTCAGGTCACCAGTAATAAAATTATTTAAAAATAAATGGTACCCCGCCACCACTTGTGAAAGCATATGACATATATAACTGCCTAGGACAAACTAACAACAAACTTAAAATTGTAAATACAGTTGCAAAGGAATGACGTATTTGAAGCAATAGCATAATTCGTAAAGATATATGGTCCATTACTATAATTACATACACAACAACACATAAAAGCAGACACGAGAACAAAATACCATCACCAGGACAGATTCCACGGATAATCATATACAAAGCATTAGAGAGCTACAATGTTAGGCAACATACCATTTTCATATATAGTTACGGGGAGATCCTTTTGTGCATGATTGATCAACGGATTCAAAAGAACATACACAGGACTCTCATTGATATCCATCAACTGTTACAACAAAACCATCATCATTAGCCACTTTAACAACCAAAGACACCTTTAGCCAATTTTGTTAGTCAATATCTAGCAGAGCATGAGTAACATGATGGAGACCAGAAGTGGCAGGCTGCATTCACACACTTTTAGAAGCAATAATTAGGGTAACATTTTATAAAAATAAAACTATTTATTATAACATAAAGAATTGTGGTTAAGACTCGTTAATGAATGCCTGTAAAACAACTATGTTTGTAACTTATATAAATAACATTTCATGACAATAAGTACTAATTAACATGACTAGATCAGTTTTGGAAATACAAATAAATATAGGTACCAAAACTTTTGCACGAAGAGCTAGGAAAACAAAAAACTAGTCAATAGAATGCCAGATCAATGTATTAGCTTTGAAAAAATGCAAATGTCACAATCTGAATTGGCAAGTGAGTTGCACATCTTCACTAAAGACGCATTAGCGTGGGATTGACCCATGACCTGTAATAGATCACAATTACTTTGTTAGAAAAGATGAGATATTTAGTTGCTTGCTAGAGATGAGGGTATTTTTTGTTCTTTACCTATACAAGGACTTGTACTCACTGGTAGTAACATATTTGATGAATTGTAATTCTTTTCTTGTTCTTAAACATTCAATTAAACCTCCTTCCATCCTAATTGCTTCTGCTACTTCACAATTAATGAGTATTCTAAATAATTGGTTGAACTCCTTAATTCCTTGAGAACTCTAGAAATCAGATCAAAACTATTAATATCCAAAAGGTTTGATTCGCTGTCCAATTCGACTTCCGATTTGATACATTCTATCGTTCTGACACAATCGACGACACTGGATGGGAAAACAAAGATATTCATCACTGAAGCCATTGTTGCTGCGGTTCAAGTCTTGATGGTTGAAGTCAATATGTCGATTGAAGCTATCAACAACTCCATTAATGAAGTATGCTTGTGACAAAAATTTAGGGTGAACGAATTGCAAAAAGCATCTGGCAAAGTTTCATGTTATGGAACCAAATCAATTCCTGCAGATTTGGCAAACTTACTAAAGTGAAGTTCCCATAATTCAGGAAGAAGACTGGATGTATTGGTGTCAGCAAGTTCTTCAAATAGATGTTAATGATGAGGAACAGAAAGTTAAAATCACATTTGTACACCTCTATGACAAACAGTGTTGTCAATAGCGGAAAATAGCGCCACTATCGCGAATAGCGTAGCGTAGCGACCCCAGGGCGCTATTTAGTATGTAGCGGTAGCGATGGTTTTTGCCCTTCGTTTTTTTTTTTTAATTTAACCCTCCAGACTTTAGGCGGCAGTATATTTAGGGTTTTTTACGTTAGGGTTAAACTCTTGTCGACTCTGCTCTCTCTCGACTGTGCTCTCCTCTCCCTCCAGCGACTCTTCTTTCCTCTCCGGAGCAGGCCTCCGGAGACAGCCTCTGTTCTTTCTAAGTTTTCTTTCTAAGTAACCATGTCTCTGTTCTTTCTAAGTTTTCTTTTCTGAAATTATGATTCAATGATATCTTGGTTTATGAAGTTATGATTATGATTTCTATGTTAATGATTCTGAATTTCTGATTTCTGAGTACATAATTATTAGATTTTGATTCTTACTTTCTTAGAATTTCAGCCTCTGTTTTATATATTCTGAAGTTTGAGTTTATAATTCTTGAACAGCTTCTGATTTACTTTTGTTTAGAGTTAATATGAAATTCTTATTTACTTTTGAACAGTTTGAGTTTATCGTTCATTAACAGCTTCTGTTTTATATATTCTGAAGTTTGAGTTTGAGTCTATATTACTTAGAGTTAATTCTGATTTACTTTTTCTGTTTAAGATTCTGATTTTATCTGTTTTTTACATTCAGATTGTAATGTTATCTGTTTTTTGTAAATAGAGATGGGTAAAGATATGGATGTGGGATGGAATTACGGGGCTTTGGTTGAAGGAACTACGGGGGGAGATGAGCCCGAATATGAAGATTTAGATGATCTTTGATCTAACATATAATAATTTAAGACTTGGTTTTATATTTTGTTCTCTATTATACATAATAGATTAAGACTTTTAAGGTAATATTATGATATAAAAATATATAATTATATTTTAGAAGCCTATCGCTAAATACGAAATAGCGGCCGCTATTTACCGCTATTCGCTACGTAGCATATAGGTTGGTCATCGTTATTTTCCGCTATTCGCTATTGACAACTATGATGACAAAGCTCTTGCATGCAACCAACAATTCACCAAAATGCATGGGGATTACATCAAATGAGAAATCTACATAGAATCCATCATGAGGTCTATTCAGGTCGGCTTATGAAGATCCCCCATCTGATCTTAAGAATCTCAAAAAAGAAGGCACCATACAGTCTTACCAAGATGCATTTGAAATACTGCTCAGTAAAGTTGAATTAACTGAAGCCCGAGAGATTAGCCTATTCTTGGAAGATTTGCAGCTTGACATCAAGATGATTAATAAGATGTTTAAACATCAAAGCATAAGTAATTATTACTGTTTGGCCAAATTACAAAAGGCTAACAATGGTGAAACTAGGAAGAATGTCAAACCTTATCTTATGCTTCCAAATATTCCTCAACCTAAGGGACACAACACACCTTATGCTGCTAATACTAAAACTGGTCTCTTTTAACCTTACCTTCACATCTTAAAACTTAATTACTACACCAAGAACAATAGTAACTGATGCAAAACCTATAAAACAACTCAATCAAAAAAATGAAAAGAAAAGAGACAAAGGACTTTGTTTCTGTTGTGATCAGAGGTATACACCAGGAAATAAATGTAATGACTAATGAGCAGTTGTTTCCTATAGAAATTTTAGCCGAGGAAATGTTAGATACAGACATGTTGGTTCAAGATGTAAAAAATTAAAGGAAATGAACCTACATTGGAGCAAAATGTTGTCCATGAACCTTTAACACCTCTCATTTCACTGAATGAAGTTTCTCGAATGCATGCTTATCAAACCATGAGAGTTGAAGGACACCTTAGCCAGATTGTTCATATATTGATATACAGTGTTAGCACCAACAACTAGTCAGAATCAAAATGTTTGGTGCTGAATCCAAAGAAACTACATTTAGAAACCATCATAGTTGTTTTGAATTATTACTTATGCATTTAGGCTTACTGATGTTCCTTCTTTCCAAGCTTTAATGAATGGTCTTTTGATTTTTGAAGTTTTCCCGTACGTTATTTGATGACATTTGGTTTGCGCTGCTGCTTTCCGTCACCATTTCCATCGTTTGGAGATTACTTTGAAAACAATGAGGAACCACATCCATATGCAAAACAGAGTGTCTTTGGATCATCACAAGTAGAATATTTGAGTCATCCGATTTCTGAAAGTAGAGTTGCTAACTTGCTAGTTGCTACTCATCCCACAAATATATCTACTATGCCACGATGACCCATTCCCAAGTCTATTAAACACTTGAGAAGATTCATTGGGTTGAAAAGGCGCATTACAGCAGGTTTTTAAAACAATATGACATTATCGTGACAACTCAATGAGCTATTAATGATAATTTCTTTTTCTTGGAACTAGAAACCCCAAATTGCTCTCGCACTTCCTGATTTCTCATAGGAATTTGTAGTAAAAAAAGCACTTACTCACTTCTCACCGGAATCCATAGTAGAGAAAGATGCATCATAAGTAGTAATCGGTACTACAACAAGCAAGACATCTTGATTTCCTTAGCGGATCTTTGGCTCCCAAATGTAAATGTTGTCAATACTCTATAAATGAAAAGTTGTGGGAAGTGTGTTTGCATAGGAATTTAAAGGGTGTAATTGTTAGATTGGCTATCTAAAATCAAAAGAGACCATTTCATCCTTAACTAGTATTCAATGGAACAAAGGTTGACTGCTCCTTTTCAAATCAACTGACTTCCTAAGTTGCCTGAATTTGATTATGAAGCACTACACAAAAACAGGAAGTGAAAATAGAGCAACAGACGTTCTCTATGTTGGCAATTGATCCAGAACTCCACACCTCAATCATGTCAGATATCAGCAATGACCTATTACATGATGTTAAAGCATAGTCACATAGTTCGCGGATCACTTTGGTACAGGAACGTGGATCGGAAAGGCGGTTCGCTAGGTTAGGCGTATCCGGTACGGAGGGGGTAGGTTCATTTCTGTACGTGTCCGGTACGATTTACCTTATGTTTTGGTACGGTGTACCCACTATCAAAAACAGATTTCTTGAACCAAACCTTAAATAAGCTTTCTATAAACATTAATATCATAACCCAAACAGAAACAGAAAAACAGAAGCACAAAACAGTGCAGAATTACAGAAATACTGAGTGCAGAAGTACAGAAATACAGAGTGCAGAATTAAAGAAACAACATTATAACAGAAACAGACTCAAACTCCAAAACGTAAACAGTACATCAGTGGAGAAAAGAAAACAGCACCTAATTTCAGTAACAAATCGGAAGGGAAGAGTGGTGAATCACTAAAGAGCGGTGAGTCACTAGATAGTGGAATGAGAAATTGAATCATTAGATGGGAGTTAGTGAGAAATCAGTAGATATCGAATCAAAAAATGAGGAGTTGGGATCCCAAATGGTTCTTTTTTTTCCTGTCTCTGAAATCACGTTCCCGTAGACAAAATCAAACACCAATCCGCGATTCTTTGTTAATATGATCGTTCCTAAACGTGTTTCAAAAGGCAAACTGAAGACCCAAATGATCGATTTGACCATCAATGAAGATCGCTTTGGCTGTCGTTCCAAGTCGCGATCCACCTAGCGATGGAAATGAGTAAAGACTTATGGTGTTATTTGAGTTTATCAAAGTAATTATGGACTCACGGTTCTTTTTCAAGCTTGTTAAAGTTTTTTATGGTTATTGACTTATTTTGTTAGGATATTACTAACATTTATTTTTAAAATAATGAATTCCTTTCTAATTAAGGGATATTTCTAGTCATGTAGCTCGGGTTTTCTTGATACAATGAAAACAAATTACATGGACTACCTAAAACCATCACAAGTGTCAGGTGTAAGATCTTCCTAAAAAATTTGGCAAGAATTATTCAAACAGCTGAAGACGTGATTGCAAATGTCTACTTCTTACCATCCTCAAACTGATGGGCAATCAAACTCATGAACAAAGGATTGGAATTTTACCTTAAATGCATGACTAGAGAGAAGCCTAAAGAGTGGATAGTTGGTTATCACTAGCTGAATTTGTTCCAACAACAATTTTTATAGTTACATTCAAACTGCTCCCTTTCAGATCCTATATGGCCAAACAAAAAAAACTACTCGCATCACCTACATGCATAGAGACTCTTCTGTGCAAGCTATTCATCTATGCTTTATGCAAAGGAAGCAGCTATTGACTTACTCAAATTATTTAAAATGGGCTCAAGAACGAATGAAAGCTTTAGTTGATAGACACAGATCTGACATGAAATTGAATGTGATGTGGAGGGGGTTGGGTGTTTGTCGAGCTTCAACCACGCCAGCAAATCACTTTCAGGTTGCATCTTCTACAGGAATTATCTTCCAAGGATTATGGTCCATTTCAAGTGACTGCCAAAGTGGGACAGCCGGACAGGGTTGCCTACATGCTTGCAGCTACGTCTAAAATACACCGACTATTTCGTTTTCGTGTATCGCAGATCAAACTATGTAAAGTACAGCCTACACAGCCAAGAGTACTGTCATGGTGTCACGGTATGATAGGCAGGATTGTTATTGAATGTTCTTGTATATATTGTAGGACACCATCTTTGCAAGCACACCAATAGTGCTTCTGTCTATTTGTTGATCCAGTCAGTTGCTGGTAATCGTGAGGATGCAACTTAAAAGCAAGAATCAAAAGAAGGGGAACGAACTGTCACAGTCCTAATTGGGCACGTGAATTGCCTACGTTCATTAAAGACAAATTACCGTGTGATTAGCTCATGACAGTTAAAAGATTACAATTTGTTTGTTAGAATGGGGGAAGTTGAATGTTAAAGATAAGGGAATTTGTCTTGTTTACACATAAAAGGACCAGTACTCATTTGTAGCAACAGTTCTGATGAATTGTAATTCTTTCCTTGTTATTAATCATCCATAAAATCTCCTCTTAATCCTAATCGATTCCAATATTTCATCATTAATATGAGTATTCTAGATAATTGGTTGACGTCCTCAATTCCTTGAGGATACTAAAAATTCAGATTATCAAAAAGTGCATCAATTGACATAATATTTCACACGTCTTAAAAAGTTATAGCGTTGCAAGTGCTCACAGCTTTGTGTATATGCATATCCGATTCTTCTGCATCGGCACCAGTAGAATACCATCCAAGGATATAGAAGTTGGGGAATACTTTCTTATCTGTTCCACATGCAAAAGCAAATGTAAATTAACTGTACAAAACCCCTGTCAACGATTAGCTTAAGAAAACAAAAACCCTAACATAATGTAGTGTTAAACTTGATGCGAACGCAAAACCCTAGAATGAGATTGCCTATGGAACATTAACTTAGCGTTTGTATGTAACTAGTGAATACGCATAGAAATCCAAAGATGCAAACTCACAGAGTTCCTGTTTCTTCTCGAGGAAGGAGCGATCGAGTGAATGGGTGGAGGGATCGTATAGAAGTTCAAAGCTGTTGAAGATCTCGACAGTGCGTCCCCGTTGAACTCCAATGACGCAACCAAAGACTCTAGGAGCCGGAGGATTGGAAGAGGCGGCGTCACCACCGTTGGCGGTGTGTGGTTGCGTCTGAGACTTGACACGTGTGTGGTGATCGGAAATGTTAACGATGACGAGTGGGTGAAGCTTGAAGGTTAGACCGCTACTGGAGGACGCCATTTGAGGTGGTGGTGTTGAATCTTTGAGTGCCGCCAGAGCTCAATTTATTTTTTCTCCGAAGTTCGGAGATTCGATGAATGAAGACGAAGGCGATGATTTTGCCGTCGATTGGGTTCAAGTGATTGTGTTGCTTTTTTGTTAATTAAGCTAATGAAGCTTTTTCTCTTTTGTTTCTTGTTTTTTTTTTTTTCAAGAATAAAGAAGTATATCATAACCATTAACAGAAAGCAGCTTATATATGGTAAATAATAATAATGTAACACTCTAAAGGATAGAAATATTAATTATAAACTACTACAGTTTTATATTTTATAAATTTAATATAAGACATGAATAGTAAGGAGCGTGACTTAATATAGTAAAAATGAATAAGAGGTATTAATAACATTTTTGTGAAAGTTATTATATGAAGGGGGATGAGACCATAACACACACTTTTAATGTTTGATCTAGAGTATGTGTTTGCGAAGGTAGAGAGAGTTGTAACACCGCGTTTCATGAGCTTAAAATCAGTGATAATTTAAAACTTTAAACTATATATATCAAAGGGTTGCAGCGGATTCAGACAACTGATTACAAAATATGAGTATTGTATCCTGACTTGGCGAATTTAAGATACACAAAATGTGTCAAGTCTAAAATCAATCAGTGTTATTGTACAACATACCGACCATCGGATTCAAAGTAAATACAACAACAAGTGTTCCTTAAAATATATGTACAATAACCCACAAGAGACCCCATCTCGCTAGGCCGTCTAATCTTTACCTGCGAAAAAAGGGAAAACAACAACATTAGCTACAACTAGCTAATGAGCACAGATTTCACATAAGCATCAATAAACATGCTATCATAATACAGGAACAGCATACAATGCTACTATCACATAGTGGTGTGCCGACATATCAGTAGGAGTCATATCTCGCGGGATAACCAGTACAACTCAACGACCCTAACTGGGGAATCAATCACAACCAACCGCACGTATGGGGGAGCGAAGAGCAGTCCACCCAGCACATTATTAGCCACAAGAACTCCATTCGCATCTGATCATCGACCAAAACCCACACTCACATCAAGGAACGGCGGCATGCAGTGCCCAAGACCCGGAATTCCAGCGTGGAGTACCGTTAAATCCTGAATAACCAACCCTAAGGCCCTCAAAGGATCCAGCCGCAGCTGACCTCAACAGTTCACATCATATTTACGGACAAGTATCACATACAACAAGTAACCCGTATTGGGTCCCCAACAGTACGCATGTGTTCATAATCAACATGTATTATAGCATATCTTATTACAACTTACCTCATGTGCGTACGTGTAAACATATCATAGCATAGCAACAAACAATAGATAACCCTACTTACTGAGTCTCATGGGAAACCGGTACTAACCTCAGAGTTAGAGAAGACAAATATAGTGCTTAATGTCCTCCGGTTCCTCATAAGCACCTAACACAACATGTTCATGTTTGTTTAACACTTAACACTTAGCACGTTTTGTTCTAAATACAAGTCTACAATCTGTCGACACGGTACCTCCTGCTTGCACCCGTAAGCAGAAGGGCTTATGCCCGCAAGGGCCTCAACAAACACCCCTTACGGCCGCAAGGGTATCCCTTGTGCCCGCAAGAGTTTCTTTCCACCAACCATGGCTTACGGCCGCAAGGGAAATCCCTTACGCCTGGAAGCATGGTTCTTTGCTTGCTTACGGTTGCAAGCTATATGCTTACACTCGCAAGTATGCTTCCTTCGTCTGTAGACGGTAAACCATTTGACATATGCTTACGACCACAAGAACCCTTGCTTACGGCCGTAAGGAACCCACTATGCTTGCTTGCGCCCACATGCCATATTGCTTGCGCCCGGAAGCATAGTCGGTACGCAGAACAGCAGCTCTGTTTTTCGACAAAAGCTACAACTCGAGTTTCAATCCCTTTCAGTTGACTCAAATTCATATTCTAACGTTTATACATCTGGTTTAACACCCATGTACACTTACTAACATTGAATATTCTCAAAACAACAACTAGAACCCACTTTAAATCTTCAAAATTAGTTCATCTCTTCCAAACTCACAAACTAAGTTTTCAAATGAATCACTTACTTGATAGGAGAAGCAAGAACAAATTAAACTCAAGATTTGGTGGCTGGAATCAAAGACAAATCAACTCCTCTTAATTTCCTTCTTCAAAAGTTCAAGGATTTGAGAGAGAGAGAGAGAGAGAGAGTGTGTGTGTGTGTGTGTGTGTGTGTGTGTGTGTTTGTTCTTGTAAGTACTAGTGTGTGTTTTTTTGGTTGTCTGATGAATAAGAAAGGAAGGAACCGCCATTAGGTGGTCCAACTTAGACAAAGGGGTATATTGTTCCCCCGTTCAACTTGCAACTTATCACCCGATTACCCGTTTCAACTAACGAAGATATCTTTGGAATCATTATCCAAAACCATTTAATATTTTATCAAATCTATTCATTTTCGACACAGATTCACATAACCACTTTAAATAACACACAACACATGTTAACAACTAAAATTATTTAACTACAATCACTGTACAAGCATATAAGCACAAAGTACTACGAGGTACAACTAGGCCCTATTTTAGGGTGTTACAAGAGTAGAGAGAGAAATAAGTTCTAGTGTGAGAAAGTGAAGATTAAAGAGTGATTAAGCTATGATTATGCAAGATTAAGCATGAATCAAGTGTTTATCATCATCTAGAACAAGATTTGGAAGCTTATCTTCTTCAATTACAGATCTAAAAAAACATACGCTTAGTGTGTGTTCTTGGTATGAGAGAGTTTAGAGAGAGAAAGTGTCTAAATCAAGGATTTAATCAAGGATTCTTGCATGCATTTGTTGATCAAATGTTGTTTATAAAGAATCCAGCACCAAACAAATGATTAACACCAAAAATCAAGGTTAGAAATCTTTAAACTTTGTGTAGTTAAGTTTTAGAGTGAGAAAGTTAAGAATGGATGCTTAAAATGAGTTGCATGTTATGTTTTATAGTTGATATGATGATATAAACAGTATAGGAACATAGATATACAATTGCATGTGATAAAATCAAAGAAAAAAAATGCAAGAAATCGTGATTTTGGGGATGAATTAAACTGGACACGCGACTCGACACGTCGCTATGTTGGACGCATCGCGTCCGTAGTGAAAGAAGGTTTTGAGATTCGATTTTTAACGTGTTCCGATCGATGGATTGTGATTTGTAGGATATTATATGGTTAAGGAACCTTGTTAGGAGTAATTGTTGCAATACTTAGACTTTAAAGTGAGTATGCTTAACTTATTTAATGTAAATGTATGTATGCATGTATGCTTTTGTGCTATGTAATGATAGCAAAGTAGCAGGTTGTCTTGGCGTCGGGCATGTAGCAGGGTCTCAATATTCATTACTGAATCCATTATTTGGTAGTTGTCGGATCATCATATATACCTGTGCAGTATAGTAGCTAAGTATGCTCATTAAATTTTTGCTTATAAGTTGTAGTTTCTTTTTTTACAAGTACATCTGGTAGCAATAAGGTTCCGGCAGTGTAGAGAACTTAATGTCTCCACTTTTTATAAATTTGGGAAATAGGCTTTTGAAACAATGATAACTTAAACTTTATGTTTATAAATTTGTAATAAAACGTATGTATAGTATTTGATGTCAAGTGTTTTATTGTATATAATGTTTATTTAAAAAAAACTATTTACAAATAAACTAATCGAATTTCAGTTACATGATAAATTGAAATATTTTACACCTAATCTTTCCTTTATTTTAGAGAATTTAGATTCATTCTCACCCGTTAAGAATTCATATTCCTTCTAATCACTAGACCCCTTCTTTATCTGTTCATCACCTATTCCCGCTAAGGGTGTTAGTAGGGTTTTTTTCTTCAAATAATCGTCACCTGAAACTTGTACTTATTAACCTTTACATTTGGGTCAATTGGATTTCAAGTTTATAGGATCGGGTTACAATTGAACCCGAATAACCCGTCCGTTTGGATTCAAGTCCTGTTAATCAAGTAGGGTTATTCGTGTTTCGAAATGGGTTGTTCCAGTTACCTAGTTTATAATTAAATTGTTCGATTCATGTAATTTGTAGAAACAAATATTCAGTTTTGGTTCGACCTAAAATTCCAAATAATCTGAACCTTGTTCATTTGGTTACGGGTATAATGATAATATTTTAAACTTATTAACCAGACTCGAACAACCTGAACAAAAAACATCTCTAGGTGGTTATGAGGTGGTGGAATTACATTCAAATTTCAATTACTAACTACACAACTAAACACAATAAGCAAGGTTTTTAGATTCAAATTCCAATCATTTCATAGATTCCAATTATATTGAAAAATATTACGCAAACCAAATGTGCCATGTGGGAAATCATTTATCTTAGTGTCGTTATACTCATAATACACTTACACAAAAGATAGTTTTGTCATTTTGTTTTCTAGTAATTTAAATAATGTTGTGAGTAAATTAGCACCCAACACATATGTTTTTATTTCTCCATAAACTTCAGTCATAAGATGTGTGTAGTGCAACTTCAAACCTTATATATATATAGAGTATGTATCACATACTTGGTTGCTCGCTTTTTTATGCAGAGCTTTTATTATGAGTCATTGAAGATTAGTTGATTATATTTTTTGTTACATATATTTCTTTTTAGACTGCATATCACATTTATGTCGAGTTAAAAATATTTGGTTTATATATAATTTTAATACAATAAGTCAGTCTTAATCAACATTTTCAAGACGTATATTTGATTCTTTCCAACATAAATGTTTGTTTGACTTGACTTGTCGAATGAAAGATGATTATACTTAACCTTTCTATTAAGTTTATTTCTAAATCCATTCTAATTTTTTTCAGCTTCTTTATCCATTTACAGGTTTTGTGTGTTTAGTTGATGTGTCTTTTTATGCTTGATTTTGTGTCATTACAATAGCAATAGGTACGGATGTAAATGAGCCGAGCTATTCGTGAGCTACTCGAGCTCGGATCGCCAAAAGCTCGATATGACCCAAGCCTAAACGAGTTCGAGCCTAAATAAGGCTCACTTGTTAAACAAACTCGAGCCTGAACCTTGTATATTGGGCTCGTTTAAGCTCACGAGCTTTAAACGAGCTTTGTTATAGTATTTATTTTTTACTTTTAATTAATTATTTATATAATTATATTATATGTTTTTATATCATTAAATATGAAAAAGTTTAAAAAATCAAAAGTTTAAATTTGTTTTTATATCATTAAATATGAATAAATTAAAAAAATAAAATTATAAAATTCAAATTGTTTTTTATTTACTATTTATAGAATTTACACTATTTTATAAAAATCAAAAAAATAAACAAGCTTTACTGAGCCTAACACGAGCTTCAAAAACATTTCACGAGCCGAGCTCGAGCTTCTGCATTTATTTAGAGCTTGCCTTGATTAGTGTCAAGCTCGGCTCGACTCGTTTACATCCCTAGTAGTATGTGATATTTATTATACTGGATTTCCCAATTTTGGCATCATTCCTAGCAGATTTACGCTATTTGATGTCTAATATCTTATAGATATGTTTTGTAGGCTTGGGATGATGACTGATGATTAATGAAGCTAAAATGAAGGAAAACCATTAAAGGATCAAATCTTGCCAGAAACCGCTGTTGGGCACACCCTAGGGCACGCCCATACCCAGAAGCACGCCCCCATACACAGTCATGCCCCTACCCGTGCCATTCATAAATTGGGCCAAGTCGTTAGGCTGACACACCTTAAGCACGGCGGTACCTCATTAAAGAGGCACGACTATGCCTTACTTGGCACGGGCAGGCCTTATCCTTTCAAGCTGATATAACCAGTAGCTCGAGCATGTGTGAAGACGAGAGAGTCAAAACCCTCGTCACTTTCGGCCTCCAGGAGCCTTTCTTCGTCGTTTTTCATCCCAAATCATGGAGGGTGATATTTTGATGCATAGGGAAGGTGATTCAGCATAAAGGGAGTATGTAGTCCATTGAACACCCTTTTCATCTTCATTTCGGGTTTGGTAATATCTTTCTTAAATTGGTTATGTTGGATCTAGATTTGATGTGTGATTTCGGTTTGTTTGTTGTAACAATGTTCTATTTACTATGATTCATTGGTTTTAAACATGTTCTTGCTATATGTATTATGTATTTATGATGGTTTGAATTTTGTTGACTTGGATGATATCGTATTTGGATTCAATGACAAGTATATATGGTTGTATTGATGTTACTTCCATCCTATGTCAGTGTTTTATACAGTTTGACTTTATGCGTGAAAAACTTATCTTCAAGTGTATGTATATTTTAACATGTTTCATTATGTCAAGATTGACACTAAGTTAGTGGATCTTGATATGATTAGACTTGGTATGTGCATTTGTGGCATTATATGAGGTTCGTAGATGATGGTTTGAGATTTTAGATATTAAACCAAGTATATGTCCTTATGCTATGAGAAGTTATGCTCTATGTGTTTGGTGTGTTGTTTAGATAATCAAGAGGTTACACTTATGGATTTAATGTAATAAAGAATACCGTGGAAAGAATGTAAATAAAGAATCTAATTAGCCTCAATTAATGTAGAGATAGATTATATATAGATTGAATGTAAATAAAGAATACCGTGAAAAAAAACCAGCATAAATGGAGTATAATGAATCTTACTTGATATACTTAGTCATTCCACAACCAATTTTTGAAATGGGGACCAACAAGGTTGAAAACTTTTGCTAGTAGCCTTCGAACAACAAAGAGAACAATATATAAATCTTTACTGATGCAAGATCGTTAGCAATTCAAACCTTAATCAAGAAAGATTGAAATCGGGACAAAGAAGTTACCAACATAGCTTAAGCAGTCAAAACCTTCAACAACCTTTTGGACCAAATCTATAGCTTCTATTACTCGAACAACAAGGTTGAAAAAACATCCTTGGAATCACTTGATCAAAAACATAAAACAAATTTAGGGATTTAGGGATTTAGGGAGTCAAACCAGAAAGATAATCAAATTAGAACCCTACAAAGGATTTTAGAAACCAAAAACATAATCAAATGAGAATCCTATAATCCTGAGATACAATAAGGAAAGAAAAGAAAAGAAAAGAAAATTAACGGAAGAAAAAAGAAAAGATAATGATTTTACTTTTTCGTGTTCCCATGTTGGAAAAAAAAGATACGGAATTAGAGAGAAAAAGATATAAGTTTGTGTTCCCGAGTTAGGGAGGAAGGAAAGAAAAAAAGTCATTTTATAGTAATACCCTTACCTTTTAAAATTATTTATTGTGATTAAAAATAATTTAGTCACTTAAGAAAAATCATAAAAGTTTTCCTTTCCTTTACTTCCAAATCCTCTCACTTTGAGAGGAAAGTTTAGAAGAAAAAGTTAAACAAATTTCCTTCTAAATTCTTTCTCTTATTTCTTTAGAAAAATCTCTGAAACACAAGTATTTTTTTATTTCTTCCATATCTCTTCTCTCCTTTCCAAGTTAAAACTCGGAAACACATTGTAAGAGATTAAGGATAATAACAATAAAAAACCTATTTTAATTAAAGGATGCTAACAAGAAAAGTAAAAACTTATCACCTACCGTTGGCTCTCTTCTTTCAATATATACTCAACCACTTTTTTCCCTAAAACCACCCTTATGTTTGTTGTTGATGGGTTTTTTCGTACAAGAAGCAAGAAATGGGAAGTTAAGTGAGTTTTTACTTTTTTTCTCTCTTATTTTATAGGGTTGTCTTTGTTTTTTGGGTTTGGATTTTATCTTAGTGTGTCGGAGCTGAGTGTGAGTGTGTGTAAGAAAGGGAGGGAATAAATTTTTTTTAGGGAGTAAAATGAAATTTCAAGAAAAACAAGTGTATTTGGACCCAATTATTTAATAAAATAACAAGGGTTAAAGTTTGAAATTTTTAGTTCTAGTTATTTTATATAAAAATCGGGATTGATTCCTCTTTTGTTATTTAAACACCTATTTTCACACCCAATTTCCCACCATTTTCAACCCCTATTCCATAGTTTCAAACCCGTTTTATGTTAAATTCTTATAAAATCGGATCTAAAAATAGGAGGCTAAAAGTAGTTTTTATAATAGTGTTTCTTATTTATTATCTTTAGAATAAATGTATGACTCATTGTATTTTTCTCATACAAGATTTAATATTATTGTTTTACTTGTTTCAAAGAAATATTCTTTCTCATACCACTTAGTATAATTATTATAATGCATTTTTAGTTTTCTTCAATTGTCTTGACAACCATCAATTATCATTGCCCAAAAGTCACGTAGTATATGTAAATCCGAAAGAAATCATTGTCATTCCATACATCAAAATCTGAAGAAATATTCCTTCAAATTTAATACAAGAATTAAAAAAAATAAAGAAATGAAGAATATATATTAGTGTAGTTTAATTAATTTGTTCAAAAGCTTTAAACAAAAATTTTATGTTACTTATACAAAATCCCTCTATGACCTTGTAATTATGTGATTTATTTCGTATAAAAAGACCTTATTTCTTTTAAATAATTCTTAATCTTAAATACTAGACAAACAAATTCTGTAATTTCAATAATTTATATTAGTACATAGCCCGATTTTTTTTTTGACCTGCAAAAACACACCCCTCGTTATTTGGCTTTAACCAAGGTTCGAGCACCACACCTTCACTTCATGAAGGAAACCCCTAAGGGGAAAAACCCCCAACCCATTACATACAGCAAGATTTGATCCCCCAACCCCTTGTGAAAAAGAGGGACACCTTACCAACTGGGCTAACCACCATTGACAGTACATAGCCCGATAACTTTAATTTCAAGCTAATGCAAATATGACTAGTTAATTGGTTATTTAACTTTGTATGTATTAATTTAAGTTTAATTTTTTATGTGCCGGTCAGTTATGGGTTCTCTACATTCATTGAAGTTTATATGTAATTAAATAATCATCAATATATCAACCATTCAAATTAATTTTCGTTCTTCGTTAAAACACATAATTTCTTCATGTTAGTTCTATAGAGTTGTGTTTTAAAAAATTAATGTGAAAGTCACAGTTTTAAAATTTTAATATATGCAATAACAGGTGATTTAGTATATACAATGTGATTTGTAAAAGCATCACATGTGAACTACGAAAATTGCCCTCCGTCCAAATTTTAAAATTAAATCTGGACCATTGATGTCATTGATTCAAAGACTAAAATCAGTCATTTATGACTATAAATTAAGAATGAACTATGTTAAATATTATTGTAGTTGTTCCATATTCAAGCCTAAAAATTATTTTATCCTATTTAATTTTGGGGTTAAAGCCATAAAATAACGGTCTACTTTCCCTATTTTACCATTGTGGTACATCATGTTTTTTTTACACTTTTGGCCAGCTAACTTATAAAAAACGTGTTAATGTGCCCATTTTGTATTTTTTGACCTGCTATAGCAGGTCACCTTTCCCCCTTTTCTTCTTCATCTTAAAATCGAAACTTTAAACCCGAAATTCTCCATTTATACTTGATGAAAATTAATAATTCTTGAGTCTATGGAAATGTAATCGAGTTGTCTATCAAGTAGTACAAAAAAGAATAAAAACGAGTTTAAAATGTGTCAATTCATCAAAAATAACGTAAGGGTGCTTAAGGGTAATACCCGACTTTATTTAATAATTTCTTGGCCTATAGTTGATGAAAATTCATGAATTTGGTATCCTTTGAAAGGTAAAAAGATTATCTATAATGATTTGTAAAAAGAATTATGTAAAACGAGTAAGAATCGAGCGAAAAATGAGTTTTTTTTCCTGCTCTGTTTTTGAACTAAATTCAAACAACATTCCAACACTTTAATATCGAAATTCTCCATTAATACATCATGAAAATTTATGATTCTTGATCCTATGGAAAGGTAATCAAGTTATCTTTAAAGTAGTACATAAAAAATAGCCAAAAACGAGTTTAAAGTAAATTAATTCTTTAAAAAACACTAAGATGGCCATAACCGACTTTAGTTAGCAAATTATTGGCCTACGCTTGATGAAAATTCATGAATTTGATGTCATTTGAAAGGTAAAATGATTATTTACAAGGTTATGCAAAAAGAATTAGCGAAAACGATCAAAAAATTAGCGAAAACGATGAGAAACCGGCAAGTTGCAGGTCGTTTTTTGGCACATTGACACGTTTTTAATGAGTTGACTGGCCAAATGTGTAAAAAAAAACATGACATGCCATAATGGTAAAATGGGGAAAGTAGACCGTTATTTTATGGTTTTAACCGTTAATTTTGATACCCTCCCTCGTCATTCTTTATGGCAACCCCTCTTCTCATCACTCTCTAAAATCAATTTGTCAAATTGGTGACAATCCACATTCTCACCCTCTCGAGTCATAAGTGCGAATCTAACGACATACTTACACATGAAAAAAACAAATTTAATTAAATACTTCCAATATATAATATGTTTACAATTTTAAGTATGAAAATATTAATTTGCTAGTTAGCTTAATTTAAAATTGATTGAAAATATTAATATAAGTCTATTTATGAAAATATGAAATTATTAAAATGTAGGGGATCTTTATGTTTAGGAATTAGCCCTAATCAATTTACAACATAACTTGAAATGAAAGGTATAAATTGGTCTTTTAAAGTGTTTTCCAAATCCTCTTCTTTGACTATTTTGTCAAGACTTGGGATGTTATAGACTTTCCGGCCATGCTTTATCCTAGCTCTATGCCATACTCATACGTTAGCAGTATTTAATATTATGGAGTGATACTCCCTCTTAAAAGATTATGTGTTCAAGTCCCAATATAAACAAAAGAATATATTTAGAAAGAGGTTTAGTAGGTATGTGTTTACTGTAGAAAAAAAAGACGAGCCTTCTTCAATATTCTTCTACTCTCACATGCTCCTATAGTCTTTGGAGTACATTGAGCCATACTTTACCTCTGGATCTCATTTCTTCCAAATCAAGATTTCTACGTTTGATCTTTGTTTCAAGCTTTAATTTGGCTCTAATTGTGAATATATTATATAGTTTTGTAACAATTATGCTAAGCTTTTGTAATTGTTTCTTTATATTTTTTACATTGTTTTAGTTATAAACTGAATAGATTCATTGTTTTAGTTATTTTCTTGATAGAAACAAATGTGTATTGCCTTTACAGAAAAGTGGCAAAAAATTAGCATGAAACTTAGAAGCTCTAAACCTATTATAATTAGATCCAATTTGGAAGTTAAACACCAAATGATGATTATTTCTTAACTACATTACGTATTTTGCCTTAATTTTAAGATTTTCTGATAACGGTATTCTTATTTTCCTTGATAATGTTATCATAAAGGTACTGTGTGTTCATTCTTAGACCTTCACATACCAAATAGAAAAACCTCTACATCAAAAAGACACTTTAGGTGATTTTGGGCACATTTAGCCCATAAGTTATTGAAAATCTGTTACAATAAATATAATCTTGCAAACCAAAGAAATATGATCAAGAAAAATCAAACACAAAAGAATAATAGAAAAGATACATAAGTTATTGAAAGGTTTACTACAATAGAATATGCTCCTACAAAAAAGTAAAAATAAAAAGAATATTGAATGTTAGATCCTTTAAGTTGCCACATGATGAGTAAAGAGTTTCTTAACCACGTATTGACATGTTTGGGTCAGGTTGAATTTATTTAGGTGATATTTAATAAAATAAATTATTAAAAACTAAATGATTTTGATATATGTAAAACGTATCAATTTTAAATTTATAAAATCCGTTTTTATTTTACAGTAAAAATCATATTTTATTAATATCATCTTCAACTCTAAGAATTACAAAAGCATATCATACTAATTAGTTTCAACGAAGTTGATTAAATAAAACTACAATCAACACATGTACTAATAAACAACTCTGTTTTTATCCTTTTAGAGGAAGATTGACAATTTAACATTTTAGCACACATAGTGTCATGTACATAATGTCATTAACATATGTACTAACTAGCTATGTGCAATATGTTAGAACTAAATATTATCTATGTATGTTGTATTCAAACCATCATCCTATTTATAATTTTATGTGTAAATTTAATTACTAAGATTCCAGTTATATCTATAAATGATCTGGTGCAACACGTAGACATGATATATCTTATAACAAATCAAGTAAAAAAAAAAGTAACAAAGGTTACAGAGAGTATGTACTAACGATCGAGAACTTCCTATAGTCTCTTCTCTTTGTACAGTACCCCGCCTAATATTACATATCTGTTTTTTATATAAAATAGAATAGCTTATATATAATGAATGGTTTACAACTTTACATTGATGTCTATGTAGTAGTGATGACGTACAAAGATACTTTAACAACGTCTTAATTAAATACCATTTATGTCTAGGCATAACTATCATATTTAAGTACTTTTAAGAATGTCACACAAAACATATTAACTTTTAAAGGAAAATATAAATATGCATATACTGATTCGATATTACAATCACGTAATTTGATATTGGTATTTAAAGATACTAGCTTTAGATACTATATATTAGGCTAAACACGTACGTGTTGATGATATTTAAATGTTTATATAAAGTGGTTGAAAATTTCCATCTGGTCAATAGGAAATTCTTTTTTATGCTTGATTTTCTAGTATTGACTATTTAGAATAAAATCAAGAAATTATTAATTCTTAAAAAATCGAATGTTAGTTTGCGATGAAATAACACAAAATTATTTGACACAATGGGACGAAGTCACACAATCTGGAATAAGAAACAAAAATGATATTCACTATATTTTATCCTATTTGTTTTTTGTAAGAAAAAAATGAAATCCTACTCTTTTTTGAAATGTAGAATTCAGAATTCTCAACTTATTTAAGACATATTTGAGATTTGAAATATTTCTAACTTCTCAAACACGTTAGAATATTTCTTTAATCTATGTTCCTTGAAATTCTAGTTTAATTTTTATTTACCTTTTAGATTTTTATTATTCAACTCCTTACTTTTTGTCTGTTTATTCTTGCCAATTGATTATTTGGTAAATAAATGGTATTTGCATTTTAGTTTGTTTATTAACTACTTAGTTGGTATTTACTAGTTTGCTTAATATAATTTTATAACTGGTATTTGCATACTAATTACTTAGTTGGTGATTGGTTAATTGGTTATTTGTATAATAGTTTGTTTACTAGTGTGCTTAGATAATTCTTTATTTGGTATTTGCATATTAGCTGCTTAGTTGGTAATTGGTTAATTAGTTATGTGTTAATAATTGGTGTTTGCATATTAGTTTGATTAATTGGTAACTATTAGATTTTAATTGTTGAATAACTGTTTATTAGTTTTGCTTCATTTGTAATTGGTTAACTGATAGTATGCTATTTTCTAAATCGTGTTTCAAAAGAAACACTTATTTGGTTGACAATTGCATGTTTTTGTGTACTATTGTAGTTAGGTACGTAGAACTATAAGTTTGTTACTCAACGTTTTTATATGATTTAGTATTTTAAGGGCCCACTTATTAAAGTTGCCCTGGGCCTCCAAAATTATTTGAGACGACCCTGTTCATATTACTACCTTGTTTATTGCAAACAAAATGTGAAACCTAAAAAAAAGTATTTCAAATGTTAGAGTGAATCAAATACCTTTCTTTTTACTCTGGTAGTCTGGTGGGATGACAAAATCTCACGAGACCGTTATACTAACTTCTTTAGCTTTTAAAAAAGCTCATAACTGATTCCACCCCCCCCCCCCCCCCCCCCACTTTGGAATATATCACTCTCATCTTATCTCTTATATTATTTTTTTAAAAATTGATATGACGTCAATGTTACAATTGGGATATTACACTGTACGTTAACTACTATATTATCACCGCAAATAAAACGTTAGTATGAACTATAATTCGAAAAAAATCTATCATCATAATAAAACATACATTTATTTATCAAATATTATTGTTAAATTACAGATTTAGTTATATTTAAATTAATAAAGAAAAAAGTAATATATATATATATATATATATATATATATATATATATATATATATATATATATATATATATATATATGGAGAAGTACATTTGAGAATTGCTCTTATTGCAATTATCGCGAATATCATTTATAACCATCATTAATTAATGCTCATTAAAAGAGGTATTTTGTTTTTTTATATTTTTTTCAACCGTGAATTGTGTTTGTATATGATGAGCCATTATTAAAGAGCGAAAATTGATATTCTCAAAATATACTTTATTAATGCGTCATTAATTAGCCATTAATGAATAATAAATGAACCGTCATTTTAATTCACCATTGATCTATATTGATCAAGGGTCGGGTGGTATTCGCAGTATATAAAACCAAGGTTCTAAATAACGTGAGGCGTGATGTGGCGGCAAGGTCAAGCCTCAAGCCTAGCTTGGAAGCCATGACAAGTCATGGTGTTTTACAATGCGCAACTTAAGTCGACAATTTTATATATAAATTATAATTATGCATATAAAATTATACAAACAAATATAAATAATACATAATCATAGGTTTATAATGTAGTTCATTAATTTGTTTCTTTGTTTTTGGTATATTCATCCATCCTTATAACAGCGTACGTATACGCGCGCCATGCCTTACGCTCAAGCCTTAGACAATATTGTAGTGACTTGGTCAAACCTTAAGTCCTGATAAAGTCATAACAAAACCAAAACAAGATTTATAAAACAATAATAAAAAACTGTTCTTAAATCAACTCTGTTTACATATATGTGTGTATATAATATATATACGGGAGAGACACGAGAGAGATCCCCAGGCGAAGTATGATAGGTGGAAAGGGACAACGGGGAGCAAAGCAAAGAAGCCCCAATTTTCATAGTCATGTTTAGCAGACAAGAGGCATAATTTTAGGCCATCGATCGACAACCCAACATTCAATTATTAATGTTATATATTCCATTCCATTCCATATATATTTATATTATATAAATCCTCTTCTAAACCCCAACATTATTCACTACATAATCCATTATTTAATTACACAAACACATGATGATCAGTTCTAAGTACTTCTTTACGTCAAATATTTGTTTATCAATATATTATAAAATAATGGAAAGCTTCCATTCAAACACAAAACCTTGCAAACTTTGATATTGTAATATACTCTTTCCGTTATTAAACGATACTCACAATGTGTTTGGTTTATTATTCACGTACGTACTAGTATTTAACCTGTATGATTCATATATTTTTGTTTTGTACGATATAAATTTAATACGTCTCTTTTTAACTAACTTAGAGGAAGAAGATTTACTATTATTATCGATAACATGTAAACTTTATATAAATTTAAAATTAAATAAGCATTTAAGTTTTAAAAACAACGTCATTGGTTTTTCTTATATAAATTAAATTTTGATTTCTTACTTTTTTAACTCCTTAGTTATTAATATTTGAAAGTCAATTTATTCTTATAAAAACATAAAAAGACCTTGAAAACTTATATAAATATATAATTTTAATCAAATTATATATAGTTATATACATTATAAAGTTATATAGTTATATACGACGTGTCTTCGCAAAAGACTTTCTGCGACGACTTTTAGACCTTTCGCGAGGACATTTGTCCTCTCTAAAAGTGATTTTCCTTGTAGTGCTAACACTTTTAACTTCAAAGATATATCTATTATATACGATATAGTAAATCTTTTAGTTTAATATTTAGTTAAAAGCAACTTATATATAAGTGTACGTACGAAACATAAGTCAAAAATCATTACAATATATATATATATATATATATATGTTAGTAATTAATAATAAAACTTAGCAATTACTTATTTATAATGTTTAAGTATATTATAAATCATTTTATTTGATTTATTGCATATTAATTTGTTTCAACCCAGACTTAGACAAATTAAGAATATAGTACATATAATAATTAAAATCGATCAATGTTATATATATATATATATATATATATATATAGGAAAAAGTTCATGCGAGAACCATTCTTAATACGAGCAATTAATACAATATTTTCAAATGCTAAAAGAAATTAAGCTGCATTATTTAAATATAAAGGTTGTTTTAGTGCGATGCTAATAAAAATCATTATTGAAATATAAAGGTTGTTTTAGTGCGATGCTAATAAAAATTTTAATTATTGTTAAAATAATAGTTTTGACATATATTTTGACGGAATAAATATTTTCTGATCATTCGTAGTATAATTTGTCTAGTGTTCAACGATTGATAATATTTACATAACATTAATTGCGCAAATGCAAGGTGCATTGTGTATGTATATAAAATTTAAATATTATATACATATTTTATTCTTCTTTCCACAATTCATGCAAACGTGTTAAAGGAGACTAAATATTCCCATACTATATATAATTATTAATTAGGGTGTTGTTACTATTTATATATCCTTATTGTCAAATCGCATCTTTCTATCTTTCCAAAACACCTACATCATATCACTTCTATTTAATGTTATCAGAGAGCGAGTACGTATGCGCGCATGGTTACACCTTTAGGCTTATTCATAACATTAATTTACAGATATATAAAAAAGTTCAGAATAAATTTTATATATATATATATATATATATATAACAAGATTTATATTTAATTTATAAGCAATGTTCATTTAATTGGGGGATCGAGTTGATAATAATATATTCTTAAGACTATGGTTAACATGCAGGCCGGTATGGATATAAATAATATTAATCTGTAGACACTATAGATAATAAATTGAAAATAGTTGATAAATATTAGGCGACTAAATATAATTTATGTATTATAATTATTTATATAGTAAGAGGTAATTGCTATATCTTGCTACAAATCTTTATATGTATCCTTCTGCGCTAGTACCGTTATATGTGTCGTTGGCTTAGACCGTGTGCATCCATCACATGCTTCACACAGCCATATCAGCGTCACATAATTCCTCTACCATTCCCTTATCTCATCACACAAACCCCGCATCCATCACATGCTTCACAAAAAAAAAAGAAAAAAAAAACCCTACTCTCAGCCCCATCTCCCCCTCACGCGCGCGATAGTGGTCACGATTGTGACCGTGAGCTCATGGCAGCGATGGTCCTCACCTTCATTTTTGCTCGTGAAGACCTCTCACATGGCTCCTTCACGAGCCGATGCACACGGTCTTATGTATTTTCAAAATGGGTCTTACTAGCTATCTTATACGTTCAATGTAGCATCCTATAACAAGCTGTCCATGCCGCCGAATTAAGGTTGGCCGGGCTTGGGTGGTGGCTGACAGGCAAGGGTGTTTGGGTTGTTGCTTTGTCGGTGCCAAAGATAAGTACATAGTGGTTGGGGTTTATGAAAATTGTCAGAGTTTATTTAAGATCATATATAAGAGTTGTGTTTGAAGATGTGTGATTGCCTAGCTTGTTGAACAAAGATAGGCGCAGACGGTGAAGATCTCAAAGTCAAAAGTTTGACACTTAGGAAATGGTTAAGTTTTTCAAATGTCAATGTTGGGTTATCGATTGATAACTATTGAAGTCAAACAAATGAATCAACTTTTTGGCAAATAAATGTGTACTAGTTATTATTGTAAAGTTGATTAATGTACGTAGTTTACATAGCTAGTGAATCAGGATGCAATTGAATTTTGTTCGTTAGTACTCGTGAATTTGTGAGACTATGGGGGGTAAAACCGTATTTCCGCAAACAACAAACATTTTACGGTTAGGTATATCTCTTTATTTCTAGTAGACTAGTATCTGATTTAGTTTTAATGATTTTGACATACTGTGATTTATGAATGGTAGTCACTAGTCAATTTTGTGAATCATGAATCAAATTTTGCTTGCAGCTAAGAGTGAATGTGAAAAGGGCAAAAGGCTGCAACTATAATCTATAACAAATGAAAGATTGATTATATCTATCAGGTTCTATCTTTCTAAGCTTGCGTATATCTTAATCTATATATCTTTTTGATTTCTTAATGTTTAGTTGTTTGATTTCATGATTGTTTAGTTTAAGTTCTTGATTGTTTAGTTGTTTGCTATGTTAATTGTTTAGTTGTCTGATATAATATACAACATGCCCCTCGATCCCAATCATTCAGTGCGTGTAGACATTGGTTTAGGTATTTTGCAAGTATTTATGTAATGGTATGAACCTTTTCAATTACAAAACATGTTATTTTTATGTTTTACATATTTAGTTATGTCTTTTTCATATGTTGTAAAGTTCATATCTAAAGACATTTTTATCTTACCTTGCATGGGGCATCCAAAATCATTAAACCAACCTTTTCAATCAGTCACACATATGTACATCCTCACACTGATCAATTTTTATTTATAAGAGCTTAATTAATTATCCTGTAGTTTTATATCGTTCACAAACACAACGTACTCTTCAACTTCTTTTGGTCGGGATCACTTTTATGTTATTATTTTAGTAAATAAAGCTTTATATAGTTTGAATTAAATTAAATAAATTATCCAAAGTAATAATTCTAAAATGTTTTAAAAGATTATAATTTATTTAAATTAATTATTGATAAAGTATTTAACTAAATTACTATTATTAATTTTAATAAATAATTAATAATTCATCTACTATAATTTTAAAGCTTAATAAATAATAAAATATTTTTTAAGTGTTAATATTAAACAAAAAATCTTCTTTTTATATAAAAACTGAAAATAGGTTTAAGGGCAAGTGGGGGCTAACTCTTGTTTGTCTGCGCATGGACTTCTTCCGCTTGACCAACGCCGGTAACGCGAGTCTATAAGAAAGACGATGATGTGGCCCCTTCAGGCTGTCCGTGATTGTACCACTACAGATACTCTATTAAGTACCCACACAAAAAACACACACACAAACATATATGTGTGTGTGTGTCTAGTTTATGATCACAAGACTATGCATGCGTACGTATAACATGCATTATATATATATATATATATATATATATATATATATATATATATATATATATATATATATATATATATATATATATATATATATGGGAAGGTTATTGTAAGATTTAAAATGTTGTAAGATGTGTAAGATGCGATCTGGATCGTCCATCTTTCATCAGATCAACATTTATAGAAGTATCACATTTCTTAAAATAAATTAATAAAAAATGGTAATTAAGGGTATTCTTAATCTTTTATAAAACTTTATATTTAAATTAATTAAGTTGTTACCATTTTTAGATTTACATCATTTACACCATCTTAAAAAATGTTAAAAATTTGATGACAATTCTGAACGAATCAAATGTATAAGTTCAGGTAAACTATATTCTTAAATTTTCATCAATTTTTAAGAAAAACCAATTCTCACAATAACATTCATCAAGATTCAATACATTGATAATGCTTTTTTTTCATACAATTCACTATAATTCACGATAATTCAAATATAACATTCATCAAAGATAATACAAATAATCAGACTTCATTCATCAAAAATAGATTTGAAAACAGAAATAATCAAGCCAGATGAAAACATATATGATTATAACAATCCTTTAGATCTATTGAAACAGATAATAATCAGAATTACAAAGATAGTATATACAAATAATTATCAAACTTAATTCATCAAAAACAGATCTGATGACTTAGATTTGTAAACAAAAATTATCAAACTTGATTCATCAAAACAGATCTGATGAAAACAGATGAAAAACAAAGCCTTGCCTCTTTAGATCTGTTGCATCCATGCGAAGTGATCAGATCAGAAAAATAGATAAAAAAATAACCTTTTCAGATCTGGTGAGAGATGGTGGTGGTCTAGGATTGCTCCGACGACGAGGACAGTGAGAGGGCGGTGAGTGGCGTCGGCACATCAGGGAGGAGTAATAGCAGATCTGAGGGTGTCGGCACTTCAGGAAAGAGAGAGAGAGTGGTGTGTGGTGGCGGTGGTTCATCGGCGGCGCAAAGCTTAGTGGTTGCAAAACCCTAAATTGGCTGTGTGTTTGCTGAGGGTGGCATCGGTACTTCAGGGAGGAGGAAAAAAATTAGATGTGATAAATGGCGCAACACTTCAGGGGAAGAGAGAGAGAGGGTGGATGCGGCGGCGGTGGTTCATCGACGACGTAGACTTTCAGGGTGCAAAAACCCTAAATCGTTTGATGAGGGTGGCTGACGGTTACGATGGCGTCGCACTTCAAGGAAGAAAGATGGAGTCGTGTAGTGGCGTTATCAGCGGCAGACTTGCAGGGGCAAAAATCCTCTCGGTGACGTAGTTCATCGGCGGCAGACTTGCAGGGGCAAAACCCCTCTCGGCGGTGTTTTGATGAGGGGAGGCCGACGGTTGTGTTTGGTTTATATGAGAGAAAAGTGAAAGTTGCCATATTTAGGGTTAACAATTAATAATAAATTAATCAATTATAATGATAAAAGGACACTTATACCCTTTTGTTAAAAGTGTCATGTGTCATCCTCTCTATGCATCTTACACATCTTATTTTTAAACATATCTTATTTGATCCTAACCCTATATATATATATATATATATATATATATATATATATATATATATATATATTGGAGTTTAATTCTAACTTGGGTTGACTAACAACTAACTTTGTCGTTTAAAAAAATTATATATATATATATATATATATATATATGCTTTAACAATAATTATATCCATAGGTGTACCAGTGTGTTTGCCGGAGAGGTTACGGAATGTCGGTCAATTTTGCAAATGCAATAGAAATTTTTAACTATTTCGAGCAGGTGCCATCAGTCAAATTGTAGGATGTCACTACTGATTTTTTGATGCCACCAGAATCAAAGGGAAAATAAAATATTTTATTACAAACTATGATAAAATATAGTTCAATCTTCGATTATACGTTTAAAATATTTTAGTTTACCTTAAAAATAGCAATTTAAGTAACATCACTTCGTATAAATTGTGTTTTGTTTTAAATTTTGACCATAATACCGGAACAACAACTAAAACATCATTAATCCGACCCGATTAACTGAAAACCCGAGAAAAAACCGAAACAACACCCTTAACTTTAGTAATTTTATTTTCGTCATTATATAGTGTCAACAGACAAAAAAATTCCTGGGACCGCCCCTTATTATGTCTGATAGACACATTTATATTCTCCACTCTTTTAGATTTGTATACACACATGCATGTATACATATTAGGCCTTCATATATATTCTTGAGAATCATATTAAATGTGTTCTGTACGAAAAATCTGCGAGTTAAAAGCTTTATTTTTGAACAAAAAGTGTAATTAACTTTGTTTGAATGTACGTATATATATTTGAAATTTTTTATTTAAATAAGCTACAAATCAAAAAGGTATTTTAATTAAGAGATTTTTAGAGCTTTTAATGTGTAAATTACATTAATGGTGGTTTTAATTCTAATGAAATCAATTTGTTATATTTTCTACTATTTAATTTTTATGTCTCCTTTTGTATAATCTTACAAGGGGTGTAGCAAGCTATAAATCACTGGGTCAGACGACCCAAGTCAAAGTTAAGGTTTTTTCAAAAATATATATGTAACTTATGGTTTTGTAGCATTTTTTTTGTATATTTAAAACTTCCTTATATTTTAGAAGATAAATTCTTAGGATAGGTAATGACCTCGTTAGACAAAATTTTGAGCTCTTCTTCCTTGAATTTATCTTACGCTTTGAATTCCAACTATTACATACTATGATATGTGTAAAAGCTTTACCTTTAAGGCTTTAAGCTCTAGCTAGCTAATTTACCAAATATAACCATAGTACAAAGTTTGCTCAACTATAATTCCTTTATTATATATGGTTTTATTTATGGGTACTTAGAACAAAGTATACTAATATTTATGGGGTTAGGAGTTATATTAAGAAAAAAAAAAAGAAAATCAAGCACCTGTATAAAATCAACTTGAATCGACGATGTATTGTCACAATATATATATATATATATATATATATAACGTTCAAACAAGAACTGTTTTTCGTGCGAGAACCGATCCGAGCCATCCAATTCCCCTTCTTCAATGTCATTGTCCACTCATGAATTCATCACATGCACCCTGCCACACTCTCTCTATATATATATGAGTATATATATATGATCTACATAGGTTCAATTTTTTGTTTTAATTGAACCTATATACTGAAGTTTATTTTATGTCATCACGTACTAATTAATTACTTAAAGTCCACTTAATTCCCTAATTAATCTACTCCACTAATTATTTACTAGTTGACAAGTACTGAAAAAGGTGATCGAAGTAGTGGATTAGGTTACTGAATCTCAATAATGATATAATCAACAAATTATGGCAAGTATGTGTATATGCATGTCAGTACCAAAAAAAACACATATGCGAACTAATTAATTACTTATTATTGTCTTTTAATCTATATATGTGTGTGTGTGTGTGTGTGTATGGCATACACATACTCACACATGAACAGAAGTACAACATTTATGTCATTTAAGCTCTGGGAAAACCATGCTACGAAAGATGAAGAATGTCGATCAAGTTCTACTATACAAATATGTTGAGTTTGTATTCAAGTTCATGCAAACATTTAATATAAGAAATTGCAAGAATAATTATTGAGCACCACACAGTCTGGTAGGGTTGGATACAGTTAGGGTTTCCTCACTAGTTATGTACGTACACATGTTAATTACTTTCAAGTGTATATATATGCATAGCTAGATATGATAGACATGTATGTATTGTATGGTATCATGTATGTAACATATGTATTATTATAAATGATGGAGATGAAGATGATGTATATAATTAATTAAATAATTAATGCCAAGATGAAACAGAGAAAAGAGGTTGATTTTGCCAACCCAAGAAGAAAGAACCATTGACAACCTCAAGATTATAACCTTCAGAAGGATAATGAAGCCTGAGCAGCAGTTTTGCTTGTGAAAGTGCAAACGGGCTTAACGCAACATTCCTGAATCCAGCAATCCTCATCATCATCTCCCACGACAAATACCTCTCATGTCTCTCTCTCCGATTCATCCCTTCAGCCGCCACTATATCCGCGATCTCTCTTCCAAACCACACCTGCTCCACCGCCATCCTTTCCCTGCTGTTTGGCGGCAAAGTCGCCTCAAGAGAGTCAAACACTGCGGCGTAATAGCTCAAAGCCTCCTCGAATCTCGAAACGAATATCGGGTGGTTGTGGTTCGCTTCGTTTTCAGCTAAGGTAATGACTTTAGGGTTCATAGATTTGATCTTTCTGAGTAATAAGCAAAGTTTATCTCGGTCTGTTATTAAGAGACGGTGGAGGTAGAGGACGCAGTTAACGGCTAGGATTTCGTTAGGGAGGAGGAGAACGGCGGAGAGGTGATTGATGACGTCATCAACGACTGTACTCTGGTTGTTGTTGTTGTTGTTGTTAGTTTGATCAGGAAGTAAGAGTGGGAAAAACCGGAATCTGAGACCGAGTGAATGGGCGAACTTAGAGAGACGGTCACCAGTTCTACGGAGGATGTCAAGGTTGGTACCGGTGGCGGTGATACGGAGGGTTGCGGGTGGCTGGCGGTCAGCGATGGCTTGCATTAGTGGGGGCCATTGGACACCCTGCATGATGTCAAAATCCAGTATATGAATGTCATGAGGATGTTGTTGTTGTTGAAGATTATTATTATGATGCTGGTGGTGGGAATATTGATGATCGTTAATGGCTTCCAAGATAGCTTGATTAGCAGTGAGGTGAGTAAATCTAATAAATGGGGTTATTTGATTGAGGGAAAGATATGATGATTGTAGAATCGCGTCGTCAGAATTCATGTAGTCAGTAGTAAAAGTAGTAGTAGTCGTAGTGGTGGCGGTGGTTGTGGTGGCTGCGGTGGTGTTAATAATATTATTGAAGGTAATTAGATCTGGTGGTGGGTGAAGATTGATATTATGGAGGCGGAGGGAAAGGGCTTTGGTGAAAGAGTTTATCAGTCTTTCTGATGAGTCACCGTAAGGGGAAGACTTGGAGGAGAGGATGGTGGTGATACGGTGGGCGGCGGTAAAGTCAGAGTGGGAAATGGAGTGGGCACAGGTTAAGAGGAGTTGACGCAGGTAGATGGACGACGGCGGGGTACTACTCAATCTGCTCATCATCATCATCAGTTCATCATCTTGATGATTATGTGGATGCAGCTGGATCTGGTGGTGTAACTGTCCGGCGACTGCTGGAGGTGGTGATAGATCTGTTTGTAAATGAACTTCCTCTTGATTTCCTTGTTTATGATGAGGAGGAGGACTTGAACAAGATGCTGAACCCACCATCTAAACACACGAATTAATTTTTTGATTGAATCTTGAAGAAACTAGTAGTAGCTACTCAGGTATTCAACTTATATACAGCCCTGAATTAGAAACCCTAAGATCCTCCAAATGCAGATCCGCCATAACTGCGGGAGACTGTTTGCAAGGGGATTTGAAGCAAAACACCTGAGAAGTAGTAGTGGAAGAATTATTAGCTAGGGAAGGTCTGTGGAACCTCAAGGGATCCGATATATACATACGTACACACACATTATATATATATATATATATATATATATATATATATATATATATATATATATATATATATATATATATAGGGGAGGGTTACCGTTGTTAGTGCGAGAATCAATCAAAAGCATTTCTTGGATATGGGAAGATCATGGATGAAGAACGTTGAGAGATAGAGTGTAGCCGGGTGCATGTGAGGAATTCATAGTTTGACAATGACATTGAAGTAGAGGGAATTGAATTACTCAGATTAGTTCTCGCGGTTCTTCTTCTTCTCTCTCTCTCTCTCTCTCTCTCTCTCTATATATATATATATATATATATATATATAACGAGATATATATTTCATACGAGAACTAATAGGGTATTTTGGTAATTTAAATATTTACCCGTAACTGCGTCCGGTTGAACCGTCATTAATTTGTGAGGCTTCATTTTTTCGAAATACCCCTCATTAATGAGCCACTAATGAGTCGTTAATGAGCCACCAAAAAATCTTAGTCATTGATTAATTTTAATCAAAGGCTAAGATTGGTTCTAGCAGTTTTCGTTCGAAAAACAGTTCTCATTTGAACCATATATATATATATATATATATATATATATATATATATATATATATATATATATATATATATATATATATATATATATATGGGAATGTACATTTAAGAACCATTATCGTGTGAACCAATCTTAGTCGTTCATTTGGTTAGATGAATTTATGGATGAAGAGCGCGCGTTGGGGATATACTGTGGCAAAGTGCATGTGATACATTAATGGTTGAAAGATAAAATTGAAGGAGAGAGTATTGGACGGCTAAGATTGGTTATCGTCATTCTCGCAATAAAAGTAGTTCTTAAATGAACTTTTGCCTATATATATGGAAAAGTTTTAATCAAGAACTCTTATTCATACAAGAATTGCGAAAACTATTTATAACATTATTTTTGACTTATTAATAAGGGTATTTTAATCTTTCATATATTTACCCAACCGTAAAAAGCCACAATTAATGCATTATTAATGAGCAGAAAAATCTTTAGCCATTGATTAATTTATATCAAGGGCCAAGATTTGTCTCGTTCGTAGTTCTCGTATGAAAAACATTTTTCATTAGACCCTCACACACACACACACAGATATATATATATATATATATATATATATATATATATATATATATATATATATATATATATATATAGGAAGAAGTTCTATTGAGAACCATTTTTAGTATGAGAACCGCGAGAACCAATCTGAGCCGTCCAATTCCCCCTCTTTCAATATCATTGCCCACCCATGAATTCCTCACATACACCCTGCCACACTTGATCCCCCACGCTCTCCATCCATGAATTCCATTTATCAAATCAACGACTAAAATTGGTTCTCGCACTAAAATCGGTTCTCAATGGAACCCTCCCATATATATATATATATATATATATATATATATATATATATATATATATATATATATATATATATATATATAAGAAAGTACCGGTAATCACATCACATGTGCCTTTAGCCTCTTTAGCAGTCATCTGAAAGGCATTCCCTTGAGCATGTGGAGCGCCCTCTTTTTTCTTACCCGATGCTGCTGATGACCATCCAGCCCTAGAGCCTTGCTACAAAGGGCATCCTGCTATTCGATGTTCGAGTTTATAACACTTATAGAAAACTTCTTTTGCATACCTACAATCATGAGTTTGATGCCCCTTCTGCCCACATCTCCCACACTTAACAGTTTCCTAGCTTTCATATTGCCGGGATGTATCAACCCATTGCTTACTTCTGGATCCACCATCACCTTTCCTGTAACCAGTGGTCTGTTCAAACATTCTATTTGCTCCTCCCCATTGTGGCTGAGATTTTTGTTTCTGCTTGTAATCATCCTCGTTCTTCCGAGCTATATCAAGGCTGCATCTAGTGTTGTTGCAGATCTCTTTGGAGCTCGGTATTATATAGGTAGCACATTGACAAATTTGTTGATCTTTGCCTTTTCATTTGGCAGGAGTTGAGGAACAAACCTCATTTTATCCGAAAATTTGGTAATAAGATCCTTCTCTGGCTTATCACCCTTCTAAAGAGCTCTGAACTCATTTTCTATCCGCAACATATCATAGTCTGAACACTATATCTTCCTTATCTTCTCCATAAATCCATCCCAACTCAAAGCTCCCAAGGTCTCTGGTGGTGTAACAATCACAACAATATCACACCAAAAGTGCATGTCCTCGCAACATTCGTTTAGCATACGTTACCTTCTTGTTATCTTCACATTCATCGGAATCAAAAATTATGCATTCCCTGAATCCAAGTCCTCATTGTGTGAGGAATCATTGGTGGCTACAAAAGTAGGAGGTTGACAATTCAGGAAAGTTTTGAAGTTAGAAGGCTTTTTAACCTCTGTAGCAGACCGCAACAATTCTTGCTCAAATGGGCCCCTTCAGTTGAGCTTCCAGTTGACGAATATAAACATCCTTATCCTTATTGCCCGAAGACCTAGCCATTTGATTCAATTTACTATACATATCAAAAGAACGATACTTAGAAGATCTCACATAGCTTACTAATTAATTGATGATTGTACTATGCTAACACATAACAACCCCAATACCACCCAAGGAACACATAATAATGGCGGGCCTGAGTTTGAGACTGAATACTTTTTAAAGTATCCAATTCCCTCAAACCTAGGCTATGATACCAACTTGTAATACCGTCATGTTACAACTATATTTTGTTATTCTAAGATTTGAAACTGCGTGGCTACGTCTGTAATTATAACTTTTCATAGTCTGTTTAATCAAAATATTCTATAACAGAAATAGCGAAAACATCCCATGTTCTAGTTAAATATTTACAAACCATATAGAAGTTTCAAAAAAAACCTATCGATGTTACCAAATATTTTCCGACCATTAAAATATAAATAATCAAAATCATACACAACTGTGTTCCCCAAAACTGGTTATATAAACCAATGCCAAGCACCTGTCCTCACCAAATAGTTACCTGCACATAAGAAGGGCACATGGGACGTGTTGACTATAAATAGCTAGTGAGCAAGATTAATCTCAAGTATCATAACAAGAATATCATATCATATATTAGAAAACAAGTCTACCCTAACACATCGTGATGCACCGTTGTAGTCAGCAGGAATCACGTCTTGCAAGGTCGCTAACTCGGCTCAATGATCCTTATTAGGGAAACCTAATACATCAACCACACCTGTTGATAAGCAGGTAGCACTCCACCATTGCATTGAGGGGGGAACTTACTCCTTTGGGATCGGCGGGAAACTAAGAGCCCATCATCATCACATTGAGGGACGACAATTCTGCAGGACCAAAGATTCGCGGCCGACGAATCACCGTTCATCATAGTTGGCGATGTTGGATTATGTGCAGAGATAATTAATGGGTACATTGTATCCAATGCTATAAGAGACTAAAGGATCACACTGCTACACACCCAACTTATAACAGTTGGAATTTACCATAATTTTGTGTGGAAATAATTAATTAGTTGGATTAATTATTAGAGAGAGAAATAAATAATTAATCAATTGAATTAATTATTAAGAAGAAAAGAAATAATAAATAGTCATTTATTATTTAAAGAGAAATTAAATATTAAGTTTAATATTTAACGGACCAGTTAATTAATAGTTAATTAATTAACTAGTAAAGTCCAGGGGGTCAAAGTGAGAGGAATGAAACTTCAATTAAAGTCATGAGCTTTAATTGAATGGGTTTGGGCTTAAAGGAGGTTTAAGTATTTAAACCTAGATAAGGCTCATTTTATGATAAGGCATTCTAACTTGAATAAAAAAGGAACCCTAGCCTCCCCCCTCTCCCTCTGCGTCGACTCCCCCCCCCCCCTCTCTCTCTCTGCGTCGAGTTCGACTAACACCCACGGGGTGTTAATGGTTTTGCTTGCGTCGATCACCACACACACATGCAAGGTTCGCGTGTTGATTTTCGGGTAATTCCAGGAGCGGTCTAGCAGCCAGTTCATTGGTGGTGCAGTAGTGGTAGACTAACTTTAGCAATCCCAAGATCAAGCAGGTATTGTTTTTCCTAAACCTTTATCTGGATTATTGGTGAGAAACTTATATGATCATTAGTAAGATCCTAACCCTTTTGGGGTTTAGAGGGTTGTGTTCAATCTGTTTCCGCTTTAGGATTGAACCAGTGGAATCAAATCCAAGGCTTGACCAGTTTGTGTCAGAGGGTGGTTTGGTCAGGTCAAAACCCTTCAGGCGGCACAAGGCCCCAATTAGATCATGACTCGGCTGGCCCTAAACAAAAATAATAAAGTGTCGACATAACACATTTTGCCTACTCAAGTCATCACATAACACAATTGGCCTACTTAAGTCCATATCTTGCATATAACATAATTGGCCTACTCAAGCCTATAATATGCAAACATATTAAATCATTACACATTACAACTCAACCTTTAGTTTTGATGTTCATTATATTTATTCAACATTCTTATTGTGATGCTAATGTTAACTGTTACTCGCCCGTAAAGTTATAGAAGACAAATATAGTGTTCGGGGTCCCCTTGATCCTCTGGAGTACCTAACGACCATTACTTATGTTTATACATATTATCACACAATAATATTAACCAAAGACACTAGCAACAACTTCTAATGATGCTTTTAATCCATATATTAACCTGGGATAACAATCCAAATATCAACGCACAAATGAACAATTAACAAACAATACATGAAAAACAACAAATGTCATTCTGGTTGAAGGAACGTGTCACATTCCTCCCACCAAACGCGTCACGTTTGCAACATAGTGCAAAAAAACGCAACTTGTTCTGCAGGTCACCATAGTAACCCATTTTCATTCCCAAACTATTTCTAATCAATTTCAAGTGCTTGTATATCTTATAAGGTACTAACATGAGTCCATTAACATATAAATTACACACTTTGGAAACCAATTCAAGAATTAGGATGAACTTATTCATTTTAACCCATTTAAACACTTACATAGGATACACATAATTCGGCACTTGCAATCTCTAATTTGGATTCATAAAAGTGTATAAATGTTATAAGAACAAATTATAATCCCAAAATTGCTTCTTGATTTGCACTAAAATCACAAAAAGAACACTAAAGAAAAACACTTACAAGATAAGGGATGAAGCAAGAACAGATTTTGGCACCTGGATTAGCTATTAGGAAGCAAAAGGAAGATTACCTCCTTAGCATTCTTCTTCAATAATAAGAAGCAGAGAAAGTCTGTGTGTGTATGCGTATGAGTTTGTTCGTGCGTGTGTGTGTGTGTTGATGCGTGAGTTTGTGTACATGTGTGGGAGGATAAAACCGACTAAAGATAAAAAAATTATCCGTTATCTCGCTCCCCTATCAACTTACAACTTAATACTCGCTTACCCATTTCAACTAAAGGGGATATATTTGAAATCATTATGTCAATCCTTTTTATTTTTTAATTTTTTTTATTCATTTTTATTATTATTTTACATATCAATTTCACAACTAAAACTCATAATACGGGTTAATAACTAGAATATTTTTAATTAATTATTAACGATAAACTACGTATCGAATTCATGCATGACTATGCCCCATTTAAGGATACCATGTGATATAAATTGTTATATGTGATACGCATGCGTAATGTGGACCCTATGGGTCAAATGTGTTTATGATTCCTGTCCGGACAGACGCAGGGGTTGAGGTCAGTCGCCGATGCGGCTGGGTCCCTTGAGTGTTATTCAGGGATTAGCGGTTCCCACGAGTGATTTTCTGGGGTAAAGGTTCTGCAGGCCGCCGTTCCTCGACAAAAACAGGGGGGTCTTGGTTTGTAACTAAGGCCTAATTGAGCCCAGGTGGCTCCGCAACGTGCTCGGGGGGGGGGGGGTTGCTCTTCGTTTCCCATCCATCATAGATTGGTGTTGCTGACTTCTCAGTTGGATTCGTTGAGCGGGATTTGCAACCCCGCAAGATATGATCCTGCTGACATGTTGGCACACCGCTATGTGATAACTTAGCATTGTGTGCTTTATTGTGACGTGATAGCATGCTTATTGGTGCTTATGTGATACTTGTACTCACTAGCTAGTGTAACTAATGTTTCGTGATATTTCCCTTTTCGCAGGTTAGTGATAAGATGGCCTGGCGAGGTGGGTTGCTGTGGGTAGTGTTATTGTATATATCTTTTGGAACACTTGTAGTGTGTTAACTCTGATACTGTTTAACGATGGTCGGTGCGTAGTGGTGACACTGGCTTAATTTTGGTACTTGGCGCGATTCGTTGTTTGTGATCCGTTGTTTGTGATCGCCAAGTTGATAAGAAATACTTAATACGTAATCAGTGGTTTATTCCGCTGCAAACTTTTGGTGTAAATAAAGTTTTAATTTACTCTAATTATAAGCTCGTCAAACCGGTGTTACAATTAGGTATCAGAGTCTTAGTTTGAGGGAATCGGGTACTTGTGAAAGTATTCGATCTCAAACTCGGGCTTGACCATCGTTAAGTGTTCCTAGAGGGGTAATTGGGGCTGAGTGTGAGCGTTATGTGTTTATTGCTCAATGTGAACTAACTTGTGTGTTAGTAAATTGTGATTAAGTGTAGTAAACGTGTTCGCCCTTGTGTATAGAAAGTGAGTGAGTAGAATGTCTGAACGACGTGCTAACACTAAGGAAGCTCTGAAAGAGATGGAGGATGAAGCCTCACATCATCGTGCTGAAACCCAGGAGGAGTCTTCTTGGCGATGCACTCAGGGCTCGAGGCAAGGAAGAGATTCTGAGGCGTATATTTTGTTGCTTGAGGAGGAGCTTCGCTCGACTAGGGAGCTACTGAGGGAAGCTATTAAGGGCAAGCAACGTGAGCAGTGTTCTTACAAAAAGTTTAAGTCTTGCGGGCCGAAGGTGTATGAGGGTAGTGATAATCCCTCAGAGACTATCCGTTGGTTGCGCGAGACGGATCAAGTGTTTGAGTCCTGTGATTGTGAAGCTGAGAACCGTGTCAAGTATGCGGGTCGTATGTTAAAAGGAAAAGCTTTGGATTGGTGGGATACTGTGAAAGATACGCTGAGTAAAGAGGTGGTTGCTGCTCTGACATAGGAGCAGTTGCCGAAAAAGTGAAGAGCAAGTATTGTACTGATTACGATCTTGAGAGGATGGAGAACGAGTTCAATGCTCTCCGTAAGGGAGATAAACCGGTGGAGGACCTTATCCATGCCTTTACTGATAAGGTAAGGTTTATACCACACCTTGTGACTGATGAGAGGGCAAAAATGCGGAAGTTTGTGAATATGTTGCCGCTAGAGGATCGAGCTCACGTGAGAGCTGCAGTTTCTTTGGATCGGGCGTTTGAGATAGCCCGACAGATTGATGGTGATCGTCACCAGTGTAAGGGTGATCAGACTGTGGAGGGCCAGAAGAGGAAGTTTCAGCAATATTCAAAAGCTGGTACTTCAAAAGGGAAATCTGCTGCTAGTGTGAAAGTGGATTCGAGTAAGAAACCGAGGTTTCATAATCCTTGGTGTTCTTTATGCCGTACTTACCATTCTGGTAACTGCTCGAAGGCTACTACCAGATGTATGAGATGTGGTGAGAAGGGGCACGCAGCTACAGAGTGCTCGTTCAAAGAAAATGTTTGTTTCAAATGTTAAAAACCGGGGCGCAGGATTACAGAGTGCCCGAAGTGACAGAGGGGTGATACTGGAGCTGGAGCTGGTGGGTCTTCTGCTCAACCTAAGAAAGATGGTGCTCCTCGCGCCAAGGGTCGGGCTTTTCAGATGACAACTGAAGAAGCCAAAGCTGCTGGAGATGTGATTACCGGTACTTTTCTTGTAAATTCTGTTCCAGCATGTGTGTTATTTGATTCTGGAGCTACCCATTCTTTTATATCTGTGGCTTTTCGTGATAAACTGTAATTGCCTATATCTGTGTTACCTGAGCCGATTAAAGTTGAAATTGCTAGCGGTAAGGTAGTTTCGGTTACGGATAGTGTTCCCTGTGTTAACCTCGACGTGGACGGGAATAGTTTTCCTATCTCTTTCCTTCTTATGCCAATTGCGGGCTTTGATGCGGTCGTTGGCATGGATTGGCTCAGTGGTCTGAACGCGGAGATTCTGTGTTTGAAAAAGATGGTGAAGATTCCTTTACCCGATGGGTCTTGTGCTGTAGCTCGAGGGGAACGTCGAGAGTCTGATATTCCTCTTATTTAGGTGATGAAAGCTCAGAAATCGATTTCTAAAGGCTGCGAGTTTTATCTAGCTCACGTAATTGATGCAAAGCTAGAAAAGCAAGTGGTCAAAGATATTCCGGTAGTGTCAGGTTATCCGGAGGTGTTTCCAGACGAATTTCCGGGTTTGCCGCCGGTAAGAGACGTAGAGTATAAGATTGATCTTGTTCCAGGGGCTACGCCTGTAGCTAAAGCTCCATACCGTCTTGCTCCTTCAGAGGTGCGAGAGATGATGACTCAATTACAGGAGTTACTTGACAAGGGCTTCATTCGTCCAAGTTCATCCCCGTGGGGAGCTCCTGTGCTGTTTGTAAAGAAGAAGGATGGAACCATGCGTATGTGTATCGATTACCGGGAGCTGAATAAGCGAACGGTAAAGAATAAATACCCTCTTCCGCGTATTGATGATTTGTTCGATCAATTGCAGGGAGCGACTTGCTTCTCTAAGATTGATCTTCGTTCTGGCTACCACCAGGTACGGGTTAGTGAAGATGATATTCCTAAAACTGCTTTCCGCACTCGATATGGCCACTATGAGTTTTTGGTTATGCCGTTCGGCTAAACCAACGCGCCTGCGGTGTTTATGGATATGATGAATCGGATTTGTCGTCCTTTCTTGGATAAATCCGTAATTGTGTTTATCGATGATATTCTTGTGTATTCTTGAAGTGAAGCCGAGCACGAGTTGCATTTACGGCAAGTTCTTGAAACTCTCAAGCGAGAGAGGCTTTATGCAAAGTTTTCAAAGTGCGAGTTTTGTCTTCGTGAAGTGCATTTCCTTGGTCATGTGATCTGCAGGGATGGTGTTAAAGTGGATCCGGCGAAAGTCGATGCAGTGATGAACTGGGGAGTTCCCCGAACTCCTTCTGAAGTTCGTAGTTTTCTCGGCCTAGCTGGATATTATAGGCGGTTTATCCGTGATTTTTCTAAACTTGCAGGTCCCTTGACTAAGCTTACTCTGAAAGATGTTGCTTTTGTGTGGTCGGAGGCGCAAGAACAAGCGTTTCAATCTCTGAAACGGCTATTGTGTGAAGCTCCGATTCTTTCCTTGCCCGACGGGTCTGATGACTTCGTCGTTTATTGTGATGCTTCTTATTCGGGGCTTGGCTGCGTGTTAATGCAGCGTGATAAAGTGATAGCATATGCTTCTCGACAGTTAAAGCCACATGAAGGTAACTATCCGACCCATGATCTTGAGCTAGCTGCTGTTGTGTTTGCTCTGAAGCTGTGGCGGCATTATCTGTACGGTACCAAGTGTGTGGTCTGTACGGATCACAAGAGTCTGCAATACGTGTTTACACAGAAAGAGCTCAATATGAGACAACGGCGTTGGCGCGAATTGATCAAAGATTACGACTGTGAGATCCATTATCATCCTGGTAAAGCCAATGTGGTGGCGGATGCTCTTAGTCGCAAAAGCTCGTCAGCTGAGGCGAAGTTCATGAAGCTTGTGGTGATTCCTGATATTCTTGCGAGATTGAAGGAAACACAATCTGTGGCCTTGCGTGACGAGAATCTTGCAGCTGAAGTGATGCGAAAACAAAAAGATATGCTTACAGATGATAGCCGTGGGCTAAAGACTTTTCAGTCCCGTGTTTGGGTGCCTTTGTACGGTGAAAATCGTGAGTTGATTCTGCAAGAGGCTCATCAGTCTCGACTGTCTGTACATCCGGGCAGTACCAAGATGTACCATGATCTGAAAGCTTTGTACTGGTGGCCTACTTTAAAGCGAGACATTGCTTCCTACGTGGAAAAGTGTCAAATATGTGCGCAAGTGAAGACTGAGCATCAGAAACCATACGGTAATCTTCAGGAACTCGAAATTCCTGAGTGGAAGTGGGATAATATTACGATGGATTTCGTGACAAAGTTGCCAAAAACGCTCAGAGGGCACGATGCTGTTTGGGTCATAGTTGACCGGTTGACCAAAAGTGCTCATTTTCTGGCTATCAGCGAGTCTACCTCGTTGGATAAATTAGCAAAGTTGTATATTGCTGAAGTAGTGTCGCGCCATGGAGTGCCGTGTTCTATTGTGTCAGATCGCGATCCGCGGTTTATATCGAATTTTTGGCAGAGTTTACAGCGTGAGCTTGACACTTGTGTTCATTTGAGCACGGCGTACCATCCTCAGACAGACGGCCAGTCAGAAAGGACTATTCAAACCCTGGAGGACATGCTTCGCGCATGTGTACTTGAGTTCGGTGGAGCGTGGGATTCACATCTGCCGTTGATTGAGTTTGCTTATAACAACTCATACCATTCCAGTATTGGGATGCCTCCATTCGAGATGTTATACGGGAGACGTTGTCGCACTCCTACGTGTTGGCTAGAGCCTGGCGAGAAACAGTTCGCCGGACCTGAGATAGTGCAAATTACAGCTGATAAAGTGAGAGTGGCACGTGAAAAGCTGAAAGCCGCTCGTGATCGACAGAAAGTGTACGCTGACCCGAGACGTCGGCCAGTTGAGTTTAACGAGGGCGATTGGGTGTTCCTGAAAGTCTCTCCGTGGAAGGGTGTTATCCGTTTTGGCCGTAAAGGCAAATTGAGTCCACGTTTCATAGGACCGTTTAAGATCCTACGCAAAGTCAATGAGCAAACTGTGTCTCTGGAGTTACCTCCAGAACTTGAGGGTATTCACAATACCTTCAACGTGTGTTACTTGCGCAAGTGTAAAGTGGATGAGAGTCAAATTCTGCCACTGCAGGAGCTGAGAGTTTATGCTTCAAAGCGCCTCGTTGAGGAACCTGTTGAGATTCTCGGCTCAAAGACTAAAAAGCTACGTAAGAAAGTGATCAAGCTTGTTCTTGTGAAGTGGAAATATAACCTAGGTTCGAATATGACCTGGGAAACTGAAGATGATATGCGAGCTCGATATCCCCGCCTGTTCGTGAGTGATCAGATTCCGAGGACGGAATCTTTTTAGGGGGGTAGATTTGTAACACCCTGTAAATGGGCCTAGCAGTGTAGAGTTGTACTTTGTGCTTTAGTGCTTGTACAGTGACTTTAAGTGAAATTAATTAAGTGTTTTGTGTGACTAACGTGTCTCGTGTTAATTAATGTGATTATGTGAAAAGTGTCGGTTGTGTCTGAAAGTGATGTCGTGTTATACGGTTTCGTGAAATGATTCCGTAGATATCCTCGTTGGTTAAAACGGTATGGCGTGTGTCAAGTTGTAAGTTGAAAAGGGGAACAAAATACCCCGTGCTTTAATAATAAACACCAAGGTCGGCTAGTGTTATGCCTTATCCCTTGGGTTTGTGAAAAACACATACACTTACACACAAGCATACGTACCAACACATACACACTCCAATCTTGGTGATTTTGAGAAGAAAATCGAGAAGCAAGCTGTTTCAAGTGATTCAAGTGTCAAAAACGGTTTCTAGCTACTGATCTTCTATTAGTTTGTAAGTGATTTCTTGCTAGAACCCTAGTTTCATGTTCTTGAAGAAAATACACCATTTTGATGGTGTAAATCATGTTCTTGTATTGTTTGATTGTGTCTAATGTGTTTGTAGATGTCTTTGGATGTTAAGTAACATGTACAAACGATTGGATATAGTTCCAATCGACTTTTAAGTGTTAAAATCGCGTATTACAGAGCTGTGTCGGAACAGGGACGAAGACCTGCTGTTCAGGCACTCCCTACGGGCGTAGGTAATGAACCCTATGGCCGTAGGAAGCCTTTTGTGTTTACTGCGGCCGTAGGCAGGGTTACTGCGGCCGTAGGGTGTGTTTTTGTGTGAATTACCGTCTACGGACGATGTAACAAGGATTACGAGCGTAGGTACATAACCTACGGTCGTAGTTCACCAAAGAACAACTACTACGGGTGTAGAAGAGAGTTTCTACGGCTGTAGTACATTGTTTGTTGGAAGGAACCTCTGCGGGCGTAGTGACTGGATACTACGGCCGTAGGGAGGGTTTTTCATGTGTCCTACGGCCGTAAGACATATCCTCTGCGGCCGTAGAAGGTTGTCTTGTGTGGACAGCTTGTGTAACTTGTGTTCTAACCTGTGTGTGTTACGTGTAAGTGATAACTAAGCCTGAACCTTATGTGTTAGGTGATTCGGACGACTCAGTGTGTTCTTGGGATTCACGGATTCATATCTGCCTCTTGTGATATCGAGGTGAGTACCGGTTTCCCATAAGACTCAGTAAGTAGGGCTATTGTGTGCCTGTGTTGTGTGCTACGTGATATAGTGTTATAAGTGATACCATGTGATATAAATTGTTATATGTGATACGCATGCGTAATGTGGACCCTATGGGTCAAACGTGTTTATGATTCCTGTCCGGACAGACGCAGGGGTTGAGGTCAGTCGCCGATGCGGCTGGGTCCCTTGAGTGTTATTCAGGGATTAGCGGTTCCCACGAGTGATTTTCTGGGGTAAAGGTTCTGCAGGCCGCCGTTCCTCGACAAAAACAGGGGGGTCTTGGTTTGTAACTAAGGCCTAATTGAGCCCAGGTGGCTCCGCAACGTGCTAGGGGAGGGGGGGTTGCTCTTCGTTTACCCTCCAGCATAGATTGGTGTTGCTGACTTCTCAGTTGGATTCGTTGAGCGGGATTTGCAACCCCGCAAGATATGATCCTGCTGACATGTTGGCACACCGCTATGTGATAACTTAGCATTGTGTGCTTTATTATGACGTGATAGCATGCTTATTGGTGCTTATGTGATACTTGTACTCACTAGCTAGTGTAACTAATGTTTCGTGATATTTCCCTTTTCGCAGGTTAGTGATAAGATGGCCTGGCGAGGCGGGTTGCTGTGGGTAGTGTTATTGTATATATCTTTTGGAACACTTGTAGTGTGTTAACTCTGATACTGTTTAACGATGATCGGTGCGTAGTGGTGACACTGGCTTAATTTTGGTACTTGGCGCGATTCGTTGTTTGTGATCGCCAAGTTGATAAGAAATACTTGATACGTAATCAGTGGTTTATTCCGCTGCAAACTTTTGGTGTAAATAAAGTTTTAATTTACTCTAATTATATGCTCGTCAAACCGGTGTTACAGAGACGTTATGAATTGATCAGAATTGATATTTCTAATATACCCTTATTAACAAGAGCAAAAATTGTTAGCCATTAATATATTTTCAACAAGAGCTAAGATTAGTTTTCACGATACTCGCAAATATATGTGTCTTCCTAATAGCCTGTTCTAGAGTTATTTTAAGGAGGAGAAGGAATAGATTTCTAAGGAAGGAGAAAGGTAATTGTGTTTTTTAATTTTTTTAGGAAGAGAATAAAGGGGGTTAAGAGATTGGACGAACAATTTTAACATTTTTTGTCTTTAAACTTTCTCCCACTTTTGAGATGATTAAGAGGGGAAGTTTTCTATCATTCCCTTTCATTTCCTTCTCTTCCTACCCATTCCTTTCCGTTCGTTTAAAAACTTGAGAAAAAACCTAAGTTAGGAAACTTGTTAAGAAAAGGTACTCCTAGCTGCTAATGCCTTAAGCTGCTATCTTCATGAAGAAGACTTCAAAACCGAGTAACACATTTTTTGTTACTTTCGAGTATCAATAGGAATTTTTGAAGTTATCAAAAAAGTGTGGGGGTGGAAGATCCTCAGAATGACTCGATTTCTTCCGTTCTCGGTTGGGTGAGGATTAGGGATACTGATAGGCTTAAAGCTTTTTCGGTTAAGTTTTTCTCTTCATGTTAGTTAACTTGAAATTAAAGAATGACAAAACTTTCTCTCTCAAAAGGGTTTGATTTTGGACATTTTGGCTAAATCAAAAATATATATTGCTAAGCACATGGAGGAACTTATGTGAAAGTTAATATGGATCTAAGGACGAAACCAACTATATGATAGTTGGTAGTGACACGAGATACTAGTCAAATTTGCATATAGAATGAAAATTTTTAATGTTTTCTAGCCGGTTTCATCGGTCAAATTTAAAGGTTTTACTAGTGATTTTTTGATGCCATCAAAATTAATGAAAAATGAAATTCTAAAAATTGATTAGATATAGCTCAATTTTTAATTTATGCCTTTAAAATACTAAGTTTACCTTACAAAACAATTTAATTATTAGGGCTTTATATAGATTGTATTTTGTTTCAATTTTTGGTCATAAAATGCCGGAACAAGAACTGAAAGCTCGTTAAACCGACCTGATTAACTAGAAACGCGAAACAAAACCAGAACAATATTCTTAATTTTAATATTTTAATTTTTATTATTATATATAGTATCACGGTCAACAAAAATTATGGATCTGCCACTGTATTGATCAATTGATGTCATAGTCTAATTGACGAGTTCTAATTTCCTTTTTTTTAATTTGTATATATCTTCTTTTCTTTTGCCATTTGTAACTTGCTAATGGCTTCTTATTAATATATAAAAATTTGTTGTTCATAAAATAAATATTTCTTTTCTTCAAATCTATCAATAAATCACAACTTTTAGTATACAATGAGGTTTATTTCACAAAATAGTAATGAAATTCAAAAATCGTTCCATTAATATCACTTATGAGAAATTTCACAATATAAAATAAAAAGTTGAGTGAGCTTAGTTAAATATTTTTCAAATTTGATCACTAATCTGTTATGTTTTCTTTGATGCAAATTAAATCCGGTAAAACGTTATAAGATATCATAAACAATTTAAAGTTGATAACAAGTTCATGATTAGTACGCAGTGGCGGACCTATGTGGTGTGGGGATGGGTCACTGGACACCGGTCTTTTGACGGTTCGTAGTGTTAATTTTCGATTTTTTTAGACGGTGCTACCGGTAAATTTTCGGGGTGCTACCGTGATGCCACCAAAATCAAAGGAAAAATGATATTTTTAAAAAAATAAATAATAGGAAGTTAAATCTTCAATTTATACCTGTAAAATACTTTATTTTACCTTAAAATAGCATTTTAGTTAACATGTCTTCATATAAATTGTGTTTTGTTTTAAATTTTGGTTCTAAAATACCATAATAACAGCCGAAACCGCGTTAATCCGACCCGATTAACCGGAAACCCGAGAAAAACCCGAACAACATTCTCAATTTTATTTAATTTTATTTTCGCTATTATATGGTGCAACCGGTTAATAAAAATACTGGGTCCGCCCCTGTTAGTACGTATTATGTAGTTCACAATTTGGGTAATTAAAATGTATGAAAACAGAACCAATATTTTTTCTAGAATAAAACAATTAACTTTTATTTTATACCATTTTTGTTTCTTTTCTTATCTTTGCAATATATCGTTTGAAGAAGTTAATCGTTGAAACTTTTTCGTTGAATTGAAGCTCTACAAGAACAACCCTCATCGCATACCTTAATTCAGATCGATGTTAAAGAAGTTGATGGTGATTATGATGAGTTGAGTCCAGAGATCGATCGATCGATTGTTCATTTGCCTTTTTCAACTTCAACTTTAATAAATATATAAAAAATTGAAGGCATCTTGCTGTTGAGTGTGGCAGCCATGCATATATAACAGTTCAAAGAAAATAATAATAATAATAAAAATTGAAGTTTGTTTACTTTTTGGATATCTTAATGATAAAATGTGAAAGGGTAAGAGGAACACATTTCCAAAAGAGTACTCCAAAGACACGCAAAGCTTTAAATGCAACATGCCCAATTGCCCACTCCTTTCATTTCATTAATCAAACATCATACACACACACACACACATTTATATACATATTTATTTATTTATTTATTTTGTTATTCAAGAATAACCATCATTCCTATGGCATCGATCGATCAATCTGCTGCCATCATCTGTTTATTACATGAAAACAATCTTCACCTTGTTTTAAGGGTTGGGTTTCCACCATCAATAAAAATGATTTTTTTAATTAAGAATTAAAAATAAAGATCTATATATTATATAACTTTTAATAAGATTAATTTCAAACACATATATGTAGCGTAAATCAGAATTATGGTGATGCGGTTGATCATATGGATGTGGCAATTAGCTTTAGAGAGAGAGAGAGAGAGAGAGAGAGAGAGAGAGAGAGAGAGAGAGAGAGAGAAACGACTGAACAATATATGGTTTGATTTGATATTAACTAGAAGATGAGATCATGAGTATTTGTTGCAGACAACTAAAAGATCGAGGAGCTGAGTCCCATTTAAGAGTCCATGCTTTATATATAGCTAGGTTCAAAGCTGGGAAATTAAGTTGGCATAAATATCAACAATATATGAGCTAGGATAGTAAAAGGAATGAAATATTATTAATCAGGCGATTATATAAATTACTTAAGGACTTGGTTTTCGGAAATAGTATTTCCAATTATTATGGATCCTAGTTTCGTTATTAAAATATACAGTTTAAAAATAGGTTTAGAATATGAATATGTTCTAATGTTAAAAAAATTGATAGTTAAAAGAATTGTTAATAACTAGATTCCTTTTCAGCACATGAAATAACTAGTAAGTAATCATATCATATTGTGTTCGATCACAAACCAAATTTAATGATAACATATATTTAAGTAAATCATATAATTAAACCTTAAAAAAATACAACATAAATATTTAAGCCATGTCTGATCCGTATGATTCACAAAGATCGAATTTTATCCCTCTATTTCCTTATGAATTAGTCACAAAGGTACTGCACGATTACTATTACCAAATCACACGCTATACATCTATCAATTCCACTTATCAAATCAACGGCTAAGATTGGTTCTCACAGTTTTCATACGAAAAACAATTCTCGTTTGATACCCTCCCCCCCCCAACACACACACACACACACACACACACATATATATATATATATATATATATATATATATATATATATATATATATATATAGGGGAGGGTTCATGCGAGAACCGTTGTTAGTGCGAGAACTGCGAGAACCAATCTTAGCCGTTCCTTGGATATGGAAAGTATCATGGATGGAGAGCGTGGAGGGATAGAGTGTGGCAGGGTGCATGTGAGGAATTCATGTGTGGGCAATGACATTGAAGGAGGGGGAATTGGACGGCTTAGATTGGTTCTCGCGCTAACAACGGTTCTCGCATGAACTTTTGTCTATATATATATATATATATATATATATATATATATATAGGGAAGGGTTTATTCGAGAACCATTGTTAAGCGAGAACTACGAGAACCAATCTCAACCGTTCCTTGGATATGGGAAGTTTATGGATGGAGAGTGTGAAGGGATAGAATGTGGTAGGGTGCATGTAAGGAATTCATAGGTGCGCAATAAAATTGAAGGAGGGGGAATTAGACGTCTCAGATTGGTTCTCGCACTATCAATAGTTCTCAAATAATCTTCTTCAATTCCATATATATATATATATATATATATATATATATATATATATAGAGAGAGAGAGAGAGGGGGGGGGGGGGAAGTTCCATCGAGAACCAAAAAAATGCGAGAACTGCGAGAACCGATATAAACCGTAAAATATCTACCAAACGACAAGATATTGAATTATGAAAATTATACCAAATATGCTCTTTTAATATGACATCCATATTGCTATATTTCTTTCACCAAAAAAAATTTGTTTTTGCCGGGTTTTTTTTCTAGCACTATAAGGTATGTTACATATATGTAACGAATTATTTTTTGTTGAAAAAAATATAGCAATATGGATGTCATATTAAAGAGCATATTTTTGTCGTTAATTTGGTATAATTTTCATAATTTAATATCTTGTCGTTTGTAGATATTTTAGTTTTAAAAAGATGGGGATCAGTTCTCTCAATTCTCGCATTTTTTTTTGTTCTCGATGGAACCCACCCCTATATATATAATATCATAAAGCACTTAATTATGGGTTTTTTTATAAATAACATACTCTCTTATGCCTCCATATATGTTGTGTTGTCCATAAGGAGGACTCAAATCATTGTTTTGGCTAAAGTTATGTGCATGGCTGGATGTCAAACTTAGTTCCCTTTACGTACATCCTTACATTGTTTTCACTATTTCAAAAGATTTTGGGTAAACGTTTAAAAGGGAAACAAATAAAGGTATTCAAGGGAGTTTGCTTTTTGGGAATTGAAATATGGAGATGGCTAAATAATTCGTTATATGCTCAAGAAAAGGATTGAGCCAAAATCATGGAATAAGGCATCTCTTCTTAAATAAATCTTGCCCATCTCTTCTAAAAGATGTTAAGGCGCTCTTTCCTTATAGATTTTTAATTGGCATAAAGATGTGTTTGTGATTTTATTGTTACATATTTATTTCAGTATAATAGAATTTATAGATTATCAATAAAGTTCAAATTCATTTTTATGTAAGTTAGAAGGAGCGGAGTACATACTTGTATAAAATGAATTTGTTCTCGGTATAACCAAAATGATAAAGGTCAAGGGGCTACTTTCCCTTGCAGGGTCCTAGGTGCAACAATACATGTGGGGGTTCCACTACCCGGTCAGCGGGCAGGGTCAGGGGGGCCGTGGCCCGAAAATTGTATTAATTTGGAGTAACTGGATATTGGTTTTTATCTTTAACTTCCGGAAATTAATTGCCATGGAATATTGAGTATATAACTTAAAACATATGCATTTGGTCATCTCTGGAACTCGAATTCCTTCCATCATCCAGAAACTCAAACATTGATTGAGTGCCTTGTATCAAAGTAGTTCTTATAGAATTATCCTATAATTTCAATGTCGTGATACTCAGACATAAGGGTCAAGATATCAAATTGGAAAGTGATTATTATAATTTTTGAATAAATCCAAGATGATGTGATTTGAGAAACGTACCATGTTGTTCATATAATTTCCAACAAAATGTACATGTTATTTGGGATGTTTGGCTGAATCACCCGAGACCAATTGTGATAGGATAGCATTTTTTGTTTCGATGTTCTCCTATTAGTTGGAGTAGGTTGAATGGTGATCTAACTTGAAACGTGAGAGGTTTTATGTTAATCTACTAAATTTTCTATTTACAAAATTAAATAAATATCAAAATTGAAAGATGATATAAAAAGAGAGAATTACTGGATTCCATATGTTATCATCTAATGAATAGGAGAATAAAGTAAGACGATTTTGTAGAAGAATATAAAAATTTTCCTTAACACATAGGTTGTGGTTGTAACCATTTCGGGTTACTTACAGCAAGTTTAATAAATAAGAGGCTTTGGATCATTCCACCTTCATTTATAGAGTAGATCCTATGATTTATGTGAAAGTGTTGACAATGATGTGAGGTGTGTATGAAAAAGGAGGAAGTACAATTAATGACATCCTAAATGAAATGCTTTGTGTTTTAAAAAAAAGTTCGTATATTTCTTCATATATATTTCTTGAAAGGCTCAAATTATTATATGTTGAAAGAAACAAATCGAATCGAAGGTAAATAGTTTGGATAATTAGATCAAACTGAAACTAGTCGCCCTTTTTGGACGAGACCAGGTCGATTTTTTTGCCACTTATTGAGCATGTGAATATGAAACTTATACTTAAAAACCTACTATTAATAGAACTATATAGAATTGAGTTATCAACTCATTAAGTTTCACTCACTGACGGTCATTCGCATACAAAACTTGTTCCATGACATATCATATTTAAACATCATTGTACAAAGAGAAGATTTATAACCTCATATTAAATGCTATTATTTATCTTTCTAATCATTAGATGAGAACTTGTCTTTAAATTAAGAGCGTAGATTACAAGAAAAATAAGTGTATCACATTTGTCATCATTTATTGAATAAATGATGTAGGAGGAAATATAATTTTCCTAGTACAAATATTATTATTTTGATCATGAAGAGTTTTTATATCTTTTTACTTAATAAATCAAGATATGTGTTATAGGGGTAGCAATTATCGATACGACACAAACCCGACACGCTAATAAATGGGTTTGGGTCATTTTCGGGTTGGCTCGCGGGTTCGTGGGGTCGGCCCGTCAACCCGTATATATTTTAGATATTATTTTATTTTTCTATTTATCCTTATATTTCGTGTTTTCTATCTGACTATTGAGTTTTTATAATATTCCTTAGTCATTGCAAGCCTAATCAGAAACAAATCCATTACCTCCCTTTTGTTCTTTCGCCGTTTTGAAACTACTAAAAGTAGACATCATCATTTGTAGCTTAATTGTTATTATAATCATCAAGTTTTGTACTTGGATTAAAATATTTAGGTAGGGTTGAACATTATTAAGTATTTTGCATTTGAATTATGTATTTTGACAAACAAGGGACAAAATTAGTTAAACTAAATCTGCTAACTCGCCAACCCATTAACGACCCGCCAACCCGTTTATGACCCGCCCACCCGTTTGTGACCCATCAACCCGTATATTCAAACGGGTTACACGGGCCGTGTCGTGTTTCAACTTGTACATGTCTGTGTCACACCTTGACATGGATAATTATACGGGTCGCGTTCGTATCATGACCCACCTGCCCACCAACCCCAAACCGAACGTCACGACACGATTAACACCCCTAATATTGTATTATCATATATAGTGAATAGTAGGAATATAGGATAAAAAGATTTAGTATAGAGATTTTCTTTTATCTTTATAGAATAATAAAAATCTCATAATTATTTTATATTGTATTGATAACTTTCTTATACGATACAAATTTACAAAGTAAAACTTAATAAGCCATAACCTATGTCAATTATGATGAACCAAAAGTAAAGAGTGTATGATATCCAAGTGTTGATGGACAAGAGTATATACTATGAATATAAGGAAGAAAGGAAGGAAACATATATGATGTCTTTGGAAATTGGTAGAGAATGGATTGGATGGTGGAATGTCCTTTTCTTTTCTCAATTTATTATATTCACCAATTATCATTTGGAGTGCAAGCATTAAAAAGCTGCTTTGGTTCTTGCATTTTCACTAACTTTCTGCCTTTCTTGATGTGACCTGCTTCTTCTATTAACTTTCACCATTTTCCATTCCCTTTTTTATAAGAATCTTCTGTCCTTTTACTTTTTCTTAATTATATTTCAAAAAAATCACAATCAAAATTAAAGATTGCACTTTGTTTGTCCATGTTTTCTTGTCATGTCTATTTGCTGCTGAAAGAAAGGTAAAGAAAACCATAAAATTTACTTTTTTTAACTCAAATTTTATTCAAAGTCAAAAGTTTTCAAAAGTTGAAGCATCAAAATCATTACATGAACATAACATTACAAGCGATGAAGGATGAAGAGGTCTCTTTCCTTCCAATAGCTTGATCCGGAGATTGTACCCATGTTTACGTTATAATAAAGAAAGCGATCGATATCTCATACATGGTTTTATTAAACTAATACCCTTTTTGCATACGCGATCACGAGGAGATCGATGTGAATTAAAGTTAGAATGTTATAATATATGATATGTGTATATAGAGGTAGGTAATCGTAGGTTTTGCATTATAATATCTACTATTATCTAAAGTAAACGGAAGTTTCTGTTGTCTCATAATGGCTTTTGATGTTTGTTTTCTCACCTGTCTTTGCATAATTATTTTTTTTCCCATTTTTAGTTAAAAAAATATACGACTCCACGAGGGTGGCAGTAGTTTCTTGTGCTAGTTGAATTTGTCAGTAGCAAAAACAAGGCAATTGGTAATTAGATTGTGACATTTCATAAATGAAATTTTAATCACTGTTAAATATATTCTATAAAGTACAATACATAAAGAAATAAATACCAAGTCTTCAATTACATGATTTCCTCTTTCATATATATATATATAAATCATGTTCTATGTAATAGATTGATTTTTTTGTTCGTACATTGTCTTTCTTTAATAATATTTATAATATTTTTTAAGAAAAAGATTCTGATTCGTTGTATATGTTACCCTAGCTTTGTAGATCATAAAGGCTAATGGGCCATCGTGTTTATAAAGTCTTTAAAAAAGTACCGGGAAGGCGGGAAGGCGGGAAGCAGATCCACAAGAGTTATCCAAACAATGTTGATTATCTGTTGATTAATTATGGTTTACTAAAGATAAAAAATATTTTTTAAGATAAACTAATACGAGTTAGGAACTGAATAATGCATACTTATTTAGTTGATATATACCATCATAATAAAGAGTGAGGGTCTAGGGGTAGCGTTTCTTCGTTGGAGTCCCCCAGACGATACTTTTATTAGACACGATGCTTCAAACGCTGCCAACTTTGATTTTTTTTTCACTATGCGAAGGATGCTCTCTTTTTTGACAAATGGTCACTATTTGATCATGTAGGTCTAAGGTATGAAGTATCAGTTAAAAATGGAAGCACTTAACAAAGATTATGAACTCTTGTTTGTATGTATGTATGTATGTATGTATCGCATGAGTGAAACAAGAGCACCACAAAAATTCATATAATGAAATTGCTTAGCCTAATTAGGGTTAATTATAAACTATTTACACCTTAAGGGTATTTACAAAATGTACCATAATCTATTAGTAATGTCATATGGACTCTAAACTTTAATAAACTTCACTAATATGTAATGAACATAATTAAAAATCTAATAAATCCGTATCTAAAGTTATTTTAACAATGTTAATCGTCTTACAATGAATTTGACAAAAGCTAGTTAATTATCACTGGAGTTAAATCGACAAAAGTAGAAAGAATGCCTCTAGTGATTAAGCTTTCTCATGAAAATTTAGGGCTTTTGTTAGGATCTAATATGAATGGAAAAGGAAGTTGAAAATTGGTGATTAAAGATTTAAAAAAAATTGATGCATAGAAAGTAATGTTACGATCTATTATTTTAACTCTCGTCAAATTGGCTCTTGGTGCACTTCGTTTCTACTACTCCATTTTTAAAGTGCAAAAGTATGTCATTAATCGCTTAAAATCAATTAGGAGACACTTTCTTTGTGGCTTTAAAGAAGATGAGAAAAGGAGTTGATCGGTCGGATGGAAAAATTTCTCTTAAAAAAAAGCCTGTTGTTTACGGTGAGCTGTGTAAAAGGAAAAAGTCTAGTACTCTTGACAAAGTGAAAGTGAGGATGTATATCTCGTTGATGAAAGGTGAAGGTCCTTCCAGCATAACATGGTAAGCGAGCTAGCTAACGATCTCTCATGGTCGTGTTTGGGCTAACATGGCCAAATCCTATAACAAAGTCTATGCCTTAATTTTATGTGATTTCTCGTTTTATGAGCGGCTAGTTAACGTAACATCTTTGAAATTTTGGCTAGACTGCTGGCATGAGTCAAGGTAGCCTTTGGTATGCATGTTACCTCGTCTATCCACTTAAACATGTGCTCATATACAGAGTCAATCTTTAGTAGGGACACCATATTATCCGTCTTTAATAATACCTACACTCATCTGTCCCAAATAGTTAGGTTTTAATAATCCATTGCCAATTAGCCATCACCCTTTGGGAGACTCAATATAACGATATCGGCACTTTTACAAACGTGTAATTTAATCTCCAACTCAACAGTGAACGTACCCATGAAGACGTTTCGGTTTCTCCATGAATCGTTGTCTATAATAGTCGCAAGTCGAATCATTCCCCATTTCTCTCTTATCCAGCAGACCAAGTGCAATTTTTCTTGATTCGGCAACCTAAGTGTTGTGTGTTTGAGCTTTGTGAACGGTGAGTGTAACACTGTACTTTTTAATTAACATTAAACTGCGAGCGGAAGTTAAATTACATATACTTAGATTAGAATCAAAAGTTAAATTCAACTTTTGACTATTTGTCATTTACAAAATACCACTACAGTGTTAATTTACAAAACAGGCTCTATACAAAATCTTGGACATCAAAGTGTTGGTCTGTCCAAATTCCCGGTCTTCATTATCCATAAACTCACCACGGAGTGTCTGCAAAACATTCTAGTGGAGAATTAGCACAAATCTAAGTGAGGGAACATATATCTAAACACATACAGGGCAATCATGCCCAAAACACATAGCTCATGAATCCCAGGAGAACCGGCGGTGTTGCAAGCACCTACAACCAAGGTCGGCCAAAACCGAGGTTTACCGATAGCCCAGTTACATGGACAACAATATTAGCACTCTTAACTACAACAAATGCATATTAAGCAATGTGCTAATACTATATACCTAAACCGGACCCAGCCAAAAATCTACCCCGCTGGTCTCCAAAATAACATGTATACATATTTAAACAAGAGCATCATAACCATTAGGATATCATATCATGTATATCCGAAGATATAAATCCACTCACCACAGTCTGCACTGATGGAGCACACTCAGTTGACTAAATCACTGAGTCTTCTCAGTTCCTGAGAAGATATGAACATAAGTCAGTATATAATTCCCAATACTGATTCAATATAAGTAATACACTTGTTCATACATCACATGTATATACATATATCATCATATATATAGAAAATCATTACATTACATTCTGATTTGTTAAGAAAATTCATAATATTCCAAATCCCGAATATATCATGCGGAATTATCAAAATTCCGAATCCAACTTGTAATTCCGAATAAGCAAGGGCAACTCCACACGGTATTACATCAATTCCGAATAGCATTTGGTTTACTTTTCAAATCCGAACAAGTCATAATTCCGAATGCTAGGGCAATTTCCGAGTAAGTTCATTTCCGGATAAAGTTCAATTCCGAGCCAAGGTCAATTCCGGACTCGAGATCCAATTCCGAATAACGTAATTCCAATCAAAACAGAATTCCGACTATTGGCACATATTTAATTCCGAATAGTGTTCAATTCCGAATATATGCAATTCCGAGTATAGGTCAAATCCGAACAATCACTAATTCCGATCAATCCGGATTCCAAATAATACATTCCATATAAAGTTAAGGCATAAGTATCCAATATTAAATACATGCGGAATTCATCATTTCCGGGCATATCATTCGGATTTCATCCAATTCCGCATACCATTGTTCGGGTTTCATCATAGTTTCATCAGTTTATTCGGAAATCAACCCCAAATCCGATTAAGATGTTCGGATTTCATCAAATCTGTATGCTTCATACCCAAATTCCAAATAATTCATAAGTTTATGCATATTTTCGATTTTTCTTTTCAATTCTAACTGTAATTGAACATATAATGAAATCATTGATTCTAGAATTCATCATAAACACATATATAACATAATTCAACATCATAATCTAACATGCATACATCCTAAGATCATGAATTTAACTATTGAATCATGCGGAATTCACTTTATTTATTCTAAACCGAATATAATTATCAATTAACAGTTTTAATTCAGTATTCTAACCTTCTGGATTAGTTTCCTCAGTTAATCAATTAAGCATGCAAGATGGAAAGATCAAATTAATGATTTAGTTCTTCTCTTCCTTCCTCTTCTCGGCCGAACACACAAACACACACACTAACACTTTGTTGAATTCCATGTAATTGAGATGGTGGTGGTGAGTTTGGTGACTTACGTGTCCATATTAGACACCTCATTGTCCACTTACACAATTATTTATTAAATTTAATTAATTTAATCACATAATTAAACATATAATAACTCAAAACACAATTAAAATAATTAAACCCACTTAATCAAATATAAATTCCAAGATTAGAAACTTAATTACCTTATTAATACTAAACCAGTTGAGAAGGTGTTACAATGAGTCTGTGAATACAACAACCAAGTTTGAATATTTATTTGTTTTCTTGTTTATGTTCGATTGTTTGAGGTTCGTGATTCGGGAATCCAACACTAGCAACAAAGGGGGATTATTTTCTAGATTGATAGGTTATTATTTGATACTTTCTATTTTTCAAATTCTAAGCTCTAATTTCTTGAATACTTTCTATCTTTATGAATTTACAAACTTTTGCTTAAAACATTGACAAACTTGGCTACACTTGAAACGCTACAAATCACAACTCACAAGTAAAAAGCAATTTACAAGTGTTTTCCCTTCTTTCTCTAAATTATTATGTCTTCTGAAATTAGAAAACAATTATCTTTAAGTTTTAGGGTTTGTTTGATTTGTGGGATTTCGAGAGATTTCACAAGATTTGCATTTTAAATCTTTTGAAATCCCACATTTGATTGAAAATAAGAATGAAAGTATTGAGATTTTCAATCCTACAGGTGTGAAATTTCAAAATCCTTGGGAGTAAGGGTGATATTTCCAAATCCCTCATATGTGGGATTTCAAACTCAGGACTTATATAACCAACAATTCACAATTCGCCTTCACCCCCATCAACCGACGCTTCACTCTCACTGTTGCTACCATAAACAGCACCGCCATAATCGTCACCAACACCACCATTGTCGGCCACCACCATCGTCGTAACCGTTGCCATTAACCGTCTCCGCATTCATTGCCATCTCCCTTTGTCCATCGTCTTCGTCACTACCTAACCGGTCACCGCCATGACCTTCCCCGTCTCTGCCGTCGCCCTTTCCTGTCTCCACTTCTGTTGCCATCGCCCTTCACCAACTCCGACTCTACCGTCGTCACGCTTCACCGCTTGCACCTCCGTCGCCCATTACCGTCTCCTCCTCAATCACCCTTCACCACCATCGCCCTTCACTGCCTCCAGCGCCGTCGGCTCCTTCGCCATCTTTGCCCTAGAAATCCCATTGTCATTTATATGAACCAAATAAGAGATTTGATTGTATCTGAAATCCCATAGGATTTGGAATTATCAAGTCCATAAACCAAACACCCCCTTAAAGCTACTTTTTACAAAAGTTATTAAATTGGAATAAATCTCCATGTTAGAAGTAAATTACAAAATGAAATTAAAAATCATAACTGTATTTCTAATATTTTTAAATTGTTTAAGTTTCAGAATTTACTTATACTAAATTGTACAAGTTACAAAATCTCATAACCAGACCCTGTTCACTCAAACTGCTTCCCAAGTCGGGGGAGGATTCTTAGTTGTGGAAACTTGTTCCAAGAGGTACTTTTCTATTGAATCTGCATCATACAGCCCTTGTTCAACAAAAAATTATTAGGCAAGAAGACTTATCTGCCCTTGTGGAAACCTGTTTACTAATTCAACCAAACCAGAAAACTTGAAAGCAAAAAAGGTTTCAAACTCAGGTGAGTTCAGAATCTAGCTTTCTGCTTATACCACTAAACTAAACTTAGAGATAGAAAAAAATAAAAAGAACCCTGCAAATTGGTAAGGAATATATAATGTAGCCAGGCCCAACTTCAACTGCCCAGGAAAACAGTACTGCCAAAACACTCTATTTATCCAATAACTGTCCTTAAGCTAGGATCACTAACAATATTTAGGTCTCATTTGTTTCACAGAATTCGAAAGAATAGAACGGAATAAATTGAAATCATATTTTGTGTTGTATTGTGTTTAATAAACTTGTTTTTTAATGGAATCTCATTCTTTGGGATTTTACATTCCCTCGAGTAATGAAAAATCCAATCCATAGTTGGGCTTCCATTCTTTCGAATTCTGCGAAACAAACTTGACCTTAGATTTTTCTTTTATCCATGGACTATCAAGACATTTATATCCACCAAAACCTTTAAAACTAAGACTCGAATCAAGATTTTAATATATTCGCTTGCATTTGAATTTCAAATCTTGGGAGCTGATTTTCTCCAACTGAATGATCTTTTGTCACCTGAAAAGAACCTGGGAATGCTCAGCAGACTATTTACACGAGCTACGCCTTCAAGAGCCGACCATTCAGCATCTTCAGAGGTCGATATGCATTCAGCAAGGCTCTTTTTAGACCCGCCAATGCTCTTTTCAGGTTGCTTTTCTTTATTATCGTCATTATCAGGCACAATTTCACTAGATTCTTTAACAGTACCTGAAAGCTCAAGAGTGGGTTGATTAACATTTTCTTCCTGATTTACTACACTATGGCCCGTATCTGAACTTTTCACTTCCTTGTCAAAATTCACGGGTGAAATAGGCTCGTGTTTTTGGTCAATATACAGGCAAACAACAGCACAATCGTCGTTTTTTGAAGTCGGATATTTGAGCTTCCATGCTCGTGTAGCACAGTCGACAAGAGCTCTCGCTGCTGTCAGTCGGCTAGGGGCTGCAGCCACAATGTCCACCACTTCCTTATTAGAGAGAACATCCCATACCTATCCCAGGAATAACATTAGCTGACCTTTAGTCTTAGAATAGCATATGCATAATCATCCAAAGTATTTAAAATGTTACACTAAGACCACCGAAATTTGCTAAAATACAAAAAAGCCCCCAACTGCACAAAAAACCCTATGTAAAATTGACAAAAATGCCCTCAAAACAGAATTTCATTGGCATGTTCTTTGCTGTAATTGTAAATGAAACAAAATTTATGCATTGGTGGCTTGTAATGTTTATCATTATTAGGCTATCCGTTATACTCCCCCTCTTCCCTTTCCTTACCCACTGCCACATCAACGCCACATCATTTTTCCTCCACTTCCCTTTCCTTACCCACTACAAGTGTTATACCTTCCCTTTCCCCTTTCCCTTTCCTTTTCACTTAAAAAAAAAAGAATGTTAAAATATGATTGGTAGAAGGTGGGGGTGTGGGGGTGGGGGGAGGGGGTTTCGTCCGAGTCTCACAACCCGCATCAACCTCAACTCGCCGAGTACCATACACCCGAGATGGTGTTCCCCTCTGAACTCGCCGCCAACCCGAAGCCTTACTCGCATGTACAACGGATAGCCTTAGCATGACTAGTCTAAACTTTTAAATAATTGGGGAACATATGCATACATTATTTTTTTGATTTTATAACACCTTAAACATAGGTTACAGGAAGAAAAAAGTTACCCCGTCAGTTGCTAGAATCACAAACTCGTCTTTGTCAGTAACACGGTGGTAAAAAACATCGGGCACAAAAATTAAACCGAAGTCCTTTAGACAGAAATCCCCAAAAGCACGAGCCATGGCTAAACCAGGTGAATCACTATGAGGCAACCATACGCGAGCCACCTCTGGCTCATCTTGCAATGCAAACACCCTTCCTTGAAATTGCTGGATCCGAGCAGCTTCTCCTAAATAAAAACAAAATAATTGTTTGAGTATTACAATTCTTGAATACACTTTTATTAATGAGATAAGGTATGTGTAAGTATAATTACTTGGAAGATTAGGTTTCAAGTCAATGGTCAACTGGACAGCAACTAATGAATTGTTTTCATCTCTGGTTGCCAGCACTGCTCTCGAGTCACCAACATTTCCGATTACAAGATCCTGACCCTGAAAAAACAAAACATAAACTACAAGAAACTTAGAACAAGTTACAAAGATGCCTCTTGCTGGCAACAACTAAACAATGAAGGTAACAAAGTTATGAAAAATGATTTCTTGCATGAAAATTGAAAACAATTTTCCACAACTAAACGCAACCTTAGTTTTCAGTTCTTGAAACTTTTGTAAGTGTATCCATATGCATCTTCATAAATCGAACAAGAAGCATATTGTCATGACAATTATACCTATCTAAGATTGGTTTATAAAGTTTGTACAAAAAAGATACCTGTTTGATCAAAGTAACAGCAGTTGTTCCACTGCAAAAACAGTCTATTGAAGGATTGTTCTTCAGTTCCTTATCTACTAACTTGAAAGATTTCAGTATGGACTTTTTAAGTGGCAAAAACTTCTCTGGAATTGCCTCTTTTTCCTCAACATCTGGTTGTTCACACCAGTATTCTTCTAATAAATCATCTTCATGCATGCTTTCGTTCGTATTTCCATTTTCATTGTCACAATTCGTATCGATGTTACAGATATCAATCCATTGAGTGGATAATATAACAGGAAGGGAATCACGAACTTTCCTAGCAACCATATGACCGTAAGGACCATGGCCATCAAATACCCCACAAAAGACAGCATCATTCTTTGAGTTGAATTTCTGATAAACAGTATAGAATTCTCATGATCACAAAGACACAAACTGATTTCATATACATGTAGATTTCAGAATTCTAATCATATGTTGGTAATTGTGCATCGTTTAATTGAATCAGAAAACACATAAATGGACGCAGTGTTCGTTCCCAAATTGTTAGTAAACCTAAACCCTAATTCATAATTCAACCCGAAAAATCTCGAATTGAATAATTTCAGTAGAGAATCAAAGACAAACCTCCCAAAAGATCATGGCGTCTTGATTGGTTCCTTTCTTTCCCTGTTGTGTATGTAAACTGGCTGTACTGCAGGACCCATTACCGAAAAGCCTACCGTCAACATGGTGGAGCAACCCTTGTTCTGCCGTGCCGCCGCCGCCTCGGAATATGAACTTAAAATCGGTGGGTGTACGATTGCTGTTAGCAGCACGTTTGGACTTCCAGCGTCTATCATCTTCTTTGTCTCTGCCTGTTGTTGAATAACAAGCACCCATTTAACAGAGTAAAGAAATTGAAAAAGGAAATTGGTTTGTGTAAAATTAGAATCTGAAAGGAAGTGATGAAGAAATCGGAGTTACAGCTAACGTCCAAAGTGACAACTTTTTCCAACCTTGAATAATGAATACAGATCAACAACCTCGTGAGTCTGTGTGTGTGAGTGTATATGCAGAGCTTGAATCTTTTACCAACTATAAATATTTATGTCGGTTTTACATGTTGACATTTTAGATATTTTTTGGAAGATGATTGAAAAGGTAGTGTGCTAGATTTTAAGTTTATTTTAATTTATTAATTTACAAGTATGATGTTATAGTTTAACTTACTCTTTTAAACACTTCATACTATTACTTTAGAAATATATATTTTGTGTACACACTTATTCATTATATCTAATAAGAAGTGTATGTTTGTAACATGATATACTTAAAGAGTTATAGTTATGGTTGGCCAGAGGTACGGTGTGTAGAAAAACTAAGAGAGAATAGTGGTCTAATGTTATGTTCAACATTATTTTAAAAAAACCAAGTCCCTGGAGGGAGATGGAAGGTGGTGAAGCAACATGAAACATTTGAGGAAACCATGGTGAGCTGTAGGCTTGCCAAGTAGACATGGCAACGAGTTTAGCCGAAGAGTGATTAGGGTGACAACAACTTAGACGGTTGTTTGGGAATGAGTTATGTTTGTTTTGGGGTGCGAAGGGTGATGGTAGTGTGTAGGACTGTAAGGGAGGAAGGGTGATGTGAGCGAGTAGGTTAAGGTATGCATCTCTTAGAAAGGCATTGTTCTTCGAGTAACAACATGAATTTGGCTTGGAGGTATGACAAGAGCATGATGGGCGATGAATCAAAGTGGCAATATGCTCATATTTATCAGACAGACCATTAATCACGTAAGTAACAAGGTTTTTCTCGGGAATCACAACGTCAATGTTTACAAGAAGACTAACTAGAGTTTTGACATGTTGAGAATATGCAATGATGGATTGATCACTAAAGGTTATGCTTCGTAGTTCATATCCAACTGTATGACTTGTGCATCATTGTTATCCCGAAAAAGATCTTCAAGGCTTGTCCAAATATTGCTTGATGCACCCTTACTTTGAGAATCATTTGAAGAATGTTTTAACTTTTGAGAGATGACTCCATAGATCCAAACCTTTATGATGGAATATTGGAATCCAACTTGTGCCATTTGCATATCATTGTTGCCAGTTGGGAGAGAGGATTTGCCAAGATGACCAATAACATCAGTTATCATATGCATTATACTTGATCATATTTTATAAAATCAAATTGTGAGGAATACATATGTTGTCAATTTCTAGTGACATTATTTCTTTATATTTTTTACAAAGACACTCACTAACATTTCTCTATTTATTATTCCACTAAGACATTCATATACACACTTAGGGGTTTTAGTTAACATAAAGTGTATTTTATCCTCATCCTCAAATTATACATGTTATTATGTTATTGTTAAAGTGTGGCTTGGAACTTAATAGATCCGAACGGATTATGACCCTACTTAAAGCGAAGTGCAGAAAACATGATTGACGGATCAACAAAATAAGTATTTGGAGTATGATGAGGGCCGTTAGGCCCCGTCTGTTTATTTAATCTGCTTTTACTAGTACATGAATTCAACCCACATGTTTATTTTATATGGTTTTTAACCATTAGTTCCTTAAGTTCCATATCATATGTTCCTAGCTAGGGTTTTCATTGTATTACTTTGTAAAAAAACAGACGAATAACAAATCTCAAAAATTCCATTGTATCATATTGTGTTACGTAGGTGAATATCTTTTGTCAAATTTTAGTTGGTAGATATTGTTTTATATATAGGATGGTAACGTTGTTCCAATACGTACTATGTATGATGAAACTTATATTATCATGATGTTCTATCAGATATATATTATTATGAATTTATGATAAATCAAATATAGTTTTTTTGCACCAAACACACATATGATTTAAACTCTCAATCTTAAAAAGAGGAATAGTTTATGTTAGTTGTATCTTCAACATGGAATCGTTAAGGTGACTTCTCTTTTTTAGGAGAAAGCTTTTTATTTTATTTTTGGGATAATTTCGTTTATATCCTTACAAACTTCAGTAATTACATATATATCCTTGTAAACTTTAAAACTACATATATATCCTTACAAAACCTACAAAAAATACGTATATACCCAAATACTTAATTTAATTCTATTTTATCTTTTTAAAAACTAAAAGTCATTATCTTAAATTGTTTTGTTTCTAAATTTACTAAAATACCCATATAATTTCGCTCATAATCTCATAATCGATATACCCAGATCTCCTAAAAACCATAACCAAGTATCAACCATTTATTCTATTTTATTTGATGTTTATGTACTTCAAATCTTCAATCGTTACTGGTTTCATCCCAAAACAATTAGGAACTGTTAGATTCTCTGTTTTTTGAACTCCTAAAAAGGGTATATGATGATATGATCCTATGTTGAGTGAACAGAAGCATACTCCTCGTTTGAATGAAAGGATTTTATCTTCATTATCGCTGCTCATCCATGGCATGATCTTGAGATTGGTAACTTTGATTGAATTCTTTACAAGATCAGAATGTTTATAAAACTCAACATGTTGTTTATCTGATTATTATAACTTCAAACAACAAAAGCACATCCAAAAACTATCTCATAGAACCCATTAAACTATTACAAAATCACATCCAGACACAAATTTGCTATTAAACCATTACAAAATCGAAATCAAACCATATGCGACATCATACCGACTGGAATCGCACAAAGGGCAATAGGCCATAGTTTGTTCGAAATTAGGGTTAGAACCTAGGAAAAATAGAACGAATTCGTATAATCCACACTAACCTTGCAATCGATCGACTGCCAAGATTCCTTTAATCGACCCTTATCGATGGAGTGCCTCTGTTCAACCTTGAAGGCATAGCCGACGGTGAAGTCAGTTAATCGACAGCCGATGGTCAAGTCAGTTAATCGACCCTTATCGATGGAAAGAAGGCTTTGTACAATCGATCAGTTAATCGACATTCGATGGTGAAGGAATGAAGGCATGGTCGACAGTCGATGGTGAAAGAACGAAAGCTCTGTTTTAATCGATAAGTTGTGGACTTGTGGCAGTTCTTGGTGAAGCATTGAAGGCATGGACAATCGATCAGTTGTGTTTTGATTTTGAAGGGGGTAATATTGTAATATACAAACCTTTTATTTTTTTATTAGTTAAAATTAATTTAAAATAATGACTTTTAGTTTTTAAAAAGATAAAAAAGAATTAAATTAAGTGTTTGGGTATATATGTAATTTTGTAGGTTTTGTAAGGATATACATGTAATTTTAAAGTTTACAAGGATATATACGTAATTACTGAAGTTTGTAAGAATATAAACGAAATTATCCCTTTATTTTTTTATGCTCTCTTTTTTTAGGCCGGAAGATCATGGTCCTCTTTTAAAAGATGGAAAGATTGTTTCTATTGTAAATTAAACTAATTTTTCTATCACTTCTTTAATTTCTTACAATTTTCATAAGTACCCTAACTTAGACTTAAGGAGTAAATTATTGAAATGGTTCATGTGGTTTGACCCAAGTTACTGGTTTTGTCCTTTAAAATCAAAAATTATTACATATGTCCTAAGGTTTAATTTTGTTACGTAATTGGTTCTTTTGTCTAACAGACTGTCAAATGGCCTCCGTTTGTTGTCTTTTAGTTGAGAGTATTTTTATCTTTACACCTAATTCAACATTTCAACCTACTTCTTCTTCCCCATTTATGTTCATGCTCATACTCTTTTTCTTCCTCATTTTTGTTCATGAATTAAGTTATAAAATCCACGAATCCACGACATTAAAAAGAAACCCAGATTTTGTACATAAACCGTGCACTTGTTCCCCTATTTTTATTGCTTCCAGCTTCATTCCCACAAACAAATTCATCAAAACATCCACATACTGGGCATGAAGATAACCTGAAATTAGCGACTTCCATGCTAAGATAACAACAATCTGATCAGTGATCACATTTATATCTCTAAACATTAATCGGCAAAACTAGATATGAAGTGATAATAGAACCCAACAAAATTAGACACGGATTGTCAAAAAATAAAACAAAATTGTTAAGTCGATTTAGTGGTATTTTTGTTAATTTACAGTTATAGGCATGAGAAGAACTTAAAAGATTTGAGTTATTTTATATTTTTACATTTTTTTTAGAGAAAACTTTGTATCGGAATTTCAGAAATAAAATCAAACCCGTACTTGAATGTATTGTAGTGTTTTTTTGATATTCGAATTGCTTTTTGTTTTTATCTTTTAAATAGTTAATGCATTAGATGTGGTCACTTTCACCTTTCTTTTTTCAACTTTTAACCTAGAAAATAATAATCTTTAATTTTATACCCTTTCTATTTTTCCTTATTTTTAAATAATAAATCTGAGAAAATTTTACTTTTTATGCTAATTAGAGAAGTACCAAGTGATATTATTATTAAAAAAATGAAGAAGAAAAAACATCCATGAAATTGGAAGGACCAAAACCAGAAATAATGCATCAACAGCATTAAGTGCCTGTTTTGATTAGAGAAAAAGAGTTTTAATGTTCACTTTACCATGAGACAACTTTATTAACATACATTCATCATCTTCACATCAATCTAATGCACAACACTATTTACAATTCCATTCCCATTCCCATTCCCATTCATTTCATTGGGACATACGATTCCGTTGTTTGTTTCCTTTCATTTGAGGTAACTTGAAGAAGGGTCCCCAACTTTTCCTACGTTTTGAAGTTTCACTAAATAAACCAGACGCGAGTGCTTGCTTAAGCCATAACTCGAATTCCTCCTCTTCATCCGCCATTTTAGCATCCAAATCCCAAGGATACCTGCTTGAGTTTGTTCTCTCGGGTTTCTCCAATCCAACCATGTTTACATGAAACGTTGGACGATGCGTGTTTGGCCTGCAACCCATTCCCTGTACCATTTCCAACATATCTACTATTCTTAGAGGGTTACTTGCACAAAATAGCAACATACTTTTACATTTTTCATCTAACATACTTTGAACACCAATTATAGCAAGATGCTTTCATTGTTTCACCAATCATAGCAATGTACCGATTGGAGTTATGCGTACTTTACTAATATTTAAAACGAAGAGATTGATTATATGTCTGGATGTTTAAGATGTTGTGTTGACTTGAGATCCTTTTCATATGGTTTGAATTTTGTAATTAACATTTATTAATGAATTTAGTTTACTTTGACTTGCTTCTTTAGAAGACAAGAGTATGGAAGGTCTATTTATGGGAAAAGGACATGTGCAGCTAGAAGCACCTATCTTAGGTGCTTCCACGCTCACAAACACTTAAATGAGTAACTGATGAAATGACTAACATACCCTTCATTTTAGTTGTTTGTGAGTCTGCTAGAAGTATATATCATATCCTTCAATTTATTAGGAAGACATGTATGTAAATTTTAATACTTAAAAATTAAGAATTTAAGACTTAAACCAAATTCTCTATAATATAGTATACATAATTAGACTTTTTTTTATATGGACTAGTTTAAGTATATAGTGATAGGCCACCTCAATACCTAATCATCCAAAAGAAAAGCAAATAAGCAAGACACTGGTCAATTGATCAAATTACCAAATTTGCCCATTTCTAAAGTTTATCTATTTTGTATTTTTTACATAAAGTCAAATAATATATGGGTTCTGATAAAGATAGCCCCTAGTACTATGATTAAGAGCCTAACTACCACCCACTTTTGGTAGTTCCTTAACTAACACATGACTTTGATTGGATGATCAATAAATTTAGTTTCCAACCACCTATAAATATATAAAAATAAGAAGACTAATTAATTATATATATAGTAAAATAAAATTTATAATTATGATAGGTGTTGGAGAACAATATCACTAAAATTCTTGTGTACTGCAAGTATTATTATCAACTTTAAATCATGCTTCAAAAACTTAAATTATGTTTATGCTTGAGCAGTTTAAATTTCTTATAAATAACACTGCTTCCCCACAATCACTTAAAACAATCACCAAGGCTTTTATTTTAACTTTAAAACAGCATTAATTTGCATAATTGCATATTTATAATAACTAGTATTTTTCATGTTTTAGGTAATTACTAAATACCATTATGTATTACTAGCATTGCACCCGCGCAATGCGGCGGTGATGACAATAGTTTGTGCTCGATAACATGTTTGATTTATAAAGTAGGGTATGGTATGTGAAATGCGATGTTAGTCAACCTATCCATGTATTTTCTACCTTTTCTGATTTCCTTACTTTTTTTTACAATCAACCATTTTATTAGTTGTTAAAATAGTTTTTAAAAAACAACAAAAAAAATATTATTATTGAATAATTAGAGAAAAAAAATTATTATTATTGAATAATTAGAGAAAAAAAATATTATAGCCTTAAAATTGTATTGATGTAAGTAATTTAGCCATAATGAGAAAAATTAAATAGTTTTTGTGATGTTTAATGATTTATTAATGTAATAATTGCCTTAAATTTGTTGAGATAATCAAGGGAATGATTGGTTGGACTATTGCTTTAAGTGTTTGTATCTTAAGCAAAAAGGTTATACTACTTAAAATTGAGTAGTCTTAAAATTTTTTAGAGAAAAAGTTAAATGCTTTATAATATAGTATATATAGCATTGCACCCGCGCAATGCGGCGGCGATGACAATAGTTTGTGCTCGATAACATGTTTGATTAAAAAGTAGGGTATGGTATGTGAAATGCGATGTTAGTCAACCTATCCATGTATTTGCTACATTTTCTGATTTCTTTACTCTTTCTTTTACAATCAACCATTTCATTAGTTGTTAAAATAGTTTTTGAAAAATAACTAAAAAATATTATTATTGGATAATTAGAGAAAAAGATATTATAGCCTTAAAACTGTATTGATGTAAGTAATTTAGCCATAATGAGGTAAATTAAATAATTTTTGTGATGTTTAATGATTTACTAAAGTAATAATTGTCTTAAATTAGTTGAGATATTCAAGGGAATGATTGGTTAGGCTATTGCTTTAAGTGTTTGTATCTTAAGCAAAAAAGTTTGCACTACTTAAATTTAAGTAGTCTTAAAAATTTTAAGAGAGAGAAAGTTAAATGTTTTATAATATAGTATAGATAATAATTTATATAATCCGAGGCACATTCGTGTATACATACTCATTACTAACCTGGCAAATGGCCCATTCTGAAACATCAAAGATCTTGCTTTCGGCACAAACAAAAGCGCGTGGTATTTCCACCTAAATCAAACAAGACCACAATTACCAAAATTGAAAAACAAAACAAGATGTATTAAAATCTAATAAACAAATTTGAACAGAAAACAGTCATTTTTTAAATGACAGATCCCAATTCTTGATAGATCACAAACCTTATTAGGCCGATTGAAGCTGAGGGAGCCTTTGTATTCCACCCACCCATCCCCATCCTTGGCTTGATGATACTGGCAGCAATCCTGCAACAAATAGTAGCCTCCTTAATTTCTTCTTGAAGGGTTTTTAATTTACGTCCATTTTCTTTTTTCTTTTTCCCAAAAAAAGTCCCCACCTGACACCATCTTGCCTTCGACTTAAGTCTACTTGTACATATCCATATATGTGAATGCCCACATTTTGTGCACTGTATACGTCTTGATTCCACAGAGCAGTAATCAGGATTCTCCTGCATTAAACCATCGGACAAAAAAATATTTTAAAATAAAAATTATACATTATCAATGTATACTTTTGATGGCTCCTATAGTTATGGTGCAATACCTGATGTGAAGAACTAGGAGAGTTGTGAGACAGTGTCTTTGATTCTTTCTTTCTCAGTTGTTCATCATAATCTCTCTTCTTCAAAGAATCAGAAAGAACCTGAAATATTGTAAAAAAGGAATAGAATAAAACAATAATATTAGTTGTAGACTTCAGATGGGACAACCAAAAAAATAAAAAGTACGCATCTAGCAAATTCTTCAGTCAACCAAAAGATACCTCGTATGCACATTGAACTTTCTTAAACGAGTCACTTGCTAGTGGACTTCCCATATTTTTATCAGGATGTACAAGCATTGCCTGAGATAAAGATATCAAACAAAATTCTCATCAATCAAACAAATAGATAATAGTTGCATGATACCATGTACTAGAGGTGGCAAGATGGGTGGCTAGGAGATATAAGGCAACAGCTCAAAATGGGTTGGCTTTGAAAACGGGCATTTTCTAGGAGGGATTGAAACAGGCAAGGTCAGCATGGGTTGACCCGCAAGCATTTTCTTTTATTCTTTTATATAAATATTAAGGTGTTGGTTATGATTACAATAATAGTCTAAATATTTGGGAGATTGTTTGCATTAAAAAGAGACTTTTTGTTTGACCCGTTTCATTTAGCTAAACTTTTTGTTTAACCCGTTTAAGATGTAAAAAAAACAACCAGAATCAACCTATTCGTAAGTAAATGGGTCAAATTTGCCACCTCTAACACGTACCCGGATTGTGCATTTATACTACTCTTTACAAACAAATAAAATGATCATGTAATGCAAAACCAAAGGTTATAAGAAATTCATGAAACAAAAGCAAAACAAGCCTACCTTTTTCCTATATTCCTTCTTCAGCAACAATGCATCAATTTTCTTATAACGAGATAAACCTAGCGCTTCATAATGATCCACACAGCTAAGAATTCTTTTCATCTCATTGATTGCATTAATATCATCCTTCTCCACAGATACAGGAGCCATTTCCTTTTGTTTGTTCACAACAATTGTAGTAGAAGCAGCTGGTTTGCTTATAGGTTCACATGAGGGCACTTTTTCAGGTTCAACAGTAGGTTGCACTTTCTCTGTTTCAACAGGAGGGTCCACCTTCTCAGCTTCATCGGTAGGAACAAAAAACTCACTCTCTGCTCTAAACTTATCTTCAACAAACGAATCTGGAAAATTCTGCTCTTCGTATTGGGCCTTTTCACTCAGATTGTCGCACCATTGGAGGATGCAGTTTAATGCATCATTAGATATGAAAGCAAGATTAATTGATACCAAAAATCCAGACCATCCAACTTGAACTGTTACAGAATGTAAAGCATACAAGGTTGCAACTAAAATGACCAACCTTGCGTGTTTCCGGGAAAACAAGTAACCTGCAACATGCAACAAGTTCATTGATTTCAAAGAAACAAGAACGCTTGCATGGGGACAAATAGAAAGTCCCCTTTTGAGTAACGAATAATAATCCAGCAAACTATAAGGGAATATGGCATTGTGTTTGAAAGTGATTATGTGATATTGAATAATTATAACGAAATAAATTGCAACAAATGGGCTGCGAGATGGCTTATGTTGCTTAAAGTTTTTAGTTAATCAGAGTCAGTTTCATGGCACCCAAACACTAGAAATTGATTATCTGCAATTCGAAAAGCAATCGTCACTTTCAAAACGCAAGGTCAAACACCACCTTAAACTGGAATTGAGACCTACCTCCAACAATAAATAATGTGCCAGTGATCCAAAAGTTACCATACATCCACAGGACCAAAATTGCAATTAACCCTACTATAAATACACCAGGAGTGTGGCCCAGGTAGTGGATAGCACAGGCTGCAGCACCCTAGGAAAGATCAATGAGATTATTATTATTATTAATGTGATCACATTCCAAAGTCAATAAGATGTTTATGAGACAAAAAAGATTCAACTCAAATTCAGGAAAAATGGAAATTAACCACCATTGATAATAAAATCGTAATAAAAGGGAAAATGATCCGTAATGTTAACATCACCTAACTTAGGTGATGTTACACTCACAAATCATTTAAATGAGTATATACTGAAATGACTAAACTACCCTTCATTAAAGTAGATTGTGAGTGTAACATCACCTAAGTTGCGTAATGTTAACATTACGGATGATTTCCCCATAAAACTATTCACAAATCAAATACTCACTTTCTAATTTCCAAAAATAATCAGGGATGAGATATTGTCTTGATGAATCTATATGTAGAAATAGCAACGATCTAAAATTCAAAATCTTGCAAATGGGAGATGATTCTTCTACGGAAGAATTTGATTCTTCCACATATGTACAACACCCTCTACGTACAAGTTAGTGAAACATTCATATGTTATGTGGATGAATCAATTTCATCCGTAAAAGAATCACCACCCTTGCAAATGAGAGAGGTATAAGCTTACCATACATAAAAGAACACAAAGAAGGCAAGACATTGAAGTCAAACTAAGAAAGCAACTCCATATGATTACAAGAAGTGCTGCTTTACCCAAACCAAGAAGCGATCTAGATCCACGAACAAAACAATCCTTCCATCGAAACAGAAAATAGCACAATAGCTTAGCCAGTGATGAACACCCATGGCAGACACTAGGCCAGTGCCGAGCTATGGAACCCGCAACCGTGTCTCCGAAACTACAACCAGCCTTCACCGCCGCGACGGAGCAACAATGGCTCTCCGACAGTAACCATTTCAAGCCGTGTTTAAACAGCACAATGTCTTCCATCGCTAGTAAAGTCTACTAACGTAGCGCTATTCTTGCATTTCCCTCATGGGTATTCGTCGAATTGAACTCATGGGCGAAAAAGTTTTAATCTTTTCTTACAATTCTGGTAGCTAGTAATGACTAGAACGATTTGTCCCTCTTCACATAGCTGTATCTTTTGTCACATATAGACAATATAGGATTCCACTGGTCGGATCTTGAAGGAATAAAAAGAAATTAATAAAGGAAATTAAGAAGGACACATTAAATTAACAAGACGGCAGAAGTCAAGAAAATTAAGAGGATGAAAAAGGAATCGACTAGAATGGCGGGTGGTATCCGTGACGGAACCCTAGAACTTTTGGGTCACTTTTCTTTCAGGCGATGCTCGTGAAAGTGAAGGGGGCGAGAAAAGGCATTTTGACTTTTGAGGTCCATGAGAGAGAGAGAGAGAGAGAGAGAAGCGTAAAATATAAAAGTAGGGGAGTATTTAGCTGAACAAAACTGGACAAAGGTGAGCTCCCAAAGCAGGGTGGGTGGGGTGAGACGGTGAAGGACGAGGGGTGCTTTATATTATTTTATATTTTTAATTTTAAAAAAACTATTTACATTAATATTTTTATTTAATTTAATACACAAATTATTATATTTATTTGATTTTTTTTTATTTTAACATTTTATTTTTTTTACATCAGAACATACATATACCCTAATCTACTCCCAAAATTATATTTTTTATTCATAACGAAACTTGAAGAATAACTCTAAATCTAGAAATATCTTATATCATTAGACTAAAATCTCTTTATAATATAAAAAGATAAATAAAATAATTTGGTAGAAAGATGCAAGACTTCTCTTAAATAAATGATCTATACACATGTCATTTAAATAATAAATATATATTTCCTTTAATTATTTAACAATTTATTTAAGTGGTTTTGGATAAATCGTTTACTCTTTTGTTATTTAACAAGTAAATTTTAACCCGCGTTTCGCGGCGGGTAAAAATAGTATCTCGCCTACTTTAAAATTATATTAAACTTTAATTTTTAATGAAATACTTCTAAACAACTCTATTAAAAATAATTTAAAAGACTTTAGAAATGTTAACCTTGAATCCAGTCACTAATATTAATATAAATAACTATTGAGTTACACTAAATTTTTTTTAATATAAATAATAAAATATAATAATAATAGTTAGTTATGATAATAATAGATGAATATAAAATATATGTTTATTTACTACTACTATTACTAATAATAATAACAACAACAGCAGCAGCAGCAGCAGCACCACCACCACCACCACCACCACCACCAACAACAACAACAACAACAATAATAATAATAATAATCTCGTTTACTATAAAATTATATTGTTACTTTTATTAAAATTAAAAAATAATTTAGAAGGCTTCAAAATTTTAGCCTTAACTTCAATCACTAATATTAATATAAATAAATAATGAATTTGAACTAAATTGTTTTTAGTATAAATAATAATAATAATAATAATAATAATAATAATAATAATAATAATAATAATAATAATAATAGGTTTGATAATAAGAAATGAAATATAATAATAATAATAATTATTATTATTATTGTTATATAATAATATAATTAAAAATAATAATAATAATAATAATAATAACTATTATTATTATTATAATATAACAATAATATAATAATAATAATAATATTTATTACTACTATTATTATAATATAATAATAATATTAATAGTATTTATTATTTTTATTATTATAATATAATAATAATATAATAATAATATTAATAATATATAATAATAATAATAATAATAATAATAATAATAATAATAATAATAATAATAATAATAATAATAATAATAATAATAATATAATTAAACTATCATTTTGCACAAAATGCCAAAATACACAAAAAACAAAAGTTTTTTCTTCCTTTTGTATATAGTTATATAATTACTAGTGTTAATAATAAATAATAATGGTTTATTTATATTTATATTTATTATATACTTAAGAAAAGTCTAAGTTAGTATTCTATTTTGATAAACTTTTATTTAATGGAAGCTTGTTGTTGTATATTTATATTTAATTTAATTAATGTGGACCCGTAGAACATTTCAACAGAAAATCATTGTCTATACTACCAGTTCAAATCTATTAATTATTTATAGTCAAATAATTCTAAATGTACGTGCCAATTAAGTGTTATAGAAATTTTCGAAGAAATTAAAAGAATTAGTATATATATAAAATAGGGGATGGTTCATCCGAGAACCGTTGTTAGTACGAGAACCGCGAGAATAATTCTTAGCCGTTTCTAGTATATGGAAAATTCATGGATGGAAAACGTGGAGGGAAAGAGTGTGGTAGGGTGCATGTAAGAAATTCATGAGTGGGCAATGACATTGAATGAGTGGGAATTTGACGGCTCAGATTGGTTCTCGCGGTTCTCGCACTAACAACGGTTCTCAAATGAACTTCTTCCTATATATATATACATAAATGTATATATATATATATATATATATATATATATATATATATATATATATATATATATATATATATATAGTCTTATGATTGACATGTATAATTTATCTCATGTTTTATACATAATAATAAGGGTTAAAGTCACTAAACACAAACATGTTTTCTCCAATGTTTCAATATGGCACATTAACTTTATTTTTACACATCTGGCCATTTAACTTGTAAAAAACGTGTTACTATACCCATTTTGTTGATTTTGACTTGCAATAGCAGGTAATCTTCTTCCCCAATTTTCTTCACTTCGAAAACGAAACTTTGTAGCCAAAATTCTCCATGTACACTTAACGAAAAGCAATGATTCTTGACTCTATGGAAAGGTTATCGAGTTGTCTATCAAGTAGTACAAAAAAAACGAATAAAAACGAGTTTAAAATGTGTCAATTCATCAAAATACCGTAAGGGTGTCGAATAGGGTCATTATAAACTTTAATTAGCAATAACTTGGCCTACACTTGATTTTTTTCATGAATTTGGTGTGCGTTGAAAGGTAAAAAGATTATCTACGATATTCTATAAAAAGAATTATGTAAAATGATCAAGAATCAAGCAAAAAACGTATTTTTTTTTCTGCCTTGTTTTCAAACAAATTAACACAAAAAAACGAAACTTAGAACTCTAAATTCTCCTGCAATACTTGACGAAAATTCATGAATTTGGTGTCATTTGAAAGATATAATGATAATTTACAAGATTCTACAAAAAAAACATGCAAAACGATCAAAAATCGAACAAAAAATTGCAAAAAACGGGCTAAAATCGAGTGAACAGGTTGCATGTCGCGAAATGGGCATATCGACACATTTTTTGTAAGTTAAATGGTCAGATGTGTAAAAAAAATTAATGTGTCATATCAAAATATGGAGGAAAACATGTTTGTGTTCAATTACTTTAATCCTAATAATAATCACTAAATATGTCTATATTTTCTAGTTTAGACGTACCTTTATATCGGTTCACGGCCCCTCCTCTTCTATTCTTTATTTTTATTTTTATCATTATTTTTTAGTGATTGACATTAATCATTCTAAGGAAAACTATGAATTCGTATGATGTATAAATCTAACCTTGGGTTGTTATATGTGTCTTCTAACCTAGTTCATCACCAAGCAGATTAAACATATTGAAATAAATCTATGTAGGTGTATTAATAAACATATATGCTTATATTAATCGATATACATATATATAGTTAAAAGTTTAAACGAGAAATGTTTTTCGTATAAGAACTGCGAAAATTGTTTTTAACGCTATTAATGATTTATCAATAGGGGTATTTTGGTAATTTAAACATTTACCCAACCGTGAATTGCGTCCGGGTGAGCCGTCATTAATTTGTGAGGCTTGATTTTCCCGAAAATAACCCTCATTAATGTGTTATTAATGATTCATTAGTAAGTCATTAATGAGCCGTCAAAAAATCGTGGCCATTGATTAATTTTAATCAAGGGCTAACATTGGTTCTCGCAGTTCTTGTACGAAAAACAATTCTTGTTTGAATCGTCCCATATTGTAACACCGCGATTTTCGAAAAACAGATTTTTCATTTTAATAATAGAAAATCAAGAATCCAAACTGCGTGGATCCATTTGTAAATTGAACTTAAACCAAACCTGTTTTTCAAAACTCACTAATAGCAGCGGAAATATAAAAGTGGCTATTAATTACAATCAAAATCTGCCACGATATACAAAAGATCAGTTGGTGTTACTAAAATTGTTCACCGACCACAAAAACAAGTTTATACAAACATAAACAGTAAACATAAGTAACAAAGACAAGTGTTCCTCCAAAAGATAAGTAACAACCAGCAGGTACCCAAAGCTCACGTGCCTAAGTATTACCTGCAGTCATGGGGAAAGTATCTGTTAGCTAATTAAAGCTAGTGAGCATAGGATAGCATACTCAGTAATACAAACATATCACATATCATCAATATATCAAACAGTGTTATCCTAGAATCTCGCGATGAGCTAACACAGCCAGAAGGAAGTATAATCTTGCAGGGTAGCGAGCCCGACTCAACACTCCTAACTGGGGAAACCAGACACATCAACCGCGCGGGTGGGTGAGCGGGTAGCGGTCAACCGTTGCGTTATGAAGTCATCGACTCCATGGGGTACAGCGGGTAACTGATCCCCTAATCGCACGAGGAACATTGGGTTAGCCAAACCCTAAATACCTATGCAGGTACCGTTGACGCTATCATTGACCCGCAGGCCTCAAGGCATCCCAGACCGCAGTCTGGCCTCGATCAAGGACTATAACTAGCCCCCATATCTCGGATCCGTTCATAAACACAAAACTGACCCATTCCGGGCCTCATAGCGCGCATACATATCATATCATACTCATGATTCAATGGTTACATATGTCATGCATAAACATAGCATACAGTACGCATTTCAAGCATACAATAGTGTTAATTTCATTTCATGGAACTACTTGTACATACTAATAACATGTAACATGATTATATTAATTTGTATGTTATCCTATACTCACCTGAGAGGCTAGAGGCTATAGTAAACAAATATTGTGATCGTCGCGTTCTTCGGAGTCGTACGGTTCACCTATAAGATAATACTCATGTTTAGTCACTTCACACAAGTACATAACTAATATAACTAACATGAATCCCCTAATGATGCCACTAGACTATTTATAATCCTAAACGAGCATCCCGTACGATAAAACGTCGGAAAACAGCAAACAAACCGCGCACTGTGGCTGGTTAGGCCCCATGCGATCGCAAGGGAGGGCCATGCGATCGCAAGGCACCCTATGCGATCGCAAGGGAATGTTATGCGATCGCAAACTTCTCCTGAAGTGCAGTTACGAGTTCCAGCCCCTGTTTTGGCCAATTTCTCACCCCAAACTCATTTCCAGCATAACCAATTCACTCTCCAGTGTTTGTACAACATTCAAGGCATCAAAACAAGTCTAGAAACATACAATTAACAAACTCTAACCAATGATTCATGATTTGGGATCAAATTCTTCATCCTTTGACCCATTTGAAGCTTTTCATGGAATTTGATTCAAATCATCATTCTAATTCAAGATTATGATTCCTAGATGCTTAGAAATCATGTAGAAACTGATTGGAATACATGAATTCAATTTTAGATGGCTAATTTTGGATTTTGCCATTTTGACCTAAACTTGCCTAACATGAAGGAAAAACAACTTACAAGGATGAATGGGTGATGAAGATGGTGATAGAAAACAGATTATAAACTTGAATTTGCTACTGGAATCAAACTCAATGATCTCTTCCTTGGACTTTCTCCTTCTTGGTTTAGCTTCAAAGATTCAAGAACAATTGAGAGAGTGTGAAGTATGTGTACGTACGTGTGTCTGTGTTTGAGAAGGGGAGAGACCGACTTGGTCTCTCCTATTATCCATAAGGGGTATTTTGTTCCCCTTTTCAACTTACAAATTAATACCCGTTTACCCGTTTCAACTAACGGGGATATTTCCGGAATCCTTATTCAAAACCGTTTAATATTTTATTAAACTTATCTATTTTTTCGTTATAATATTTAATATCATGATTTCTTAATTATTTTAATAATAATTTTATATTAATTCTAATATTCACTAATAAGCTCGAGATTTAGAACATACCGAGTGTATAAACGACTGGGCCATTTGAGGATGTTACACATATATATAGAATGAGGTCTAAATAAAAAAAATTAGGATATTAAATGTAAGGAGAAATATGAAGCTGACATGTGTAATTTTAGTTAAAGGGTAACTTAGGAAAAAACATTTTAATTAATTTTCTCTCTTAAAGGTGTGGACCACGTCTCTATCCCACGTATGCTCTCTATTGCGCCTACCTTCTGTTGATCGGTGCTTGATGAACAAAAAATCCCGTCTGTTACTCCAAATCGCTCGCCTCGCCTGTTGCGGACTCCTTTGCCCCGCTGTTGTAGTCTCCGCCGTCCCCTGTTCAATCGCCGCCGTTCCTCTGTTCAATCGCGACGCCCCTTGTTCAATCGCCGCTGCCACATATTTAGGGTTCGCCGCCACCGCCATGGATTTAGGGATTCACATCCATCAATCTATTTCGTGAGGTAAGCAACCCCTACCGTTTGTTACGACCTGCTTCCATGCTTCCCATTCGTTGCCGTTGAGTCCACCTCCGCCTCCCTCAACTTCGCCGTATACCACCACCTTCATCATCTGCCTGCAGAAATAGCAACCCACATCTGATCCCGTTTTTTCTTTTTCCAGTGTCTATGTGAAAACGTAGCAGACCACCACCGCCAGATGTGAAACCTTCGCCGCTTATGTGACGTTGCCGTCCACCACTGCCGCTTGAAAACCCACATCTGATGATCCTGCAACGGGTGTTTTGTGCATCAACGACGATTATTAAACGGTTATGAAATGATTTGTGCATTGCCGACCCCCACCGCCGCCGCCGCCGCCGTTCATGCGTCCATTCGCGTGCTGTGCATCAGATGGTTGTAATATGTGCATCAAATCTAATCTATAAATCAAGTGTATTCTATGCATAATTTTGTGCATTAAGTGGTTGTTCTTTACTTTTTATTGTTCATCTGTAAATACGAAGTGTTAAAATTTTGTGCATCTGATATTAATGTTAATGAAATCGAGTTCCGGGCAAACCAAAAGAAAGTGACAGTTGTTTATTTTTTCATTTCCTGATTTGCCCTTAATGGGCAGTTACGTGGAGTTAGTTTTGAATTCTTTTTGTTGACTTTTGACCTAAATCGTGTGGCTCACATCTCTCCTTACTTTTTGTACCATAACTAATTTTGTAGTATATCTCTACCCTATATATATATATATATATATATATATATATATATATATATATATAGGGGAGGGTTCATGCGAGAACCGTTGTTAGTGCGAGAACCGCGAGAACCAATCACATCCGTTCCTTGGATATGGGAAGTTTCATGGATGAAGAGCGTGGAGGGATATAGTGTGGCAGGGTGCATGTGAGAAATTCATGGGTGAGCAATGATATTGAAGGAGGGGGAATTGGATGGCTCAGATTGGTTCTCGCGGTTCTCGCATGAACTTTTTCATATATATATATATATATATATATATATATATATATATATATATATATATATATATATATATATATATATATTGATGTTATTTAATTAATATAAAATTTTAACTAAAAATATATTGTGAGAAGAAATTTGGTTTCATAAGAACATAGTTTGCTTAGAGCATGGGGAGTACACGCCGAGAAGCATCCCATGCTTCGCGCCACGTCTGCGCCACATCACCTATGCTTCAACCATGCTTAACCCCCTGTACTACCCATGCTTCAATGCTTCAAAGATTTTTTAATTAAAAAAATACCCCATCTCCTCTTTTCTCTCTCCTCTATCCTCTTTTCTCTCTTTCTCTCACCTCTCTCTCTCACACTCACCCTCGGCATTCTCTCACCGAAGAAGCATGCTTCAATTCGGTACCAAAGAGAGGGGGGTGGTGTTCCCCTCGGTACCGATTGCCACATAGGCAATACCGAGCCCATGCTTCTAGTACTCCTCATGCTCTTAAGGCCACTAGTTATACCTTCCTTTCCCATTTCCCTTACTCAATGTCACATCGTCACATCATTCCCCCTCCCTTTTCCTTCTACTTAACTAATTCATTAGTTATACCTCTCCTTAAAACTCTCTACTTTTTTTAGTTTTATATTAAAGAATTAAATGTGTGTGTGAGTGTGATTGGTTGAGAGGGGGTGGGGGTTGGGGAGTGGAGGAGTTCTCGAGCAAGCCCGGAGACCCGAAGAGGGTACTCGATTTCCTTACCCGAGCCCTGCGTTTTGGTGTTCTTGGCGTTACCTGATGCTACTCGACCCCTTCGAGTAAAGCGTAACGCATAGCCTAATAAGTTCCCCAAAAGTGTCCGGTAAACTAATTGCTTAAAGAAGATTTTTGTTTTAGAATTTTTTTGTTTGAAAAAAAAACTTTCAGTTTTTTCTTCTGAACATAACTGTAGTTTTTTTAAACAAAAAACTATCAGCTCTAATAACTTTAAAAAAGCTTCATACCGAATATACTTTAATTAGCAAATATTTTTTTAATTGATAAAAGAATAAGATATTGTGATCATAATGAAATTATTCTCTCTATTATTAGTATTTACCTAAATAATTATTATATACTATATATATATACCCTACATGTATATGTGTGGTCTTTGTTCATGCATATCTACAATCTGATACTAACATGTCGTTATTGTATGTATTTAATTTGTAATTGTATGTATTAAACTTATAACTTTTTTTAAATTTTTATTTAACCAAATTACGTATTTAATAGCATCAAATTAAAATTTTGATATAATAATAAAAACTTTTTTAAAATTTAATACACATAATAATAATATGTGTAAACTCAAATGTATTTTAAAAACCATTAATTACCATACGAATATATAGTGAACACGATTTAGTCTCACACTCCAACCAAAACATATGCTAGTGTTAGTGTGCCTTGTTCCTCAGTCACACATATGTGAATGTAAGACATGTATTAAAATTTGTTATTGAGTGTTTGATAAATGTGATATATGAGAGGAGCGAGGTCAAATAGTAGCACCGACACGTAAAATACATTGAGATTGCTTGTCATCGTTGATGACGAGCTCCAATAGGAGCTAGTGGTCAATTCATATATATGTTTTATTAATGAATTTTGAGATGATTGGTTTCTTTGATGTGCTATATATGCCTATATATTTTAACATGTGCAAATGGTAGATGTAAATTACATAAGTGTTGAAGAATAATTTTAAAATGAGATATTATTTAAAATTCTAGTGATTGTTGTCAAGAATATGAGCATGAATATAATATAAGTTGTTATTTTATTTATTAAAACAGTTATTAATAGAGTTGATGTGGATCATTGTAAGTTGATCGAAGCAACATTCCTTTTAGTTGATTAAGTTGAATATTAATATGATGCCAAAACATCCACAACGTGTACGTACCTACGGTGAAAACTTCAAACCATCTATGTCATCATGAACTACCGTTTACTTTTCACTCATATTATATATAAATATGTGATATTATTGTTACTTCGAAGGAAGTATCATTTTCGAATTTGCTTTATTTTTAATTAATAATATATATATATATATATAATATTCGACAATGCTATTTATTTATCATCTAATATATATAAAAGACTAATTTGAAAAAAATTATTAGATGATCTGAACCCTTCATTTAATAAAAGATTTAATCTTAGCCGTTAATTTATCTAATTCTAAAATTTTGATTTTGACTTTTGTAGTCAAACTGATATGAATTAGATTAAGATAACACTTAATCAAATCATCAATAATAAATATCAAAAGATTATCTTTATTATTTAATCTTCTTTTCTTTGATACATATTAAAAAGTAGGATTATGATATCATTATTTAATTTTTAATTATTTAATCTTCACAATTTAATTAAAACCATAATTTATTAATTTTGTGAGTTTGAGTCGTAGAAAAAAGGATGCCTAATTTTTTAATTTGTATTTCTTTAATTTAGTTCATTATTATATATTTAATAATAATAATAATAAAAATAATAATAATAATAATATTAATATTATTATTATTATTATTATTATTAACTTATTTTTTTTAATGTAAATACAGTGAACTTTGTCTTAATTAACCAATAAACGCTTATCATTATTGCTTCTAACTGTAACATAATGATTGACGACCGGTACAAGAAATACAATCACGTCTTATCGTATCAAGATACCATGTTTTTAGCGTCACGTCTGCCCTACCTTGGTGTCGACGTGCCCACCGGTGGTCCGAGTGTTGACGTTGTCTGTCGTCAATTATTAAAGTTCTCATTTATTCGTATTTTATAATGATTTATTAATTTCTTTTTAAATTTTTTATATTTATTATTTTTAACCCAATTCGTGTATCACACATTTTTACATAAATAATTATTTTTGACCCGTGTACATTATTTTATTTTGAAAACCAATATAATCAACTTTTCCAATTCTTACAATTATGACAAAGTTTATCATGTACAATTGTAACTAGAAATAAGACAAAAAATCACTTAATGTAACACCCCAAAATGGGGCCTAGTTGTAAATAGTTGTACGTGTAGCTTGAATAGTTGTACGTTGACTTTAACTGGTGTTTTGTTGTTAACTGTAGTAAACATGTTGTTAAATGGTGTCCTAAATGTGGATAAAAATGTAGTATTATGAAAAGTGTCATAAGTTGACCAAGTAGACAAATAGTTGAACGGTTTTGGATAATGGTTCCAAAAATATCTCAGTTGGTTGAAACGGATAAACCTAAGTTGAGATTTAAGTTGAATAGGAGAACAAAATACCCGTAAGGGGTATTAGTTGATAAGTCGGCCTAAGGCCGCACTTATCCTCTGTTAACACTCTCAAAACACATACACACACTTTACACACACATATGTACGTACAAACCAAAACACATACAAACCCTTGTAGATTTGAAGAGGGAAAATCGAGTTAGATCAAGATTGTAAGCTGAAGTTGAGTTAGAATCTGTTCATACAGCTGGTTTCCCTCTCCTTCTTGTAAGTTTTCATCCAAAAACCTAGTTCTTGGGTTGTTGTAGTGAAAGGGTCAAATTTGAAGTATTCAAATGTGTTGTTGTGTTGTTTTTGGGACCAAATCATGTTAGGAAGTTTATGTATATGTTAGACAACTTGTATAAACACTTGAATATGGATTCAAGTTGGATTTTGAGTCAAAAACCCGTAAAACCGTAGCTGTGCTCGAACAGAGCAAGAACACACTGTAAATGTGGTTCCTACGGGCGTAGTATAATGTTACTACGGCCGTAGGGTGTTGTTGTAGTTACTACGGTCGCAGTAAATGGTTGCTACGGCCGTAGGATTGAATTCAAGAGGATTGCCACCCACGGGTGATGGAAACAAGACTACGGGCGTGGGTATATAACCTACGGCCGTAGTTACCCAAAGGATACATACTACGGGCGTAGTATATGGTTACTACGGCCGTAGGTCATGGTTCTTTGGCAAGAGCTTCTACAGGCATAGTGTATATATACTACGGCCGTAGTACGTGTTGGGAAGTTGTCCTGCGGGCGTAGGAACATGTTCCTGCGGCCGTAGGAGGCTGTCAGAAGCCATGTTGACCTTTTGTTGAGGTTGTTGTTAGTGCAGTGTACTGTAGTGTATACTAAGTGAATTAATCTGTGTTTATTGGTGTTAGGTGACTCAGACGATTCTGTGTGCTCTTGGGATTCCCGATTGCATATCTGCCTCTTGTAGTTTCGAGGTGAGTATCGGTTTCCCATGAGTCTCAGTAGGTAAGTTATCTGTGGTACTTGTTGACATGTGACTGGTGTGTTGATACGTGAAAATGGAGGTATGTTATGATAGAGTTGTACAAGCATGCTTATTATTGATATGAAAGATATTGTTGTGATTATATGCGCGCATGAACTGGATCCTTATTGGATCAGCTATTTGTTTATGAAGTTATGTCCGGACACTGAATTGGAGAACACGGAGTTCAGTCAGGTAGACGGGTGTTAGTATCTGGCTGGGTTCCCAGGGTCCTTAGGGACTACGAATGGGGAACTAACGGTACTCAAGTAGTATACACTTGGGTGGGGCTCTGCAGGCCGCCGTTCCTCTATGGGACTGGGTTCCTTGATAGATTGGAACCAGCATGAAAGACATGGTGTACCACGTGGACTGATGTTGGGTTGTTGAGTGGGGTTGGCTCCCCTGCAACATACGACTACTGCTGACACGTTTGGCTCGCCTCAATATGATAGGATAGCCCTGTGTGCTGTTCTGATACATGATAGCCTGCTTATTGTTGCTTATGTGTAATTGATGCTCACTAGCTAGTTGTAGCTAACGGTGCAAGATTTATCTTTTTCGCAGGTTGATGCTAGAGGCCTGGTGAGTCGGGTACTGATGGTAGCTTTTGTTGTATATACCTTTTGGGGAACACGTTGTTTTATGTATGGATCCGATGGTCGGAAAACTTGTAGCTAACGCTTGTAGTAAACGAACTTAGCTTAACTTTTGATGTAATTAATTAGCCGAGTCAAACCACGTTGTTCTTGTAAATGGCGTTTATTTTCCGCTGCACACTTTTGATAATTGTGGTTTAAAAAGTTTTAATTAACTCTAATTTTAAGCTCGTTAGAGGTGGCGTTACACTTAAACACAATAACAATATTATGAAAGTTAATTGTGTTATTTACATAGGAAAAAAGTTGATTGTATACAATTATAACAAATACAAGGTTTATGATAATCAACTTTTAAACTCGGTTTTGATTTTAAATTCGATTTTGATTTAAAATTTGTAACACCGCAAAAATACAAGCCATATTTTTTTTTTAAATCACAGCGGAAGTAATACGTTATAAAACTAAAAAGGAAATAACATTAAAAGTTAAAACCAACACTGTACAAACATACAGTACTTCCTTTAGTGTTACAAAACATTTCATAAAGTATGGCTCATCATTCTAAAACCCAAAATATCAGAGCTACGGTCAAACTTTCCCTGTACACAAAAGCTGCAACCTACCGTGCCCTCAAAACCTGAAACAGAGAGTTAGGGTGGGGAATTAGCACAAAGCTAAGTGAATGAAAATCAAGCCACAAGCAATTAAAGCAGAACCACAACAATCACAAGAACAGTTTATCTCAAATATCAAAGGACCGGCGGCTCTGCCGAGCCTACGACCAATGCTGGCCATAGCAATGATCTACCGATAGCCATCTGCTAACTGACACAGTTAAACCCCCTCTGCTACAACAAATGCAACAGAGGATCTAAAACAGCCTAACCAGAAGCAACTGACCCAGCCCAAAACCACGCTTAGCTTACCTCTGCCACAAACATCATGAGCACAATTTCATGCCTTGATACTCATATCTTGGACACAATTTCAATAATCATCACATAACCAATCAAACAATCATATCAGACTAAACAGTCTATCGCATGATTAATCGTATAAAATCCAAGTAACCATAACAGTTACAACTAAAACCACTGGTGTATTAAAGTCCACTCACCTGTGTTCTCCAACACCACACTCAGTATTCTAATTTCACTGAGCCTTCTTGTTTCCTGAAACACATCATAACTTAGTCAGTAATTGGTATTACATTCCAATTTACAAAAGCGACAACTCTCATTGGCTACAAGCAATAAAATTACAGAATTAACGTCTGAATCACTACGCACGTAATGGAGTCACTACGCACGTAGTGGCCTACACTTCGCACGTATTGAACTTTCAAACTTACGAAGTGGCTAACCCACTTCGCACGCAATGGGAACTGGTACGCACGTAGTGGACTACACTCCGTGCGACCAAAACTCATCGACTTCATCTTCTTCCATGAGCACTACGCACGTAATAGAGTCACTACGCACGTAGTGGACTCCACTTCGCACGGCCAACATCCAACATTCAAGAACTTCCTAATCAAAACTCGACATAAACAACAAAACACACCTCTTGCTCGAAAACCAAACGTTAACCCTCGCTTAGAACTCGAAAACAGAATTACGGACTCAAGTTTGAGTAAGAGTGGGTTTTTTTTTTGTTCTTTTCTCTCTTCTCTTATGCAGCCAAAACCAAAACAAAAACAAACATACCAAATGCTATATATATATGTCAAGACTGAAAATATTACACTACACAGTGCAAATACTGATATCTGAGATACAGAAACCTAAATAAAGCGGTCCTACTCAAGTCATAAACATGCAATGAGGTATTATTCGGGACCCTCGTATAAAAACGAATCATATGGTACCAATATCATATAAAAATATTAAACTAATATTTTTACCTCTTACCTCGCGGTCCAATTTAAATACCAAGCAAGCATCAAATAAATATATAAATAAATAGCAGATAATTATTAACAATCAAATATACTAATATAAACAATTAAATAACTTACCACCGCCGAAACAACCAGGCCCTAAACACGGGTGTTACAAAATTAATATAACTTGAGTTAGATTATTTTTATTAAATTTGGTCCACTACATTAATTTAGAAATATATATTTGAATTCTTTATCAGCGTATATGTTTATTATATAATACAAACATCATCGTAATCAAATTAACACCATTTCTAAAGCAGTCATCATTTACATTTTATGTCAATTGCAATTAATATCATGTTTTTAAGAAAGTCTTATATTGTGCTCTTCTTTTATTCATATAGAACAATTATATATTTAACTAAACAATTATAAAATAATACTTTTACATAATAACTATGATTACCCGTGTTTACACGGTTATTTAAACTAGTTGTACTATATTTTAACACACATCAACTTTCAAGTATCAATTGATGTAAAAGGATTGCTACCACACATAGTGTAGCTAGAGATCCGGTTCAATCTTAAATTTGACGATTTTAAACATTCTAATGGTTGGATACTTCAAATATTCTATAATCAATATATTGTGCGTAATGAGTTTATTAATTAGTCACCATTTCAAGTTTAGATTATAAGAAAGGAATTTCTATATAATTATTACATATTTATGCCAACAAATGAGGTTTTATAAAAAAAAACCTTTTAGATTCTATTAATTGTATTAAATCAAGAAATTTGTGTAAGTATCTTTTATAAGATGATTTATTGGGCGGTTAATTACATTGCTTAAGAGTTGTATGCCCCCAATTTGATATTAAGAGATCATTTTTAACATGCACTCAATAACTCATCTTATTATTATAGGTTAATTCCAGTACATCAATAAGTATAAAGGTTGATCTTAATTGATATAGTCAAACACTAGCCTTTTAAAGACAAAATTTATGTAAGAAATGAAAAAAGGTATAACTTTTTTACTAATCACAACAAGAAGGAAAAATTGTCTAAAATTTGATCATGCATGATATGGTTTAGAGTAGACCGCGTCAAAAGTTTTTTTGGCTTGAGTGGTGGTGAATATCACCATGGTATATGGTAGCCTCTTCCACTCCTTTACACTGTAGTTAATTTCCAACGTGGAGTTTGTTACATGCTCTTTCTCTATGTGGTTTGTTGTAAATGTACCCAAAGTAACTTATTTACGATGGTCACATTTTTCTCTTCCCTTCTCACCCAACAAAAAGAAACTGAAACTTAGATTGAAGATGGTGACGGAAATTTAAACTGAAGCGTATAACAAGAATTACAAAAAATGAACCTTTGGTTGAAGATAGTGAAGGCGAAAACCACGCAATTGAAGAAAGAACGCCAAAAGTTAAAAACCATTCGATCCATCAAAATCTCTGGTTCTCATCCCAAAGAAGATCTCGAAGAGATTGAAAACCATTCCTCAAAGAAAATATTTGAGATAAGTCCATATGCATCTCATAGTATAAGGCAATTGATTGTTTTTATCTTTTGTAATGTGTGAGGCTTTCTTCCAAGTGTCTAATTTGCAATGACATATCTTTTCTTTTGTTAGTTTAGCTAAAGAAGATGATTGGTTCACAAATCATTTTAGTCATATACAATAAATTAGATATTTATATTTATCTCTCATCAATTTATTTAAAGATACAAAAACAACACTTTATTGTTGTGTATGACTAAAATGTGTTATGGATAAATCATTTTCTTTTGATTAAGAATATAAATAACTGTAGGTGTAGATTAATTAACAACTTTTTTAGATATTTAAATTGTCTGATTAAGCCTAATAAAAGTTGTACTATTTATTATGTTACTACATTTAGTATTTTAGAATTTTCATCGAATATTATTTATTGTTATTGTTATTTTAAAAGTTTCTTTATCGTTATTGAGTATTATTATATGTAAAAAGTAGGTGGAAACGATAAAATAAGGCTATTTGCAACTAAGCGCATCAACATCTGCGGCAACTAGAAGGCGAAGAATATCGTCCACCATGAATCCCATAGCTACCAAGGTTGCCGTCATCGGTACCGGAAGTGAGCAAACATCTATCTGCCGATCACTTCTTGATATACGCGACTCCTATTGTAAACTTGTTTCCATCTAATCCAATATCCAATTATGAAAATTGTTCAGTTTCAGGAGCTGTGTGCGCTTCTAATCTGGCCAAAAATGGCATCTCAGTCACCATCTTCGAATCCGCTAGAGGCCCTGGTGGTCGAATGTCTCGGAGAAGGTACCCCTTGCATTGTCGTTATTCTCGTCTTACCGGATCTATTTAGCTCCCATTGTATGAAATATCACCGGCATCGTTCATCGGAATCAGTTAACGAGACCCTAGTTTTGCAATTGACTAAAAGCTTTCATAATTTCTACTTTCAGAGAGATCGCTGAAGATGGGAGAGAATTGTATTTTGATCACGGGGCACCTTATTTTTCGACAACCGACACAGACGTGGAGGAGATGGTTAGGGGTTGGGAAGCAAGAGGTGTTGTTGCTGAGTGGAAACAGAATTTCGGGTCGTTTGATTTCATTACCAAAAAATTTGTCAATTTCGATAAGGTTTACTTCTCTTTAATCATTGTCTATTGCAATTTGTCCACCTTAATGATTTGAAGTCATGTGAGTTTTAAATCTGTATATTAGCTGGTATTATTATATACATCATCTTGGCAATCTGAATTATTCTTTTGTATATATCTTCATCCACATGCTTACAAGAATGATGCAAGATCTATTGTCATCTATATTTATTGTACATGCATCTAAAAGTTGAAAACTTCAATCAAATTTATAATACAGTTATTCCCACTTGACATACCCTAAATTCCCATGTTGACATGTTCATTGCTTGATTATATTAATTATAAGAGGGATATTACCAATCCTTCTCTCAATGTATCTTTATTCATATCTACTGACATAGACAATGCCCATAAATTTATATTGATTTTGTTTAACATATAGAATATTTGCCTGTGGTCCTTTCATTTGTGATATTCAATGAAATAAACAATATCTGAACACTTAGCTCTAGATTGTGTTGGAACTGTTCATGTTTCTTAGGAGGACTTATCTCACTGTATTGCTGTTTGTTTTAGGAAGGATTAAACAAGAAATATGTGGGCGTCCCAGGAATGAATTCTATATGCAGAGCTTTATGCCAAGAACCTGGTACTAGAATATTTTCTTAAACTGTTCTACCAAGTAACCTAGGATGCTGCCTCACTTGCCCATTTTATTAGGTATTGAAAGTAAATATGGGATCATGGTTGGGAGGTTGGAGTGGTTGGAAAATAAGGATTCATGGTCCTTAAGAGATAAAGATGGACAAGATCTTGGTCTATTCAATGGGGTGGTAGCATCTGACAAAAGCACGTTTTCTCAAAGGTTTACACAAGTCAGTGGGAAACCGCCTCCACTTGGTATATTGTCTTCCTATGTTTCTCTTTTCAAGTGGTTGAAAGTTGAAACTCCTCGCATTTGAAACAGTTAACGTGACAATTACATGACCATTTGTTTGATTATATAATAATGCTAAACATCATGAAAACTTTAAGGACGCTGCATTATATATATTCCAGTTTTCACTCGCAAGTGATAGGCATATATTCATTCACCACTGTATAGTGGGAATGTGTAACCATGATGTCATATTTAAAGAAAGGTTTTACTTTATTTGTAGTTGTGTGAACAGATCGCCATTTTTATCTTCAAGAGGGCAAAATCTGGACATGCAAATACTTTAAATGTTAAAATGCCTTTGTAAATTGGATATAAAATAAGGACACAAGTAAAAGTTGGCTTCCTAGATCCTTGAAAGAGAATTTTAATAACTTCTATTTCTCACTTCTGTCTATCAATGAGGAAATGATGACAAAATAAAACTAATGCTAAGAATGAAATCATAGATGAGTTTCCATTCTGCTGATTTTATATTGTTTCTTATCTTTCCCTGTACTGAATCAATTAGGATTCTGAACTCATGCATATATACTGTATTGGTTTATATGTGTTGGGCATTCTTTAGTACACCCTTTTAACTGTATCTGTATTATTGTGCTTCTTTGTTTAATGCCTTCTAATGTGCTGGCTATCTTTGGGTTTTTTGGTGAGATAAGAAACGCCTGATATATTACCACTGTGGGTTGCTTCTATCTCATACGTGTGGGGTTTTGTTTTATTTTTCATTTTGTCTGGTTTTTCTTCCCTTCTTATGTGTGTATCTCTTAAACTGTATTGTAACCTAATACTCCTTTACTGTTAAACCATAGACCTAAATATCATTCCGGAGCTGGCTGATATTGTTAAAGATGTTCCCGTTAGGCCATGTTTCGCTCTCATGTTGGCGTTTGAAAATCCATTGTCTTCAGTAAGATACCCATAATTATCTTTCTTATACAAGTCTCACTTTAATAGTTACACTGCCATATTTTAAGATCCTTCTTTTCCCTGCTACAGATACCACTTAAAGGCTTCTCATTTGAGAATTCAGAAGTACTTAGTTGGGCATTTTGTGAGAGCAGTAAGCCCGGACGTTCAACCTCCAGGTCTTTATTTTTCCATCTTGTTTCACTTTTTTTTAGAGATAAAATTGTTACATCTTTCTACTTCTTATGCCACAGTGAACGCTGGGTATTGCATTCAACCAAGCAATATGCAGAAGGTAAAATTGCTCGAGCAGGACTTCAAAAGCCTTCAAATGCAGCATTAGCAGAAATTGCTGATGAATTGTTCCAAGAATTTCAGATGACTGGACTTGACATCACTCTGCCCTTTTTCAAAAAAGCACATCGATGGTTCGTTCCTCATTGTCCAGCTTATGTTAACTTTGATTTCAAGTTCATGTTTGCAAATAATGACCTGAAATTAGAATTCAAGTTCAATAATGTATACTCACTTGTTTACTCGCAATATGATTGTTTATCTAGATGTTAATTTGCATGTGATGCAGGGGAAGTGCTTTTCCAGCAACAAGTATAGCAAGAGATGAAAAATGTATATGGGATGGAAGAAGAAAACTGGCTATCTGTGGAGATTTTTGTGTAAGCCCAAATGTTGAAGGTGCAATCTTAAGCGGATTTACTGCTGCCTCGATATTTTCTGAAACGTTTAGTCGTTTATAGTAAAACATAGTTTCCTTGAGTTGAAACTTACAAATTGGTAAAGGCGAAAAGCTATAAGAAAATAGAAATGATGTTGAAATTTTCTTTTCATTCTTGATAGGTTCCATTGACAATTCTCACACATTGAAGAAAACTTGTATACTCTAGTGTCACATATCCATTATCTTGTTGGCAAACAATCAAATACTCCACTATAGATAGATTGCTTATAAATTGGTTAATTTGGATTATCTTTTATTTCTAACCGGTTCATCATTAAGAACCTCGCTGTAATATATGGATCAAATGGGTCAAAAAACCGTAAAAAGTATAATATGAACACATTCAACCTTTACGTAGGTTTCGAATCTTGAAAAATCTCCCTACTTGTCCTCTTATTAATCAAACAAGTGTCAAAATCACGAGAAAGATGACAAAAGAGAATTAGTAAATCACAAGTATAGTTATTTAATAGATATGAGAATATAGTATGAGTATATAAATAAAAAAATTTCTGCTTTATTGAAGATATAAAAGAACTTGTTAATGTAAATTATGTAATACTACTTTATTGAAATTATAAAGAGTAAAATGTTAATGGGCCAGCCCATATAATCTGGACCCATAACTTTCTTGCCACCTTGGTGTCTGTCTGGGCAGAGCATGTGAAAGTAAAAGACATGGAATGCAATGGGTTGCAGCGAGTGTGGTAAGGTGGTATTTCCACTAGTTTCTGCCTCATAACATATAAAGTATTAATGAGTTGTTTGTTTATATGGCTTTAATTTCATCATTCATGCGTAGATGTGTTTTAGTTACATAGATTCCTTATCATCTTAGCATAATCCAAAGTATCTATGTTTTAGTTATATTTATTCGCATTATGGTGAAACAAACGGGACCTAAGTCAAAGATAAGATGAAGACGATTTGATGATGTTGAAAACCAGATGTTGATGGTGAAAGGCATAATCAAGATTCTAGAGAGAGTTTTTCACATTCTTTTTCGACCAAACTTTCAATGGGAAGAAGAAAAGAGGAGTTAACAATCATGGAAGAGAGAGTAAAATGTGATACTAAATCTATTAGCCCTAAAAGATCATACCACGATGGTATGACTGTCCATCATCTTTGAAAAGTACTCTAACACTGTGTTCTCGAGTTGTATTTTGGAAAAAAATGAAACATGTAAGTCGATATAGACTAAGGAAAGATTCTATTTCCATTCTTTTCGTTCGCTTTACTTTTCGTCTTTAAAAAAACTTGAGAACAGAGTGTAAATCTTTCGTTTTTCTCAGTTTTCAATACATGACTTGTTAAAGATAGTTTTTACGAGTTAAATACTAATCGTAAGATACAGATATATACTATGAGCCATGAAGATCTCAAATGATACCTTTCTTTTATGAAAAATAAAATAAAATTACGTATATGTATTGTGTTAACCTATCAAAAAAGAGTTTTAAAAATCATTTATATTCTTATCATAAATTCCTAAATTTAAATTATAAATAAAAAACTAACTTTATTTATTAAAAAAAACTAACCAACTATATGTAGAGCAGCAATGCTATGAGTGAATCATGTGAGCCAACAAAGCTAACGAAATCCTGCAGTCAAAACTTTCTCGTGCTGATTTGATAGAATGGAATTGTGTCGACTGTTGAGAATACGACCAGCTTCCTTTCTTTGAAGAAAAATAAATAAATAAATAAATAAATAAATAAATAATAATAATAATAATAATAATAATAATAATAATAATAATAATAATAATAATTATTATTATTATTATTATTATTATTCTCTGGATATTTCTTAAATTAAAAGCTAAAAAATCACCAGTTCCTATATTAAAAAAAGCTAACACATCTACTCTCACATCATAAACTCGCATAATTAAGCGGTATTTGGGATTGTGTTTGTAAAATGATGTTAAATCATTGAGTTCTTAAATCGCAAATAATTAATTTATGGTGTTTGGCAAAAATGAATTAAAAATACATTAATTGTGATTTGGCATCTATGAAAACATGATTTGGAGAATCTCATTCAACCTTAGGCCACCTGTTTAGGTTGGCTTTGAGTTGGGGGAACACCGCTAATAGCCATTCGGGTTTATTTGGGTTCGGTTTCATTTGGGTTGGCCAAACAGAAAAGAAGCTTGCATCTCACCTACCGTATGTTAGATTTTTCATTTTTTTGTTTTGTTTTGTTTTGTTTTGTGAGAGAGTAAGGAAAGATAAAATATTTTGAGTTGATTTGTATTAAAGTTTGGATGATACTTGGATTTTAGGTTGAGTTTGAGTTGGAAAGTAAAAAGTAAGAAAAACTAATATAGTATTTAAGTTGTTTTAGATTAAAAAAGATGGTACTCATGACCTTAATGCAAAAAAACACAATCAAATTTTAGACTTTAAATTACATAATTACCTTGACCTTTCTTAATTTGATACATGAGATTTCTACCTTTTGGTCATATTACTAATTCATAAATAATCAATTTTATCAAATACCTTAAAAACTGATTATCTGTTTATTTATTCTGTCGTACATACAAGTAAATAAAAACAAAATTTGAATAGCGAATGTAGTGGGCTAGGTCCGTAATGACATTCATACGGGCAGTATGCGAACCCCGAGTCAGTCACCATGAGGGATTACACCCTCCATTATCTACGTAAACCACCATTATAAGGAATAATACATCCACCAAATTTTTAAGGAAACCACAATCTTCAAGGCTTAAACCCAACACTTTAAGAATGTTGTAATACCTAGGTACCACTAGGACAAGTCCTAGATGGTAAAAAAAATTACTAATATATCCTCTATGTTATTTAATATCAAAGATTAATAGAAGTTAACATAAAATTAGTAAAGTCGTAATAAAAGATAAACTAGAGTGTAATTTATAAAATAAAAGATAAAACATTAATTTTTTATAAGATGAAGTGTAAAATATCTAGAAGGATAAGAATATTGAAAATTAGTAAATTAGTTATAAGAAAAAAAAAGATGTTTATTATGTAAGTTAGTGATTTGATTGAGGATAAAAGGGTGTGGGTACTCTTAATTAAACACAAAGTCTGACATGAAAAAAGAAAACAAAGAAGGCAAAAAGACAAAAGAATCAATACTTTGTGCCTTTGTGGTTAGGAGCAATGATAGGTCCACTTTTTCAAATTTCAAGGGTCAAAGAGTCATCAACCCAAAGTCAGATTTTGCATAAATTAAAGCAAATTATCCATATCCTCTTGCGCAAATTCTATACAGCTACTTTTGATTGTTTTCATTAACCCAAATCACATATGTGAGTTTATAACATATTAAAATATCTAATTGAAAATGTTGACACATAAAGTATGTGAGAGTAGGGGTTAAATAGTAGCACCCAATACAGAATATGGATAATTCTATTTGACCCTCTTTAATATGATATTTGTGAGTGACCTAAATTGAAAGTTGTAATTGATTAATTAAACATGTGAAGTATGTGAGAGGGGGCAATAATATCACTCATAAAGTAAACAGAAGGGTAATTCTATACAGCCTTTTGATAGTGTAGATAGTCCCGCTTGATATGATATATGTTAGTGTATGACATGTATTGAAATTTGTAGTTAAAAGATTTAACATATGAAGTATGTGAGAGAAGGAGACCAAATAGTAGCACCCTAAGTAGAGAAAACTAGTCTATTATAAAAATATCACATTAGTTAATTATAGTTTTTAATAAAGTATATAAATTTATATATATTATATATAAAAAATGATTTATATTTCTACTTTTATTTTCTATTCTATTTTTCAACTTACCACAAGATAACATGTTTAATTCGCTAATTCTTTTTTCTTATTGTATCTATTAATTTCACCAGATTGGTTGATCTTGTGAGTAAAATAATAAATATGATAAATAGTATAAGGAGATATGTCATCTCTCAAATAGTCATATCACATTATATAGTCAAAGTAGATTTACAAAAGTTCTAAATAGAAACACATATAGAGAGAGAAAAAAAAAACCATAAACAAAAAGACTATTATACCTTTTCTGTAATTTTTTTAATTAAAACAAAAAGAAAAAAATTAATTTTATAGGAGCGGTTATCGGAAAAATAAATGGCTGAGATTTCTCCTTATTCTTTGTACCTTAATTCTCTTTTTACAAGATACCTACTATATATATATATATGTATCTATATATATATATATATATATATACATATATATATATATTATCGTTGCTGTTTGTATAGTTTTTTTTTTTTTAACAACAAAGTTAGTTGTTAGTAAATTAGTAAACCCCAAGTTAGAATTAAACTCCATTGTCAAGGTTTGAACCCTGGACCTCTTAAAAGGCTTTGTCTCCCCTTACTCTTAACCACTAGGCTAAGAGATAATTGGTGTTTGTATAGTTAAATCATCAATGCTTTAAGATAGAATTAGAAATTCAAGGTTATGGAAAGATATGTGAGAATTTATTTATATTATCAAAGTAAGATAAAAAAAAAAGAAATGAAAGAAATGAAAAATAGGTAGGGATAGAAGCAGAGAGGCTACAAAGCGATGGTGTTATTATAGCTGGCAGAACATGACATGTCTAATCCATTTTCAGACAACGACCTCTAAAACAACCCCATCCTTCACTTCCCTTTTTCTTTTAAGCTACCATTTACAAACTTCATCATACTTTTTTTACTATTAAAATTTCCTATAACAATTCATCAAAAGGTTGTTACAATAGGGGGTTCTCTTGCAACAATGCTGCCAGGGGTTCTCTTCAAGTTTGTTACAATCCTTATCTTTCTGGATTAAACACAGGAAAAGAAAAGGAGTCTTGTTTGATTGGATGTCTTGGTGTTGCAATCCCTCTAGTGTTTAACTTTCTTTTATGTATATTATGGTGTAATGGATTTTCTAGCATCTTGCTAGTTCTTTGATATATATTGGGTCTCTTGAAGGAGGTGATGACCGAGCCGAAACTTCTTTCTAGAGGAGGTCCTTTTCTTTTGTTGTTAAAAAAAAAGGTTGTTTATCTCATGCTAATTTCGCAAGATCACATGAATCCGAACCGACCCTTTCTTAAGAAATAATCTGCAAATAATGGTTACTTGTCTTGGCTGATCGAGCAAGGAATTTGAGTTAAATCAGAGGCTATTTCATCAAAGTCTTTCATTACCGGAGCCACCAAGCATTTGCGGTAGTAAAGTTCACCATAAAACAAAATAAAATTTAATTTAAAGGTATCAAGAGATTTTAGAATTTCCTCTCTTTCTTTATGTGAGTCTATTGTTCAAAAAAAATACGTCTAGAAAAGTTTTTTTTTTTGTCATTTTATTAAAATTTTAACATAATATTAGATAAATTGTTACCTATAAACCTTTTAAATAGCCATAAATGGTATAAGTTCTAATCGATCTAATTTCTCATTTCTTAAACAATATTTGTGGAAAGCTTTTCCAACAACTACCTTGTCATACCAATAACTTTGAGCACTATAATAATTCTTTCTTCATAATGTGTCTTCCTTTCAATGACAATTAGCACTGTAGAGTACTTTTTCACCATGTGCTCTAAATTAGTAACTAACTAGTTTCAAATTCAAGATAAACAACAACTAAAGAAATCTATTCACTTGTAATAATGGTTAGACAAATAATAATACAAATTTTAAGATTTCTTTAAAAATGAAATGCAAACAAGAAGAATGCTGTTCTAACAACGAAGATGTTAAGGGTGGGTGGTGACAACAGTTATGAACGAAGATGTTACTATTGATTATATCAAATTTTTATACTATACTTACATTGACTTGCTATAAAATTTATAAAATTTGCGAAAAACAGGATTTATTGGATTGGAAACACTTTTCATTCCTGACACTCCAAATTAACCAAAGATAAACATAGATCACCTCATAAAAATACATTTTAATGTCTCCTTTAGTCCCCCATGTGAATAATGTTGGAAAATAGAACAAGATAAGTATTAATACTCCGCCATGAACAAATTGTCAACAAAATAGAGTGAGAGACCTTGGAATTAAAAGCAAATGAGTTTCACTCTCTACATCTTCCCCACAAACGGATGTAAGTTTTTTTTATTTTTTCTTTATGAAAGTAAAGTAATTACATCTCCAGTCAAGTTGCCTTTCCCATCTTGCAAAAGATATCCCTAATCAAGTTGGTCAAGAGATGCTTTAGAAAAGTTGTTATGAGTATATAAAATCGCTTGCTCTGAAAAGTTTATATATCTTGAAGGACTTCAATTAAAGCTTAAAACAAAATGCTAAATATATTATTACTTGAATTTCAATTGTTAGTGGTGTGTTCTTTTTATTTGAGCTTCAACTTTAAAAATAGATCATTCAAGGAGATCCCACACGTACGGTTGCTCCAAGGCTCGACCATAGTTGATGACATAAAGGTATAAAGGAGTACATACATATGCCCTCATGGTTAAGTTTAGTTTAAAAATAATCACATGAAAAACGTAAAATAATATCTTTGGTAAAAAAGTTTGGAACTTCAAGTAATCAAGGGCCACTTTGTGTGCATGTTCGAGTTTATTTTAAAAATAGTTTTCTTGAAAGCCAGTCACTATGATCATTTATAAACACGTCAATATGAATGTTCACTTGTTTGAAATTGCAAATCACCACCAATATTCATTGTTTGACTAAAACAAGGTCAAACCCCCCTTTGATCAATATTCATACACACTTTATAAAACTTATTCATATATGTATTATAAAAAAAATAGTTAATGTTCACGTCTATCTTACAAGAATCCACTTGAAAGTTGTTATGAAATGAATAAAACGCTATGACTAAAAATTATCAATCTAAGTTTTTCATGTGTTTATTTATCCTAATATTATGACCTTCACATGTATTTAATGATACAATAGATTTTTTTGTTGAAATTAAAATAAAATAAGTTATTATTATTGAGAAATGTTCAATATAGTTCATATTTAATTCATAGTCTTGGGGGACTAACCTTAGCCTTTGGACCAGCCTCATCAATGGTCCATATTGAATTTTAAAATTTTGGGCGGAATGACATTTTCGTAGTTACATGTGATGTTTTTACAATCACATGTAATTATATCTATATATCTATATAAAAGACATGCAAATTTTTTAAAAATAACCATAAATTGAGTCTTAATTAACCAATCACAACCTTCAATTTTAAAATTATTATATTCTCAAAACAATTTTGGATGAAAATTGTGAGAGTGTTTTATAAAACATATGAGGGGGTTTTAAGAAAATGTGAGGGGTTTTATAAAAATTGTATACTAATGTAATAAATTATAAGTTATTTATAAATCATGTTTAGTAATTTGTGATACATTTTGTTTAGTGAAAAAATAATTATATATTTACAACCGTCTAATTTTTATCTACGTTTTGGTATATATTTTATAGTAATATGACACTTTTTTTAAATTAGTATATTCTCATCACAAATGTGATATTTCATTTACTGTATTATTTTTATTTGAAAATTTTAATATCTCAAATACACTTTCGAAATACCCGTACGTGCACGAGTCAATAAACTAGTACTAAATCATATGTGATTAAATTTTAAATTTTCAGTATTATAGCTTTTATAATGACTATTTTAAACACAACTATATTTATTATTATCTTTATTTAAAAGTAAAGGGGGGTATAGAGGCAGGCGCAGCGCAGCAAAATAAAAGTTGGGGTGTCCACAAGTCACCGGCACCTATCCCTCTAACTATTTATATATTCGTATAAAATGTCACTATCACTTCATAAGTTTCAAAACAATGTTCACCCTTGTTTATTTATTATACATTTTATTATTATATTATATTTAACCACAATACTGTTAAAATAAAAACAAAAATAATGACGCTTAGTTATTTAATATCCAACGATATCTATTTTTAAACTAATAATTTATAAATCTCCATCCCGAATACATACCTCTATGTTTAAATCTCTCTAGGACCGCCATTGCTTTAATATATATAGAGTTCACAATTATTTATATCCAACAGTCAGTGAACAGTTCATAGAATAAAAGTTTTTAATACGGGACCCCAACGCCCGTTAATAACCAGCGGTGTTAACATGCTTGCTTGCTTGCGTTTTAAATACATACATAATAATAATAATAAAAACCCCATGTTCATATTTATTAATAAATCAGATTCCCTTTACCGACAACATTATATTTCAATTCAGTGAAACATTTACTTAACTTCTAAACATGAATCATTTCCTTATTCAATTACAAAAAAACAACATTTGAGATATATAGCCGAAGAAGAATCTGATTCTAACATTAGAAATTAGCAGTAAAAACAAATTAACAAAATTAGGTACATAATTGAAGGGGGGAAAGAAATGTTTAGAATGCAACTGAGCGTTATGCTAGAAGCTAGATGCCTATTGCCTAATGCTATGCTACGCTAAGGCCATTCATTGACTGATCGGGAAGAACCCTAAAAAGGTAAACAGGATTTTAGGAGAATCAAATGTTACCCAAATGCTAAACTAAGAACAATCTGTTCGTGTCTTGCCGTTAAATCGTTGGCTTCGATTTGTTACGCCATTGTTGCTATTAGAACCTTCTCGTTTCTGCTGTGAGGAAAATATTGGAAACCCAAACATACCGCCGGACTTTGAAGAACCTCGAAGGGAGCAAACCGGAACGTTTAAGACCGGCGTCACTCGTACATTGGCTGAATATGATCTCTCCATCCCTCTGTGTTTGAATCTCGGACCGCCATTCAAACTACTTGGACTACTCGAACTCCGTTCCAGGCTATGAAAAACGACTTTTCCCGAGGAGTTCATTCTTGGGCTATCAACAGACAAGCCTCGGTCGGTGGCAACGGTGGCGTCCCCTGAACGACGCATCGTGGTTCGACCTACGCGCGTCGTTTGTCTAGCCTCTGTTGACTGTGTTCTCGTTTTCACCATTCTCGATTTCGGACGATTGTTGGGGTTTGTGCTGTGGATCACCTTCCCTGGTTTATCGGAATCGAGAGAGAGACGGGGGAGGTCGTCCATTTCATGACCGGACGAAGAGGAAGATAGAGATGGGCGTGATGATACCGAGACAGATTCATTATCTGCATCCTTAAGTAGCGGGAGGTTAACTGACGAATCATTTGAAGATTTTGAGCTTCGATGAAGAAACTGTCGAATAGACCTGGTTGCTCCGGTAACGTTTTGAGAAGACGCTAACGAGGTTCGTTTGTTGTTATCTACTTTACCTATGTTATTGCTGCTTTGATAGAGCTTTCCAAAACCTAGAAGCTCTTTCCACCGGCTCGAACACCTCGGCGCTCTCGGAGAAAACAAGTAAGGATCGGCAGCGAACGCATTGTCCGTTCCACGGCGAGGATAAGGCGTATCCGGAGAACTAACACCAGACATGATCGTTGTAGTCGAAGTGGCAACCTCCTGACGGATAACTGACAAATGCAAGGGAACAAGCTTACCGTCGGAGAACAGCTCGTCGGCCGGAAGCATCATAACCGAATCTTCGAGTCTGAACTCAAATCCGTCAAACTCCTTCGGATCTGAATCCTCCAGCAGATCTGAGGGCTCCTTGGCCGGATCTTCGAGCCTAGATTTAATGCCAGCAAAGTCCTTAGTATCTGACACCTCTGGCGGATCTGAGAGGTCCTTGGCCGGCGAAGAAATCCTCTTGTTCTTAGATTTAGATTTATCTTCATCAGGCATTTCCCGGCCGATTGAGAGGCGAGGATTGAACCAGCTGTAGGAGGAGTACTTCTGGGAGCATTCCAATAAATTATCCGGCGATAAGCCGATGCGATTGAGGCAAGCGGAAGTCATGGAAAACACAATGCTACTCCCGTGGCAAAACAATGGAAGATCGAAAAGGAGGGGTAGAGGGAAGAAAAAAACAAAATGGGATGTGAATCGTGAGAGATGTCGTTGGAGAAATTGACGGTGGATAGCTAGGGTTTAGTAGTGGCAAGTGATATAAATAAGGAAGAAGATGATGTGGGGGCCGCGAGAGGGTGATGTGGCTCCAAGCTTTCTGCATAATAAGTCCAAAAAAGTGAAAGTGAATAATAATTTTTATTTGAATAAAATAAAAAATTAGTGTTTTGTTGGAAAGGAAGGTACATGGAAAGTATCTGAACCAATTTTAACTTTAATTCTCCCACATGGATATGCTGTCTCTTCATTTTATTTTCATTTTCTATTCCAAATTCAATTTACAATTCATATGAAGTAATTTTTTTTTCTTCAAATATATCTCTAAGAATTATTACTTTCCTCCTCATGTTTCTATTTTAATCGTTACCATGGGCTTATAATTTATCTTCTAGGGATGTCCAATGGTTGATATTTGTACTTTGTTTGTTTTTAGGATAAGTAAATGTTTTTTTAAAGGTTTGTAGATATACATAGTTTTAAAGTAATTGTGTTCGTTTTTCATTAGACATAATTGTTTATAAGCATTTCTATCCACTTATTTTGAGAAGTGATTTTTAGCATCTTATGACCATCACACATACAAGAAGCGGATATTTTTTAATCAGCTAATCTCGTCGACTGCACTCTATCTATTTATTCAACCCTAGAAGCCGGTTGATGCATTCAACCCTTCTATCGATCAAAAATCATCGCTGCTTTCGCTGGCAACTAGAACTATCAAAGAAATTGTTTTTTGAATCCCTAACTTCGTCAGAGGTAAACAATCCACCAAATTTGTCCAGGTTTATGTCTTTTTATACTTGTATTTGCCCTCATTTATGGTTAAGTTTACAAATAAAAACCACCCCTAATTTGTATTTGTGATGCATTCTAATTGTTCACCTTCAATGAATCATAACCAGCGAAGTTGATGAATAATGGATTTGGGATCTATCCTTTTTCAGTGACAAAATTCGTTTTCTCTTAAATCCAGAGGCATGATACATCTTTAAAATTTTGGATTTGTTTAATCTATTTGCAATTTCCAGTCACCTAAGTGGATAGTAGCTTTAAACTTTTGTTCTCTTAGTTTGTTAATCTGCCATATCATGTTCTTCCTTAAGACAGGAACATTGGAGATTAAATTCATATTTATTTATACTTTTATTTGCTAATATTTTGAGGTTTTCATTTTACATTGATAGCCTTCTGCTGCTGGTATTCAATGTGATAATATTTTGTATAACTTAATTTCTCATCATAATTCACAAGACCAGAAATCTTACAAATGATGTGATCTTTAGGCTACTTCTGTGGTTAGTGTTAGCAAGTGATTTGCCGCAAAATGAGCTCTGAAATTGCCTCAAATCGTCACTTTATTCTCTTTGTAATTAAAGAATCAACAACTTAAACCAGCATTATGGTCTATAATTGCATTAATGAAAATAAAAAGAGAATAAATATCACACACAGACACTTGCAGGATTGGATTTATGGCTGTGTTAGGTTTAAGAATTAAGAAATTTATAGTAAATGTGATTTGGTTTAGTTTTCCATTCATGTCTTCTATTTGAAATGGTTCATGTCAATTACTAATATCATAAGATGGTATAACTGTTAGATTAAAGATGATTTGTAATTTATGGAAATTAAACAGCATGTGATTCTACTTTGACCTTCTCCAGATTCTTCATAAATTGGGTCAATTCATAACGATTAAACAATTGATTTTTTTTCTTCTGTGTATGATGTTATGATTTTATTCGAACTTGTTTTTCCAATTTGATTCGTTGACCCATTTCATTGTAATCACTTGATCGGTTTGTTTCTTTAAACTAGTATTACTTCATATTAAAAATGTCATGTTTTATTATAAACTTGTTTTTATCAATTTAACCCGTTTGACAAATTGAATGTATTGAAACTTAATAGATGCATATCCTGAGGAAACCATCATGATAGTAATGAAGTTGATAATGAGATCCAACCATATGAAAGTGGAGCGGATCATGAATACATTATTCACTTACGTGATCAAATTACGGAACAATTGATACAAATGTAGGAATTTCAGTGACATCATATTTATAAGCAAGTTGTAGAACAATTTTATTCTTTTGAACTATATGTTTTGGACATTGTTTTCTTTTGGATATTGGAAATTTATATTTTGAACCTAATCATTTGACATTTTTACTGAAATCGTTGAATCAAATAAAAAATTACAAAGTTAAAGTAAATAAAACATTTCTTAAAATTATAAAGAAACAATCTTTTCTCCGTAGACTTTTGCAAACATAAGATCTAAACCAGATCTTATTCTACATGCATGAAATAAGACATAAAATCTTATATATTGTCATGTATCAAATAAGACCTATATATTGTCAATTTTCACCCGGTTTAATTCGAAATTAAGCTGAGATTGTAGTCTTGTGTCAAAACTAGCTAAATCTATGTATAAACAAAGTTGTTTAATTATGATATAAGGAAAAAGTTAAAATGCAAAGTCAAAATAAATGAATATTAGAGGTTTTATATTCTTTTATTCATCATCTACTTAATAAATCAAATTTAAGAATGTCAAATTAAAAGAAGATGACGAGGACAAGAGATTCAGAATTGGATTGATCCGAATAGCCCAGTTTTTTAAATTTGCCTAATTATATATATGAAGTTATTGATTTGTCCATATATGCAAATAGTTAATTTGTACCATTATAAACATAAAAAATATTTTGTTACTCTTTTTTTTGCAGGAATTATTTTTTTAATGTATATAACATTCGAGTTGTTGTGTACTCATCATGTTGCTTAACTTGTTGCTGCTAATCCTTCGCCTCTACAATGAGTGTATGCATAATTCATAGTGGTGGACCGGTTATCCCGTGTCGATATAAAATATTAAAAACAAGTGACTTTCGTTTAAATACTTAAATCCATATCACAATATAAACATAAATGCAAAAAAATCTAATTATTTTATACTAAACCCAACTTTTCCAAAAAACACGATTTATTAAATAGAAATGTATGACCCAAACCTAACTAACCAATATCTTAATAATATTGAGTTTAAGGTCATGTTGATTTATTAGATTCCGATCCAATGACACGATTAACACCCAAGAATCAAAGGAATGTTGTAAATATCCGATTTTGGTTTACTTTAGTATATCAGTTCGGTTTGTCTTATAAAACAATTTTGACCGGTATTTACAATGTATAACATTATACAAATTTAACTAAAACCTATAATTTTGTTATATTTTAAAACAGTTTTAAGATGCTATGATTCCGTTTAGTTTTATTGTCTGATTTTTGACATTTTTTATTTTACAAACCAAAGAGTTATCTAGTTATAAAAGAGAAAAGGCAAAAGTAAGAATAATGAAATACATGAAAGAACGTGATATGCAGGAAGGTACCCCGCTATCTTTTGTAGCATAAGAGCAATGGGTGTGCTCTTTTTGAAGCATATTATACGTCTTATTATCCGTATTTATTATAACTCAATTTCATGCTTTATTTATCTTTAAACTTCTATACTAACTACAAATTGCACCTTTTAAAAGAATTTATTTAAAAAGTAGCATATTTCCTATATCTTCTCTCATATTTTCTTCTTTCTCTCTCTCCTCTCTCCTCTCCATTGTCATTTGAATGCCGAAAATAGTTGTTTTGTTTTGGTACCACAATGGTAGGAGTGTTGTTCAATGTGATACCAAAGTGACAAATTAAATAAGAATGCCGAATGAATGCTTCATGGTACACCATTTGCTCTAAGGAGTTTTCTTTTGATTACAATTCGTGATATACTAGTACTTTTAACCTATGATTTTTACGTATTTTTCTATCATATTGCTGGCTTTATTTTATCTATCTATTTTTACTGTTTAAAATAAAGAGAAAAATTTAGCAACCTCGCCAAAAATGTTCGAGTCGTAGCCTCTTCATATGTACCACGTCTCTGTATCCACACGAGCTCGTCATGGCTTTAAAATGAGCTTGTGTTTAGCTATTGCAAGTAGTCTAAAGTTGAGTTAAGAATTTTACATAGTTGAAATGAGAATTATTTGAAATATTTTTTTGTTTAACAACTTTGCTTTCATAAACCGTAAAAGTCAAATTATAACTCCTTTAATAAATGCTCATTAATAATCGCATTATATAATTTTACTAAAAAATCGTATGTACTCATTTCTTTTTTGAAAAGACAAGTGAAACATATGTTCTCTCTTTTATCTTTTTTTTGTGTAACTTTAGAGAGAAGAATATGAAACTTTAATTTTCTCGACATGTGAAAAGCATAGCAACTTTATTTTTAACAAACTTTAAAGAGAATAATGCATACTATTTTAAATAATAACCTTCCATTTAACAATTTTGACGGTAGTATTTATCAGCTTTAAATAATTCATCACTTTTCATATCTAGTATACTATAGAACTTAAACCGAATAACTTTATGGATCACATTAAACACATGATATTTTTGGTAATTAGTAAACGGATTAGATAGTTTTGCTTGTATTTTATTAGTTTTACATAATAAATTAATTAAACCTTTAACCAATTTAATCTTCATCCTCAACTCAACGTTTGGTGTAAACTAATTATTAATTAATTGGTAATGATACAAAGATTAATTAATTGATGTAAACGGTGCTTGGAAGTTTTAGTCTTTATTCAATTCTCTATCTTCGAAGCTCCTTATAAAGGGCTCTTAATTTGAATAATAGAAGGAGCGTATTATTCATGATGGCAATGCATAAAATCTGTTTATTAACATGCATAGGAATGTCGCAATCCCTTAAAACTAATCTGGTCAAAGAACAAGCTAGCTACGTGACTGTCAATTGCTGTGTAAAGGTTATTTGCTATTATCAAGAAATATATAATAAAACTTAAATTGCTTTCTTTTTATATATGCAGTTAATTTGCCATCCCACAGTTTAATACAAAACCCATTCTGATATATCGCGGTTTTTAATTATAAATTTTATGCGATATTTAATTATTTTTAATAAAAAATATGGAAAATACATTTAATATATGTTTAATATCATTATTTATTATTTTCCAGGTTTAAAATCGGAATTATGAAGATAAATATGAAGTTGTAAAAGTCGAGATAAGCATGAGAAGTTTGAAAAAAAATCAAAGCTGCCCGTTTTTTGCTCGTCACTGCGCGATCCTAGCAACGACCGCGGCGCGATCTGGTGGTTCGCGGCGCGACGCAGGCTGCCAGCCACCATTATATATTTTTTTCGATTTTCTTCTGTTGAATCACTTTTCTCCGACTTTTTCACAACCACAACTCCAGAAAACTTCCATTAAACATCCAGCCCCAAGATCTTGGAGTATTGGAGCTTAATTTTGAAGATTAAGGTGAAGATCATTCGGCTTTTTACGGTTTTTCGTATTCTCTTCATCATGTTCTTGTTTGTTCTTGATTTCCAGAACTTTAACATGCTTGTAAGAGGCTAGATCTTCTGTTTTCCTCCCTAGAGGAGATGAAACTCATGTAATGGTTTATTAATTCATGGTTTTGATACTTTTATTCATGTTTAATTCAAGTTTAGCTTAATCTTAGTTCATCCGTGCTTCATATTCTGTTTTGGTTGTTTATAAACTGAGTTTTGTGTTTTAAAAGACCATTTAATTCATAAAGCTTTGATCTTGATTGTCTAGGACCAATAGATGATTAAAGAGATAGTAATTGATCAAATCCTAGTGTTAAGCAACTTTAAATAGATTATTTTGCATGTGATTAAACGTATAATGACCATTTATGTGTTAATGATGTTTTGTTGATCATATGAAACATTAAAGGTTGAGTCTTTACTTGATAATCGAATTAATTGGCTAATTATCCTTTTTAATCGCGCTTTTGACCATAAAGGTAATTAATTGGTGTAATTAGACGGTTAGAACTAGACCAAGGTTTTAACTAAATTAGGAATCGATGCATGAATATTCAAAGTATCTTTAGCTTATCTTGCCATGAATTAATCGCCATAAAAGGGTTGAATTGAATCTAGGGAGGGAACATCTTCATATATATATTTAATTCTCCGAGTTATTCGCTTTCTTGTCTTGCTTGCATGCTTTAGTGATTTTCTAGGGTTTGTAATGGCATTAGTTGGTTGAAAGTTCACAACTTTACCATAAAATCCCCCTTTAATTGCTTTATTTATTTTCTTGTCCTTAGTTTAGATTTATTTGCTTTCTAGTTTAGTTTAGATTAGTTTAGTTTTGTTGCATTTAATATTTAAATCATTATAATTTTATCAAATCATATCCGTTCCCCGAGAGTTCGACACCCGTGCTTACTAATTATATTATAAAAACCGATTAGGTGCACTTGCCTATTCGTGTCGTTTTGGTACAATTTAACACATAATTTATAAATAAAAAACTAGTACATAAAACGCACATCATTAATTATACAAAAAAAAAACAGCAATTACAGATGATAAAATTATATGATATGTATTTCAAGAAAATAATTTGGATTTGTTAGGCATCAATGAATTCTAGCTTGTGTAGAATATAATGGTAGGCTTAATTAGCAAGTGTGGGAATGGAAGGGAACAGTGATGGGGTTGGGCTTAATTATCAAGTGAGGGGAGGGAAAGGAACAGTGGCTGGCATACCCTGGAGTCCTGGACATAATAAAGACTGCAATGCAATGGAGACACATATTTTCTTTCAACTCCTCAGAATATAATTGATTCCCTAATGTTTGAATGTAGCCACAGGATAAAACACCAGTCCAACACATGTATTTCAATTTTACTCATCTCTATCAACTTCTTCTGCACATGTATTTCAATTTTACTCATGTCTAAAAATATAATTTCCCCTTCCTTCTTTTATACTTTTATATTTATTTGTTGATATCTAGTTTGCACAACTGAGTACATGGTCTTATACTCTCATTTTAAAATTGTAACATATGTTGGTAAATATGTAATATAAAAATTGTAATTATTGTTGAAAACTAACAAGTGACTAAAGAGCGTACGCAATGGACCATCACGAGCCTTGTTATAGTCTCTCGATCCATAACGAGGTACATGTCTTGTAATAGACGTTGTCAATCCACCGTTATTTGCTCGTTATCGATTGTCTTGTCATATTCATCACCCATATGTATATATATAGTAAGAAAAAGAAGTTTGGCAGCTGAAAAAAGTGATTAGTTTTTTACTTCAAATTAAGATGGAATTGATTGATTTATAGAGTTATAATTGTAAGGAAGCAGCCAGTCAAAGGAGGCAGAAACAAAATGAGCATCATAAGCAACTGTTCATTAACAGTTTAAAACCAAACGAGTGACTCCCCCACATCCTATTTATTATTAGCTTTTACCCACCAAACAAAAAAAAAACTTCCGATCGGAAAATAGAATCTTGAATTCATTCATTTTTGAATAAGACATTAAACTAGGATAAAATAAGTTATTTTTAATTTTTTTTAAGGGAACTAGCATATGATAAATTGATTATGTGAAGAGGATTGATTATATATAGCAAGTAACAGTAGCTTAATTTTTGTCAAATTAGTCAATTTAAATAATTTCTTGAATCACTTTCTGCCGTCAAACCACTTGATCCTTTATCAGTCAAACGACCTGCTCATTGATTAATTGGGTAGCTTAGTGTAATGTAATTATTTGGGAACGCTTTAATTTGTTTTAACACCTTCTTACTTCTTTATTAGAGTTTTGCTCTTGTTTTTTTGTTTTTGTTTAAACACTAAAAAAAGAGTTATTTTTTTGGATAAAGGATGAAAGTAGAATTATATAATTTAAGTTGTAAAATGGGAAAAGAATATGAATTGTGTCGGTCGAAACATGTGAAAGTTGAACAAATATAATTGAAGTTGTTTTACACAATTTCATTTTATTCTGATTCACAATTGAAGACCATTTGAAAATTATATATTTAGCATAGATGAGTTTCCTTATCTAGCTTTATTGAAGAATTTTGTATTAAAACTCCCATTTTAGTGGATACAAAAGGTGAAAGCCATTTGCTCCCTTGGACACATGGTTAACCATTTTGAGGTAGTTTTGATATTGCTTGTGGTACTCCAACTTATGGAAAAGTAAAAAATGAAGAAAAAAAAATGCTCTATAAAAGATATTATAACTTGAAATCTTTCAACATATAACAGTATAAAAATACAAGCATCCATCATGGGTAGTTGACAAAATGGTTAAATTACATTTAGACCAACCCCTTAAACAGTTGTGTAAGTCTCGTAGTTGACAAAAAATGCAGATCTAAGTGTAGGATTATGGTGTGTGTTGTGTCGTAACAAGGGAAGAAAACCTTCACAATTAATCTAGTTCTTTGAATGCGGTGGAGCAAAAAACGAATAAGAGTTCATCTTTTGGTACAACAATTAAGACTACATGAGAAAAGCCATAAGGGAAGCGAGGCCAAAAGAACATTGCTGAGTTGGTGTATATAGATAGGTAAGTGGGTTATAAATTATCTTTAATATGGGAAAAAGTTTAACCTATGAAACCAAACAACCCCAACAAGTAACAAGCTGCAGTCCATTTGATATAGATAGTTTTTTTAATCATTCCAGCAACTGGAAGGGTCCAGATTCAAATCTTACAGGACTGTCAAGTTGCTGGAACTCTGTACATTTGCCTATAAAACAAACACATCAAAATCAACATCTTTTATCAGATTATAAGCATCATCAAAATCACAATAACTTATCCATCACAGGGCAATCAAAACCAAGGTAATTCATCTTCTAGAAACTTAAATAACTCCTTCACGAGTGACCCGCTGCAAAATTTGTACACTCAATCAGCTATGGAAACTAATTTTATAATCGTGGGCGGGCTTCCCACAATCAAATGAGCCTACTACAACCTTCCATGAACACTGCCTTGAGCCAGTAGTTAAGAACCATTTACTTGACACTTTCTGAGGCTGGTTTTCACACATATCATCTTGAAAAAGACGGCATCACCATCTTTGACTATATTAACCTGTAAGATAGTAATACCATAAGACATTGTTGCCAGCCAAATTTCATGCTTAAATTAAAATAGAGCAAACATTCATATAGGAAACTGACACTACAGTACTAAACAGTTTTCAGTCTCGATCACATTCAATGCATTGCACCTTCTCAGTGATTAGCAAATAACTTACAACATACGTGACACATTAAAAAAGATGAAGGCGCCTAAATTTTGTGATCTTATTACGCAAAAGTAATTCTCTGGATTGGGTTTGATAGAGAGTGAGCAAAATGACGGGCCTCTGTCTTAGATTAAAAAAAGGGCAATGTTCTTTAAGATGTATTTAACTTTACAAGTTTCACTATTGTGTGTATTGAACTTCAAAAGTTTCTATTGTGTGGATCAAACTTTTAACTTGTTGCTATTGTAAAGTTTCTATTGTGTGGATCAAAAAAGTTGAAGTTTAGCTTACATACAATAAGAAGTTTAATACACAGAATAGCGACGGATTAAAAGTTTCATACACACAATAGAAATTTATTTCTATAAGTTCGATACATAAAATAACAAAAAGTGTAAAGTTGGATGTATTTCAAAGAACTTTACACTAAAAAAAGCTTGTTAGGAAGCTGGGATGTGGAGTTCAGTGCTAGGAGAATGATAAAAAGTTCAAGTTGAAATGATAAAAAAAACAATCAGTGTCATACTACCAGTACCTTTAACATCAGTTAAATTTTACTTCCCTGCAGTTGACCCAAGTAATTCATTCTGTAGATAATAAAATAGATTTACTACCTCTTAAATCTTTGATACACAAAACCATCAGTGTTCTGCAGGACTTCCACTGGCTATTTCATCTGCCAAGCGTGTTAGAAAGTTAAAAAAAAAAATCAGTAATATATATCTGCAGTATGTGTGTGGGGAAGGAGGAGAAAATTGGATATTCAATCAGCATTTAAAAAATATATATCTGCAGTATGCAGCCCTTGCAAGAGGGAATTTAAAGATAGTATATGTAAACCTAATCATCATACTATGCTGATTAGTTTTAGTATATATTACACAACATTCCCTTTTGGATAAAAAATCATCACAATGAAATCGATTTAGAACTGCCTATACTGTTCAGACAAAAACTGGCATGCCCATATGCAGAACCTGCTTGCCTCCTAGCAAAACCAGCCAGCACCAAACATCAACTACTTTAACTGACAAGGCTATATGAGATTTCTTGAACTTTAAGGATATTTCAAACAATAAACATTTAGAATAAGCATTTGTTGGAAAAAAATTGTAAGGACAGTCAAATGATGATGTGAAACAGATGAAACAAAATACATAAGCATTCCATGACAACATGAGCAAATTGAGTGAGTTCTTTAGATACCTTTGGGCAAGCCAGTAGAGACCAATCTGTCTATGTTGTCAACACGGCGTTGTATGGACTTTAAAACTACATTTAGAGATGATACTCGTTTTCTAACACCAGATATTTTTGCGGCATGCTGCATAATGAAAGGTGATGGTGCATCTGCTAAAAGCTGATCCAACTCTGCATAATAACAATCACAAGGTAATCAATAATGTTGTAGATCAGCACACGTTGAATGAACACTATCAGCCTTATTAGGGACTTTTAGAGTTTTAGGTGTTCCATATCAGAGCTAAACACATTGGTGATCAATGAGACTAGTTTTCAGTACGAATCTGATGTGCTTCTAAATATATTTAGCTTGCCAAGACCCTTACACGTGAACATATTAGCAGAAGGCATGAATGAATACATATCGATGGCTAAGACAGACATGTTGAATTTCAAACAGATGGTACCCATCCTCTCGATTATATGGCACCATTGTTTAGATTTCGTACAGCAAGTACGTAAGTATATGTATGCAGTATTGCATAAACGCAGAAGACAAACAATTTGCAGCGAGAATTGAATACTTGGATTACACATAATGTTTATACAGAAATCACATATATATTGGTGTGTGTGGTGGCGGTTTTGGAGCCAACTGCCACCGGCAGTTACTTCCGGTGGTGGCCCTCGGTGGTGATCACACAACTGCCGACCCACAACACGTGTGTCACACACTTATTTCTAATATATTACATATACACATATAAGTAATTATAAGTCTTTAATAATACTAATACTAAACTTAAACTACCAAATTGTTTATGATTAAAACATTAGTTTCCAACACTCCCCCCTAATGTTTTAATCCTTTCCTTCATGTGTTTCAGCCATCCACGATGCTGCAATCATCATCATCACCAGTCATGTAGCAGCTATCTTTCTCCATTGTTTCTTCCTCATTCAAAACGAGCTTTTCCTTCATGATCTCACCATCAACACAGCAGCGTAGTATGTCTTCGTCTCTTGGCAAGCCTAAAACCAGTTCTTCACTTGCACCCATGCAATTTTCTGCTTCTGGTGCCAACTCGTCCATCGAGTATCTTCTGGCCGCATCATAATAGGCGTCTAAGAGTCCCAAGTGTGGCCCATAACACTCCTTTATACCATCTGCAGAATTTTCAGGCAGTCCCAATGCATTTGCTACTTCTTTCCACTTGTTTTCCATGATCACATTAGCATATCCTCCATACCTTTAACTATAGAATAAAGATCAAATAAACAACTTCAACCTCATCTATCTTAAACGGAATTGTACTCTCCATCATCTCCATGTAATCTTTGTAAAACCATTTTACTAACTTCTCAAAATGTTTTTTTTAACCAAAACCTTGCAATCTTCTTTGATCTCCTGCTCGTTTACCATCATTAAAAAACCAATCAAACTCTCAAAATCATTTTTTGATGGTACTTTGATATTCTGTTTACCATCCAATTGACTTTCAATTGTATGATCCTTTGAATAAAAGGATTCATAATGTTTCATTAAGGCTTTAATCGCCTTTTCTCTCATAAGATCAAACTCTTGTAGACCTTCATTGTAGACTTCTTTTTACCCCGTAAACATGCTTTCTTCTTCACTACTGTCATCGAAATCTTCACTGCTGTCTTTTTCTGCGAATTGCCTTTTGATTACACACTTGAATCTTTGATAATTACCTTAAAACCTTGTAAAATCAATTGGCTTAGACTCAAAGTATTGAAGCCAACATTAGGAACGTAATAAACTCCTGGAATCACATAAACTCTGTTTTCTGTTGTTACTAACACCTCACCAGATCCTTGTACATTCAAGCCTTGATGTCTTGCTTTACTTGAACTTATTGACCCTACCTTGAAGTTCTCGAAAATTTGCAAACTTGGTGTCATATGTCTCGGGTATTCGTTGGATACATACCATATCTCATTACAAAACAAATATAACATCTTGAACGTTTCATCTTCTTGTTCAATTTGACAGATATTGGTCTTGTACTGTTAAAATTCTCATTTCCATGTATCTTCAATTGATTCAGGCCCTGCAATACTTCCTTTCGTTGTTGTCTCCATAAATTCCTTTGATGTCGATTGCTGCTTCCTGTCGTTTGATCGTTTTCCGCCAAACAATCATGTCCCATCGCAATTTCCTTGTTCGTGTCTCTTCCAGTCGCCATATGCGACTTCCCTGCCATCGAGAATCGATCTATTCCTCCGGTGCCCAACCGTGGGCTCTGATACCATGTTGAATTTCGAAAAGATGGTACCCATCCTCTCCTACCCTCTCGATTATACGGTACCATTGTTTACATTTCGTACATCAAGTATGTAAGTATATGTTTGCACTATTGCATTAACGCAGAAGACAAAACAATTTGCAATGAGAATTGAATAATTGGATTACACATAATGTTTGTACGGTAATCACATATATAGGGGTGTGTGGTGGCGGTTTTTGGCGCCAACTGCCACCGGCAGCTACTTCCGATGGTGGCCCTCAATGGTGATCACACAACTGCCGACCCACAACACGTGTGAGTCACACACTTATTTCTAATATGTTACATATACACATATAGTTCAGTAGATTATGGACTTAATTGTATCAATGTTGGATTACCGGATGAACTACAGTATATGGAAGGATGATGAGCCCCAAACATTCAAGAGGCATGGTGCTTAACCAAATTAACACTAAAAGCCACCCAAAAAAACCACAAACCACCACTGTTATCCTCACCTAGGCAATTCAAAAAGCCGCCTCCAGAAATACAATCCTCTCATCCTTAACCTTAAGTAACACCCAGGAAAAGGTTAAGCAAGATAAGCGTAGTGCTATCATCAGAAAATATCACCCTGATCTCAAATTTGTCCATACTCTGTAATATCCTCCTCAAAATCCTTTTGTATTTGATACTTGCTCAGCACTAGATTGAATTCCAATCTTGAGCAGGGTAGAATTATCAGGAACGCGTCATATGATTACATGGGGGCATCAATCGTATGCAATAGACCTCTACATCGCGTAGATTTGAAATTGCAAGCGCAATTGGAGGTGTACGCTTTAAGCAAAACGATTTTTAGAAAATTAAATAATGGATCAACAAGACAAGAATCTGAATACGGAAGCATCAAAAGTTATATAAAATTCCACTATGAAAACCCCTAACTTCAGTGGACATATAAAGTGGCATAAAATCGCTTACCGCTGGTGAGACGATCAATGGCGGAAGATAGCTGATCTTGACTTCGAGCGGTTTGTTGGGCTTGACAATCGAAATCCCTAATTATAGTAGATATGGTATAAGACAAGCCCTTGGCCAATGAAGAAGGCATGGGAGAGCTATTATCATTGCTACTGTCATCACCATCGGCTGTGGCGGTGGTCGTCTCCTCCGGCAGCTCATTGGCAGTAGCAGAAGCTTCGTCTTTAGAACGCGGCTCATCGTTGACGACGATGACACCGCTATGTTCGCCGGAATCTTTCTGCCGCTCTTCGTCGGACATCATTATCTGGTATTCAGCCCGTACAGCTGGCAACCGGAAGTTAAGTAATCTTAGTTGATCACCAAATAAAAGTGTTTCACTTCAGGCCCATTTAAACATATCTGAAGCCCAACTGACCAGGTTCCCTAGTTAATGACTTGATGAATCAGTATATTTGAGTAATATGATTTTATTGAGAAATTTAATTCAGTTGAGATTGTTTTTTTTTTTTAACGACTGAACATACGTATAAATCTATATCTTTTGTTCACAGCGGCACTTGAACCAATGATCATAGGCCATGAAGAACACCTTCCAACACCTTGATAATACGTACAGGACAACTTTAATTAAAATCTTGACCAACTTTTGTTGTAACTTTCAACAAAATTTGTAAATGCATGTCAAGTACTATTGAAGAGAATGTTGAGACATTGAAGGGAGCCGTGTAAATTACATTAGGGTTTGTCGAGAACCGATGTGCCAAAGACCAAAGTCGCATTTAGCTTCGGTGACCAAAGCTAGGTCGCACTAATCTTTAGGTTCGAAAATTAACGTATCAAAAACCAAAGTTTTCCGAATTAGAGTTGAGTTTGTTGACATTGATAGGCTTGCAAGAGCAGTGCATTGTGGTTCAAGTTTGCTTCCATTTACATATCATGGAGTTCTTGTTGGACTGTCTATGAATAAGTGTTCTAGTCAGCTTCCAAATACTAAATAAGTTTAAGACTAAACTGTCTACTTCGAAAGCAAATTTTATCTCATGATTTTAGGCTCTTTGGGTTTATATTGCTTCTCTTCGTTTAAAGCTTGAGAGCCTTAAACATTGTCCTATTAAGTAAGAAAGATCGTTAAGAGGCTTGAGGCCTGTGTGGTAATCTCTTTAAGAGGCGTCTTAGAATTAATATGATGCAATATATACTTGTGTCTGTAATATGTTCCATCAATTTGTTAATATCTTTTATAATCTTAGAATTAATATGAAGACGAGCTACTATCTTGCCCATATATGACAGACGAAGCATTTTATAATATAACAAACAAACCCTGGATGCAGACGAAGTTAAGAGCGCGAACAAACCACCCGAGCGAAACTTGTAGGGGGTTTCTTTCCCATAGATTCCAGACAAAACGAACACTCGCACACCTACTAAAAATCCAATAAAAAGATTTTACTTGTATGTCCAAGAAAATATTCAGCAAGCTACACTAAACCCTTCATTTGAGAAGGGGGCACGAGTATATAACTCAATAATACACCACGAGTATGATTTCCCTTTAACAAAAGTTCTGATTCAAATTCTGTGTAGCTTCTACACAATAATATTGAACCTCACTCACATTTGAGTCACCAAAGTTGATCAACAATAATCATATGAAGATATAATAAATCCCGGTTCATAAGCAAAGAAAATATTATGAAACTGTAACAATAACATGGAAGGCTATTAAACTTGGATTTTCCAAAAAAGATTCAACGTATGAACTTGCATTTACGAAATATAACTTCAACATATTAGATAACATATACAATAGAAAATATGCTATTCAAATAAAACCTATTACTGGTTATAAGTGAAGGTTTGGGGCATGAACAACAAAACAACATTAGCATACCTCTAGGCTCTCCCAAAAAAGCGACAACTTATATGACAAATCCAGATCAATAAACTCAACGTGCATCCTTCGACCTGCAAATGCAGTAAATTTGCAGAAGCAGCCTATGTTGTAGAAAGTTGTTGATGCAATCAACACCACCTCTATCAATTTCTCTCCTGTTCAATTTGCTTACTTTTTTATTACTAGAAAAAGAAGTTAATAACTTCCTTGCAACAATTTACCCAGTGAAATCCTCAAGATCATATTGCATAAAAATCCTATCTACTGTATTTCGACCCATGACTTGCCTTGAATGTAGCTCTAGGAGGACTATAGCTGCAAGCTCCTTCTCATCTTCATGAGCAATCCCTTCCACAATAATTGTATAAGTCGTCTCATTAGGCATATACCCTTTCTCTATCATCATCTCATAAATCTTCAAAGACAAATCTGTTCTCTGAGATTTGCAAAGCCCAAGTATAAGTGCATTGAAATTGTCAATATCAGCCCTGCAACTACTTTCTTCCATGATACTAAACACCTCTATTGCTTCATTTAACATTCCCTCCATGCACAACCCTCTAATCAAAGACGAATAAGTATATGAATCCGGTGTAAATCCATACCTGGTCATTTCATAAAGAAGCTGAAATGCAGGAAGAGTATTCCCCTTTCTACACAATCCTGATATCACATTCTTGTAGAAATCATGATTCGATGAGTTCTGTTTACTACTTAAGCTATTGATGATTGAGAAAGCTTCTTGCACCATGCCCTCTTTGCATAGCCCGGCAATTGCATTGTAAGTTCCCTCATTTGGACTACAATCCCTATAAGTCATTAAATCAAGACACTTCATTACTTCTTCTACCTTCTTTTCCTCACAAAGGCGTGCTATGATTGGATTGTAGGTGGCAGCAATGGGCTTGAACTCTCCTTTAGACATTTCATTGAGCACCTTAAGTGCGTTATCTGTTCTACCATGGAAAGCAAGAGAACTAATCAATATATTGTATGTAACCAAAGACGGTGACATTCCATCATCAACCAACTCAGCCAAAAGCTCGTTTGCTTCATCCCACCGCCCTTCACGACACAAGCTTCTCAACAAAATATTATAAGACACAACATTTGGAGGAAACCCTTTTGAAGGTAACTCCCTAAAGAAAGAAAGGGCCTCATTGGTTCTATTTTCCTTGCACAATCCAGTTAACAAAACATTATAGCTAACTAAATTAGGCTCACCGCCTTTAGAAATTATATCAGTTAACAACCTCATAGCTTCATCAACTCCTCTTTCCTTATAAGCAGCCTCTAACAAGATTGAATAAGTAAATGCATTAGGAACTAGCCCTTTTTGTATCAGTTTATCAATAAACAACAAGGTTTGATTCAAGTTCCCAAGCATACAAAGCCCTCTAACCAAAGAGTTATAAGTAGCAGTGTGTGTTGGATATCCATGATCCTCCATCTTTTCAACTAACTGCATTGCATGCCCAACATTCCCTCTTTTACACAACTGGCTCACCAAGAAATTATATGAGGCTGCATCAGGAACACCACCCGATTCAACTATCATCTCCATAACCCTAGTTGCTTTCCTGAGTTTTTTAGATTTACAGAGATCATACAAGAGCTGAGTGGCGTGATAAACATCAGGTTTGTGGCCTTTGCCAACCATGTATTCCAAATATAAAAACGCATCATTAAGCCTATAATCTTTGTTTTTCGGATCAGTCTTACCTGATCTCCAATTGGGTAGTGTAAAAACAGCGTCTTTTGAAGCTAATGCTACTTGAGTGGATGCTAACACCCTAGAAAATCTGGTTTTGGGGGAAAACGAATGAAATTGATGGACCTTAGGTTTTCTTGCGTGTTCTGTAGACAGACTTGTCATCGGAGGGACTGTATTTAACAGAACCGCCATTGTTAAACTCGACTTCAAGTTATGGAAATGGAAACACTGGATTATGAATGCACGAATGATATGATTCTAGAGCGAATTACGAAGCTGAAGATGAATTACAACTGAAGAAAAGGCATAACATACAAGATTACAAGATGTTGTTAGGTTTTGAAGAAACAGAAGAAGGCTGGTATTGGGTTGGGTCCTGTTGAACACGATGATGCTCCTGTTATCTGCAATTCAAGTGAGAGTGATTGAAACATCTTATCGTCGAGAGGGTGAGAGTTAATTTCACGACTTTATATGAAGAAACAAAAGAATATCAGACTTTGCCCCTTCGAGTTTCATCTAAAACAGCTCTGCCCCCTCTCTTTTGAATTCAGTTCATGTTCAACATTAGTAACTCTAGTAATGTCTAACAAGTAACGAACAACTAGGATTTTGAGTAATCATAAATTTGGACCCTTTGGCTTTATTTACAATTTACACTAAGGATTTGGTTCTTGTGATGTAATCCAAAGATGATTTCAATATGGAGTGCTAAACATATGCATACTAAATTTCATTTGTGTTTGTGATTTTGTAAGTCTGGAAGGATTTAAAGGTACAGAATTATGTTTTGATCTGGAAAGTTTTCTTGACTTTCTAATTGATGTTCATGTTTATGATGTAGGGGTGTAGAGTGATTTCGGGCAATGAGGGTTTTAAATTCTGGTCTTGAAAGTTTTCAATTCATGGCTGTCAGTTTACTCTTGTGTTGGTATTCAGGTTATGTCTTTCAATTTGAAAATAAGTTATGATCTCAAAAGTTTCCAATCTTGATACTCTTGTTTTCGGTATCATGTTCTGTTGGCTTTCAAATTTTTTTGTATTTGCCGGTGTTGGTTTTTCATTTTGTTCTTAAAGATGGTGATGAACAATGGTGCTCTTCAAGAATGGGTTCAAAACATCATGTTATACATAACAATGGTGTGTCCTATTGCTAAATCTTTTGAGTTAACCTCATATCTACTTAGAAAGGAGAAAATATAGGAAAGATAACTAGTAAAGTTCATACATCACGTCATCACATGTATGAGGATGAAGTACAAGATTTGATAAAAAGATACACTATTTGTATAATGGGTCCTAATACTTTCACTTCATATATTTATCCATCCACTGTAAAGTATATGCTTTACCTTTATACCCCCTTTTACTTCTTTTACATACGACTACAAATTGTAGAGTGAGAGAGACAATTATTTCCCATACCCGAGATTTACTTTCCCTCTCTTCACCCAAGAGTCGGCAACTCGCCGGCTCAACCAACCGTCGCCATGAATTATTGAATGCTCACCAGCCACCGCCGTCTCCACTTACCCAACCATCAAATCCACCAGCTCACATACCACCGCCGTCTCTTTTGTTGACCACCAAACGTCGCCTGCACACCCAACCACCGCCAATTTAAACACATCATCTGAGATATTCAAAGCTCAACTTCTCTTCTCGGAGACCACCTCTAACTCTAAAGCTCAACTTCTCAGAGTTTGACCTCAATTTTAGATCAGTTGAGAGTTCCTTTGGAGCTATTATCCTTAAAACACATTACAATTTTCATTTCATGTTCTTGATACAGTCGCACACTCGCATATTGTCGGACAAAAGGTGTAAGCAATCACTAGTTTGTGTTATTATCATTGCCTTGTATTTTCAAGTGCATTTACTCCATGACAATAATATATCACATATTAATTTGGTCAACCACTCATACATGATCCGTATCTATAAAATACATGATACAAAATTGAACTCTGAGTAGCAATATATATGAATCAGTAGACAAAGCTACCAAATATGAGATACGGTTAGTAACAGGCCTTCTAAACAGACGAATTTAAACCAGATGGATCAAAATTGGACTCTGAGTTGCCATTGATATGAGTTGATAGACAAAACTGTGCTTTTAACAGTTTATCTTCATGCTCTTTCATCTTGCTAAAGTTGTATTCGGATGAAAAACTGTTCAGAGATTTACTCAACCATAGCAGTTCGTTTCTCCAGCAATGATTCCAGAAAAGCGGAACAAAGTTTGGTGAGAGGAGGTAGGCTGTGTGATGGTCCACTGAAAATGGTCTCCCACAGTCTTTCCGAGGGTTTTACAGGGTCTGCAGATGCTTCAATTGCTTTCAACTTGAAATCAGGTAGCTCCCCATAGATAGATGCATACCCAAATTGCCCTACTAAACAAAAAGAAAGCATGGTTAAGACCGACTACATCTACTAATATTATATTTCTATTTAAGGATGATGTATGTTGAAGCCATCCATGCATTCAACCTTTTCTATTAAGGCCGCCAGCATACTGAAACTACCTTACATGCCACCCAAGTATGTATTAGTTTCATTACCAAATCCCAACAAAAACATGTCAACTAATGGAAAATGCCCTTCAGAGTTTTGGGAAGACAAAAATGCATTTGTGGCGCCTTATCAAAAAGCACCGACCTAATGTTTTCGAAGAAGTATTTTTTGTCGTTTTAGGATATCCTGGTGTGCTTTGGCCGCATTTGTTATAAACAAAACCAGATACATATTTGGGTGGCCTATAAGTAGCTTTAATGAAATTTCCATTACAGATATAGATACTATAATATAAGAAACTAACTAATGTTGGTACTGAATATGAGAAGCACTTGGTTTTGAATTAATTGACAGAAAAACGCAAGTTAATTTGGAGCGAAGATGAGAGCCAGTGTATAAAAATGGTCCTTTGACCAAGTCAAACCTGTCCCTTCCAGGTCGGAAACATTGCCTGTGCGCCTAACTTTCTGTTCATTCATCTCTACACCATGTGGGTTGAAAAGAGCATACTCGCGATCCCCATTTACGTATGCAAGCAAAACATGGCCTGCATTTTCATCCATGTTATCATCTAGGGATCTACTTCTTTGAACAAATGCAAGCCCCCCTCCCTTTGCCTGCACGACACCACACAAAAATCGAACCAAATATAAACCAAACCTTTCTGTTATAATATTAAGCTTGTCATCATGAGATATTGTGAGAATGATAGAGTAGATTGTATGCTCAGGTCACACAAAATAAGCAGATTTTACCTTTGTAACAAACCATGTAGCAACGGGAACAGGATCTCCAGCATTGAATAAAAGGATGGCCCCACCGGCATTAGATGACTTGGGAAGAACAACAAGAACAGCAAACACAGAATCTTTTTCAGAACATGCTATAGCTGCATATGATGTACACAAATAATAGATTAAGTAAAAAGAAAATTTCAAGATTATCACAAGAGACATTTACCAATTAAGTGGGAAACTTTATGTAACAAAGATTAGTGTTAGCTAGCTTATAAAAAATAGCTAAAAAAGCTTACCTTCTGTATCAAGCTTGTATGACCAGGATACAGACAGCTTTGACATATTCCAAACAGAGAGCTGTGGAATAGAACCTCGTGATGCAGAAACAAGAAAATCGGAGTCTCCAACAAATGAGAGATTTGTAATCGGCTGCAGAGCATCAGGCAAGTAAAACCGGATGCATGTAAGAGAAAGAGAGAGAGAGAGAGAGAGAGAGAGAGAGAGAGAGATTAAAGATAGATAGACCAAGAGAAACACAATCCAAAGTCCAAACATAAACATAGCTGGAGGACCTACCTCATGAGCAGATCCAATTACAGCCAGAAGAACATTCTTCACTGGGTCCCACAATGTCACAACAGTTTCTGCAGCAACAGCCAATACAGAACCATCATTGGAAAACACAGCAGCAGTCATAGGTTTCTTCCTGTATGAACCAACAGCATGACATGCCCATCTACTCCTTTGGATCAACTTATCATTCTGCTCTACTTCACGATTGCTAACCCAAACCTGCAAAATCACAACTGTTAAAATGCCTCTTTAAAATTAAAAGAGAACAAAAGAAATAATAACTGTCCGTCTTACCTTGAAGTCACCACCATAAGAAGCACTGACAGCCATGCCTTGAGTAGGATGGAAAGCCACTGCAGAAACACCAGCATCCCTGTTTGCATAGAGCATCAAATTTACTTATTACTAAAGGTTGCTTCCAAAAGATCTTATGCAATAATGGTGTGTAATCTTCTGATGATATGCATAAACAATAAACAACCTGTGAGGCTCATATACAACCGTGGACAAGCTAAAATCATTGTTCTGTAACCCACGTTCCCAAAACTTGAGTGTTACAAAGCCCCCTATTCCTTCTTCAGCCATTCTGGTTTCAACGGTACACATCACAGAGCCCTCAAATGAAAGTGCAACTAGATTCAAAATCATCTGTAATCATGAAACTTACAAGTTACATTTATCCAGTAACTATTAAGCTTGAATTCTGCATTATGGTGAGACACTGAAAGATACAAGAACCACTTGAAGAAAGCACATATGATTAAAGTAAGCTTTTAGTTTAGCTGGAAACAGTCACGCGTATACCGGTTAGGTCGTGTACATCTGAGCCAAAGGCTCTGTTTACCCGTTTAAACAAATGCAATAAGGATATTTAACTATTTACAAAAAAAGTCTGCCGAGAATGAACAATTATTTTTGGTAGAATTAATTTTACAAAAAAATGTACTCCAAACTTCTTTTTATTTATTTAGATAGGTCCTTTGAAGGCAGTAAGAGACAAAAGCCTGAGCTATGTATCGTGCTTGTTTCGTTTCAGTAAATCGCAATAAGTGGATCAGCAAAACATAAAAATATGCAATTGAAATTTGCCATGAAAGAAAGAAAGAAATATGTTCCAAAAATTAGGAGCTAGCCATTTGAGTTACTAGCACGTCATCACATAGCTTGGGATTAATTAAGTAGACACTTGAACAAAACCATAACTTGTCCATATTAGAGTATAAAACACCATTACTACTCCAACCAAAGGATCCGGAAAATTACCGTGACATCATCACTTGGCTGATGATTTCTTTCACAGACCTGAACCTGCAAATTGGAAATATAATAATATTAACTAGCATGACTTATTTGTAGCAAGAAAACATTAAAATTCTTCAGAACGAAGTTTCTCAACTATTTGAATTCAGAAAAATGTGCTGACCGGTGTATAGAATTGTTCATGACAATGATTTTTGCATATGTTTCAGTTTCGAGAACTACTTTTAGATACTTTTCTCATTGACACATAAAAGAAGGAAGCGCAAAAGAAGAAAGTGCCAATTATAAACATAAAAAAAAGCTTACATACCTCAGATATCTCACGGTCATCAAACAAGCTGTAGAACTGGATACAATAATTCTCTGTACGAACAGCAATCAATCCCGCAGTATGGTCAAACACAAAATCCTTACATGAGCCTCTAAACATCTCCGGGGCAGGAGAATGAAGCTAAAAACACAAGGGGCAGAGATCAACTTCTAAAGTCTAACCACATAGATAAATTTCTAACATAAAAGAAAATTTTATCATATTGACGGTAACCTTGATCCCAGAAATTGACTTCAAAATCTCCATTGATGGCATTTTCAGAATATGAATTCGATTATCTGCACAAGATATCTGAAGGAACATCAGTAAGACATAGTTCAGAGCAGAAAACAAGAATGCTAGCAAGTTTCTTCTTACAGATGCAAGAGAAGGATCTGGAGAACTCATAAAATTTACAACTGGGGTCCCTATTCTGGGTAAAAACTTCTTCTTTCCAGAATCTAGTTGCCATACAACAAGAACTCCTTCTTTTCCACCTAAATGTAGAAAAAGATTATATAAGTTCCACTAACATGAGAGTATAGAATATACAAGAAACATAAAACTTAATTTCTTTTTTCCTTACCTGAATACAGATACGCTCCATCTGAAGAAAAGAATAAGACCTTCACTTCTGCAGAATGCCAATGCCAAGTAGTGCAAGAATCAGAATCTTCATCGCCTCTAACACCGGGTTTATCATCCTCATCCTTCATTAGTCTTCCATTATTTGAATTATCACCAGCAAATGCTCGATCACCAAAACCTCTCCAAATCAAAATTCTCCCCGTCACATCACCAGCTGCTACAATCCTGTCCGTTGGATGAAAGGCAATACAGCTCAGGTTCTTGGTGTGTGATAGTTTTAATTTCCGATGACTAATGTTCTTCACGTCTTTTGCAGGTACTTCCCATATGCGAATCTTGCGTGTTCCATGAGTGCCAAAGTACTTGCCACTTGGAGAGATGGTTATGTTCTCTGGTTTTTTACTCTGTAGTAGTTACAAACATAAACACCTTCAATTACAATGTTTTTTTATGAATGAAAAATCCTTTTAGATCATTCATGTCAAGACAAAACCATTCATGTCATAAAAACACAGAAATAATAGAGGAATATATATGAAACCTATATTGAGGGCCCACCTCTGATAATATCACTCCTGGAACCAGGCGAGACTTGGACAAGTTACACTTCAGTATCTGCCCATGTAGTTCTTTTCTATGCTTATTCTTTTCACTTTTAATATCTTCCACAGAGATATAAGCATAAATATCATGTGGTTTTTCATTATTCTCGGACTGCTGAGAGTGTAAAGACGGAATTACCTGGAAAATAAGTTTAAAATGTGTTACATATCTCAATATATGTTTAACAATTACAAGCTATAACATATTAGCAGTTAAAAGATATACAATATTATCAATCAATAACAGTAATGAGCCTATCGTTCTTCAAGTTCTCGCTTTTCTTTCAATTTAGAACGCTCTTGAACTTCCTATAATGTGCTGTGCCTGATCAATGAACTTATTTAAGAACTTCAATTCCATAAATTCTACCTTTATAATATACTATGGCCAGTGTGGGTCTTCTTTCACTGTACACTAACAATTTTAAACATAACAATCCTTTTGTCTCCCAAAAAAATGTAATATTTGACTTCGCTGTGTTTGATAAATGTACTAATAGTCAGATACATGAAATATTATAGACACAATTGAGAGAGCTAGTAGACCAAAATCATTGTCAATGGTTTTCTTCTATAGAGTACCCTGACAAAAAGCATTATGTCTTTCCTTATGACCAAGCCCCGAGGATTCTTTTTACAAAAGAACAAGTTTAGAAGCCACTAAAGATACAATAGGTCACGAACTCACAGCACAGGGCATAACCTCCTATCTTTCAAGAAGACTGCTAAACTAGAACTTAGACACAGACCACAAACATTATATTGTGAAAAAGGACAAAGGAAATCCACTATTATGCTCAGTAATACTGTATAGACCACTTCGCTTATTTCAGATCTTGATGTATTACAGATGTTAGCTTAAAGATAAAAGATAATTTTAAGACAGCTAAGTATATTATTTGACAACATTTATGAGTTAGTAAACAAAACAAAGCAAATTAGTTACCATTGAATAGACTGGAAGCTGAATATTTATAGTTTTTATCAACTCAGGTACCGAAAAGTCCCAATACTTGATGGTACCATCAAGCGACGTGGTCCAGCAGTAACATAAAATCATGCTTGCAGGCGTAGGTGCTGGTACAACTGTTATAGATGTCACCAGCGCCGTGTGACCTTCCAACTCCGCTACCTGTGACGGATATTATCAAATGTTGTCATATATTCCTTTATTGTAAAAATTAATTAATAGAAATATAGTGCAGAGTTATTAAACCAATGGCAGTGAGAGAACCTGTAATCCAGTGGCGGTGCTGAAGATGGAAATGGTGTTTCCAGTGCAAACCAAGAGTTTCTTTGCATCATTTGAGAATGCAGGTGGTGAAGACACAAAGCTTTTTCCTCCCCTTATCATCTCTATTTCACACGGCCCAACTTAAACCTTCTGGGAATAGATAAATATAATCAGTTCAGGTTCTTAGTCGCCCCAATCAAGAATCTGTAATGTAGAAAGATCTACAACTAGGGTTCTTTCCTAACAGTAACGTATGTTGCCAAAAATTAATCTCATTTAGCGACTATACTACATAAAGTTAACATTTATCGTCATAGTAGCTTCAAGAACATACTATTGTAAGATCAAATACCTAATTACATTTGAATAGGAATCAATTGAATTAGTCCCTTCTTATCTAGTCACCAATAATAAATTTCTTTGTATCTATAGATAAGATTCGGCAGCGTTAGTGAAATTGCAGGGTTTACGGGCATCTGCCCAGCTGGGCATATGAAGCTTTTGGGTTCCACTATTACTTGGGGAGCCACCACCACAGGTACCGTGATAGTGGGTCACTGTTCTCAGCCTTAGGCTCTGTGACTTCTTAAACATATTCACCATCAAATAAAATAAAAAAACAATCATAACATTGTTTGAGGAACTAATCAAATACTACCTTAAAAAAGCTTCCAAAACCTTGCTTCAATTTGCCGAGGAGTCGTCTTACTCTGTTTGGCAGATCAGTCTGCGTATAGGCGAGGATGGAGTGAAATTAAGAGAACTGGATGACTTCGGTTACAGTCGACTGGCCCGTATTCAAGGCTGGATGTCGAGCGGGACGATTGAACGACTCCGGCGGCGGGTTCCAGAGAAGGGTTTATGGGGTTTTGATTTTATGCAACCCGGCTGGTGGGGTCGTTGGTTTTGGCCTTTTTGGTGTTTGTATTTTTTTTCTTTTTTCTTATTATTATTTTTTTTTTTTTTTTGGTGTGGGTTTAAGGCATAAGAACAAAAAATTTATCATCACTTGATTCACTAATTAACATATTTAATTATCACCCATCACTCACAGCATATCAAATTCATATTTATCATTTTATAGGAGTAAAATGCTTGAATTAGTTACCAATCACATGCTGATCACCGGTTAAATCATTAATGAGGCTTGGCGAAATACTTTAATTTCATGACCTAACGTGTCGTGAATGTTAACAGTATACTATGATATTATAATTAAAAAATATAAAATGATGCTTACATTTATAAAATTGATTTATCAACGAAAGATATAATAACTGTGAAACTATGTTATAAGTTAATAAAACATGTGTTTTTTTTAAATAATTTAATTTTATAAATGGAAATATCTCTCACTAACTCTTATATAAAAAGCATTTTTAATTATTCTAACATTTTACATACCTTGTATTCATTTACTTTTGCTAATGCTAATGCTAGTGTGGAAAGATTTTAAAGTTTTATGTATTTGAGATTTTATATATCCTCGTACTCGTGTAATTTTAAATAAAGTTACTCTGGTTATTATTTACTAGGTTATAAGCTCGCATAAATGCGGGCTCCTATTTTAGGTTTTATTAAATGAACATTTCATCTAATTAGACTTAAAAAAAATTATAATTTTAGTATTTGAGCAATTACACCTAAAAGACCTGCAAAGATTTAATCAACAAAATATAGTAATTGAAAACAAAACCTTATACGTACATTTAAGTTATTGCCGCTTTCAGCGATAGCCCAGTGTTTAGTTCTAGAAATTCTGGCCTATTAAGTGATGCATAGGTTAGTACCTATGTTATTCAAAACCTGAGCTATAAGCTCATCGTATCTACTTTTGTTGATAAAGTCAAAATTTTGTACATTCTAATTCGGTTGTATTATCTAACTTCGTTAATAAAAGAAAAAAATATTTACAAAATAATGATCTAAAATATGTTTGGGAAACAATACCTACATCAAATTGCGCGGGTATGTGTCTGCCTTGAGGATACAACAATCAATTCGGGTTATAAGAACTCGAATCTATCAAACCATTATATGCTTCATGATGGATTTTTGTATGAACACATAATTGATTAACCAGAACGTAGGACACATATATACACAATAATCAAAAAATAGTTAGTTAACTGATTAACCATATTAATTGCCAAAAAACCGAATTTATTTTAATAAAATAAAAAATTAATTCGGAATTTTCACATAGGCCAAATATCACGGTTTCATCTTACTTGACCCAATTGCACTGTTTTGAAACCCGGAATGTACCGGGCGGTTGAACCGGTTCAACCGTGAGCCGTGATTAAATCCGGTTCAAAAGTAGCGACTAAACCGGGCAACTGTGAACCGAGCGGTTTCACTAAAACCGGAATAAAGCCGCTAAACCGGAGCAATCCGAATCGAACCGGCCTTTACTAAAACTTTTTAACTAAAATCAAAAGATGATGAGAGACTTAAATATAGGTAAAGACATCCTTCAGTTCATTTTTTTGAAGCAATATGGGATCATAATATATGTATAGATATGGAGATCTTCTTGTTTTGCCTCAGCTAGTGATGTGGGATATGGTTTTAATTTGTTTTCTAAGAGTCCATAAGTCCATCAAGTAAATAGTTAACAATTGTCTTTTTCGCTGTGATTCTTTTTCCTTAGTATTCTTTAAACTGCAGTATTTTAATTCAATAACTAATGTGTTAGCTTATACGTATATTTAGATATTTAGATTAGATGATTAATAGTAAAGCATAAAATTGTTGAAGAGTAAAGTAGAATTTAAAAGTAGTAAAGTTTAATGTTTAGTAATGTATATATAAAATTATAAACTATAAATGTTAAAGATTGTTGTTTTATGTAAGTTAAAATATTTAATTACATATTTTTTGTACTTAGGTACTTTTATAGTATTCAACTTAATAAAAATATCATCTGGTTTTAAATACGGTTCAACCGGTTAAACCAATGAACCATTATGACATTCGGTTCAATGGCAGGTCCGGTTTTAAAAACCAATGCCCAATTGTCAAACTCATGAGAAAACATATAAATAGTCAACTGGTTTCATGTGTATCTCTTTGTATCTTCTTATGTGGGACAAAAAATCACCTAATTGAGTGCTACATCAGATTTAGACCTAATGTAAGAGCAATGAATTAATCACAACATTAATATATATAACATATGTAACTACTCAGATAGATGTATGCTGAAATATAACAACAATAAAGTAGTTACTTGTTTCGAGATTTCAAGAACTTCAATTCGGTTGATTGAGGCCTGCAACTGCAGTGTCCTAAGAAAGAAATTGCGCGGGTATGTGTCTGCCTTGAGGATACAACAATCAATTCGGGTTAAAAGAACTCGGATCTATTGAACCATGTATGCTTCATGATTGATTTTTTTATGAAAAACTCAAGTTTTGAGGGGCATTCTTCTTTTCTGTTTTGCCTAGAACGTAGGACACATATATATACACAATAATTAGAAAAGCAGTTAACTGGTTAACCATGTCAACTGACAATAAACCGAATTTACTAAAACCAGGCAACCCGCTGAACCGGAGCAACTCGCATCGAACCGGCCTTTACTGAAATTTTTTAACTAAAATCAAAAGATGATGGGAGACCTATATATAGGCAAGGACATCATTCGGTTTGTTTCTTAGAAGCAATGTGGGATCATAAAATATATATATATATATATATATATATAAATATATGGAGATATCCTTGTTTTGACTCAGCTAGCGATGTGGGACATGGAAATTACCTAATTGAGTGCCACATCATATTTAGACCTTATCTAATTAAATTTGATTTCAAATTTGAAGCTTAATTATACATGCCACATAGGATTTTCAAGTTCTTAAGTTATATAGGATATAGATTTTAAAAAAGGGACGGAGTGCTTCATAGTCTCGCATCCATCATATTGTATCACGCCAGCTTTTATATGTTGGTAATTTCACATTAGATTTATACCCCATCACACTATCATACCTACTAAAAAGAAAAAAGAAAAATAAAGTAACACACTTATTTTCAATGTGATTCTATTTATAGCTCACGGTGTATGCAACTCACGTTGAAAATTGTATATATAAAGAGCCACGTCGGGGTTTTCACACCACTCCCTTGCGGTTTTGCTTACTTTTCCATTAGATATATATATAATATAAGCACTACAAATTTTGCAATATCTAAAATAAGTAATGTTAAGACTAATAATTTGTCAATAAATATAATCAACTTAAATAACTATTCGCATTGTATGCAAACAACATTTTTCTATATCTCATTATAAAGTTACCATTTTATCCAACGAGCTTTACATTAATTATTATTGTATAAAACTTGCATATGTTAAAATGATTATGAAAGTTAGTTGTATAAAAAAGGGTTTAGTTACTAAAAGTACAGCGGAGTTGTCACATTTTGCTATTGTGTATACTCATCTTTCATTACTCCCATTTAATACACCGAACTCTTCAAAACTACCGTTTAATGCATCTTAACCTATGATAGCAGGTTAAAGGTGATGTGGATCCGGTTTTGATGAGGTGGCATGTGTTTTGAGTGATGATGTGTAATTTTCTATTTAACAATAATTAAAAATATAATATAATAATAATAATAATAATAATTAAAAAAAAAAACTAAACCCAGGGGGTTTCATCGATCGTGGGTTTCATCGATTCAAATACCACGATTCACCATCGCCATCGTGATGTTCTTCATCGATCGTGGGTTCCTGATCTGTGCATCGTGCGTTCATCAACATCGATCTTCATTCGATTAGGGCCTTCCACTCCATGGTTTTGGGGTTTGATTTGAGATTCCAGATTTGGGGTTTTAGGGTTCTTCATCATCAACATCGATCTTCATTCGATTAGGGTTTCAACCACCATTCGCAGCCACCACCGACACAAAGAACAAACAGGCGACGAGTTAGGGATTCGCAGATCTTGAAGCCCTGCTTCGACTGTGGATTAAAAGAACTTCATCGATCTGGTACCATCTTCATCTTCATCTTCATCTTCTCTCCGGCGAGTTAGGGTTTTCGATTCGCAGCCACCACCATCGCCTTTATCTTCATTTTCATCGAGAACAGAAGGGTTATTTGCAGGTTCATCTTCATCTTCATTTTCATTTTAGGTTTTCTTCATATAAATTTAGGGTGTTTTTCTGCAATACTCAGATCTTTTGATTTTCTGGTTTTGATTCTTCTATTGTATGTTTAAATTTGGGGTTTTCTTACTTAGGATTTCTTTCAATCAAGTACTAATATGTTCTTCATGTTTGAAATGTTGTTCATTCGAAGATGTTAGAATCAGATGTTTTGCATTCCAGATCCATCTTTTGAATGATGAAAATGAAAACCTAGTTCTTCAAATGTTATTCATGTGTTTTGTGCGATTTGTTTGTGTTTTTCAAAGATGTTAGAACACATCAGATGATGTTTGCATTCCAGATCCATGTTTGAAGATGATGAAGATGTTATTGGGAAGAACACATCAGATGATGTTTAATGAGTGTTCGTCTTCTTGTTCTTCATCATCTTCATCTTCATTCTTTAAATTAGAAGAGGTAATATTATGTGGCAAAATTTAATGACATGGCTTTACACATGTGGCATTCTTAGGACCTTAAAATAAATCAAAAAATTCATAATTACCGGTTACCTGCTTATACTAAATGGTAGTTTTAGAAACTTTGATGTATTAAACATGAGTTTTTAAAGATGAGTGTACACAATAGCAAAAAGTGACAACTTCGGTGTACTTTTAGGAACTAAACCCTATAAAAAACAAACTAAGAGCACCCTCGACATGGGTCCGTGAATACCAAAACTAGCGTCAAACAACCAAAACTTTTATTACAAAGTTCATTGTATAAGTTATCATTGTATACCTCATTATATGTAACAAAGTTTGTCCCTAAAGACAAAAAAATGTGTTTATCATTATATGTAACAAAGTATAATAAACCAATTTGTCAATGAAAACATGTTATAACTTATTGAGGAAGCAAAAAGGCAAACAATCATAAAATTCCACTTGCGGTAATTCGGTAAGAGTGTTAGTAGTAGTAACTCTCCACCACATCTATTACACTGTCACGTCAGTTTATTTCTCCTATCGCTAGCCCACGACTCAGTCTCGTAGCGATCATTTTATACCATATCAAATTATTGAACTCGCCTAATACTCACTAACCAATACAAAACATATAAAGAAAAAAAATGAAAATAAAGCAACAAATGGTGACTTTGGACCCTAAAAAAATTACCACTTAGCCACCCATTATTATTCACCCCCCAAACTCTAACCACTTAGTCATGGAGTGGCACCCCTTCCCACCACCCAAGTTGAATACACATACCCCTTTAACCATCTCACACCCCTACCACTCTAAGCTAAAGGTTTAGTTTATACACAAAGGAAAAAAAGGGTTTTGTGTTAGAACTGTATTATTGTAATAGAATAGGAGTTATAACAATAGTTGAGGGTGCTTATTGTAAATATACCTTATAGGTATATAAGCCTTGTGCTAGACAAGGAAATGTAAGGGTTGTCACACTTACAAGAAATAAACTATGTGTGTTCTAAGGTGAAAACGAGATTCTCTCTCAACCTTATCATAGTTATCTTAGCAATCCTTCAATCTACCGCTTGTTTATCATCAACATTTTGTAATAAGTTATAACTTGGTTTCACATACCTAAAAAAAATGAATTTTCATAGAAAATCAAACTTTAGCTTACCCAAATAAGAGTGAAAGTTAATGACGTTTTACCATTTTGGTTCTTTGAAGGTGGTTCATGCGATAAGTTCATTTTTTACAAAAAGTGTAAGAAGTATTCGAGATTGTTAGATGGTTAAATAAATTGGTAAAATATTTACGGAATTTACATCATTATTCAAACAATAGGGATATTATAATAGATAAATAAGGGGTAAGCTCGTAATCGTACACACGAAAAACCCTAAATATATCATCCCAACCCAAAACCGTAGACCACATCTCTCTCTCTCTCTCTCTCTCTCTCTTTCTTGAACTAATAAACACACCCATTTTGTTTCTGTTTTGAAGAAGATGAAGCCTCCAAGCACCACCACCTTTTTCTCTACATTGCCTCCCTTCCCTAGACCCCCTCATACCTTCGATCAATAACATTGCCTTCTCTTAGTTGATGTCGAGTCGTCTCCCTGCAACTACTCCGCACATTGTAATTGTCACATCTTTGCCACCTTTTATTCTAAAACTGATGTTGGAATTGCCATTCGCTGCCTTTCTTATATTGTCATTTGTCTTCTATCACTCATATCACCCCTTCTCCACCAAATGTTGATCGAGTTTAAGGACTCATATAGTCGTCTTAGCTTTTAAAACTAGGTGAAAGATTTTTATATACAATATTACCTAAATACTATATGTAACTATTTTACAATTCTTCCTGTTTTTATTATTCGTCTTTTTTATGATATTTTACCCAATATCCAGCTTTAGCTACGGGCTATTTTTCCAAACACATGTATAAATAAAGGGAGAATTTCATATATGTACTTAAAAACTTTGATAATTACACATATATCCTTACAAACTACTAAACTACATATATATCCTTCTAAAACTTTAAAACTCACATATATATCCAATCACTTGTTTTAAATATAATTAAATTATTAAAAAATAAAAAAATTACCTTTAAATTGATTTCCTTTTAACTAAAAACACTTAATATGTAGTATTACACATTTGCCCCTACCAATCTTTACTACTATATAATACATTTATGTTTCTCTCTCCTCAAATTATTAAGACTACTTAAATTTAAGTAGTCCAAACAAATATGCATAATGTACAACCTTCAAATTATTAAGACTACTTTAATTTTCACCCTTCTTTTTATCTAATTTAATCTTATCTACTCAATATTTAACTATTTCACTATCCTAATTTACTTTAACTTTTTATTTATTTAAAATATACTCTTTCACTAACACACTCTCTCACATAAACACAATTATCCACCCATACCAACATATTTTTTTAAAATTTTATTAACGTCTCTCTCATCTCATTTCATAAATATAAATCTTTTTTTCTTATTTTAATATTTTTTTAGAATTTACTTTTAAAATTAATAAATAGTTGATTAAAATATAAGAAAATCTGAAAAAATAGATATGATGCTGGAAACTTTTTTGTGACATAAAATCGCGCGAATAACATATTATGTTATTCTTGAAAACGATATGTTGCAAAACATAAACTATTGTCGTCGCAGCGTTGCACGGGTACTCTGCTAATTTACCAAAATCAATTAAGCATCTGAGGCTCATGATAATCACAAATACACATTACATGCAATTAAAAGACTAGAATCCATGTCGATTCACCTTCTTGCTTCGGCGACCACCCAGCCTTCCACGTTGTTCTCTTCACCATATCTGGCAACCTCTTCTTTCTCTTCACAAATTTCGTCAGCGAAACTCTATGGGATGGCCATGGCGGTGGACTTCCCTTATTCTTCACAGCTTCACTCGCCGGAACGCCGTCGTCTTTTCGTGGTCATCCCACTCAATCTCTTTGCAGCTTCAGTCACTAGAGTTACCATTATCAACGAAATCTACACCAATATCATCATTGTCGTTACCATCCTTCAGAAAAGTTGCAACGCTTTCACCAATTTTTGTAATCTTCAGTCCCTACTAATATTCTCCGTTTGCATAATGGATAAATTGGGTCTTTTGGATTTTGTTCACCTAAGTGTTTGGCGACGAAATCAAATGGTAGTGCTTACAAACTTGAACAAATTTATGAATATAAGTTGGTAGAAAACACATGGTGAATAACACTGGTTTGGGCAATTTTGTAATATTACATATGAATTGTTTTTAGAAAAGAGAAAAATCAATTAAAAGATATTCTAAGATTTTTAAATGGTATAACTATATTTAAAATAAATAATTGGATATATATGAGAGTTTTTATGTCACGAGTCTACAAGCCTTTCTCATTTTAGTGCTCGCCCTTTGAATCTTCAGTAGGGACCTTTAGTCTTTTGATTAGAGTAGGGGTCGCGAGAGTCGCGAGTCTGTTTATAGTCACGACTGTTGTCATAGTCAACAAGGTTGAAACTTCCAGGAAAAAACTTCGAATTGGGAGGGCGATCCGTGTCATCGAAGGATGTTAGCCAAATCAGAAGAACTATAGGCTCGAAGGCTCGGGTTGGTCAAGCGAACTGATTCATTTAATTCTTCGCCTAGTCTTAGCACCCGCACAGTAGAGGGGAATAAGCATTCCCTTTCCGACAAAACTAAGCGTCTTGCCGCTGGGTAAAGGCAATAGGAGGAGGTTTGGAACCCCAAAACAAGTCTAGGCTTAAGAACGGTGATGCTAGTTCAGTTGCTGAAGAAAATGTCCCGATGAACCTTGGGAGCATCCCGGGCAAGATCTATGGCTTCAGCTGCGGCTAAGCGAACTACCTATTCTATATATTCTATAGAAGTGGAGTTCGAACGTTGAAAGTGAGGGGGTCTTTTATTTTTATTTTCATAGGAAAAATGAATGAAAATAAAAGCGGTGGCCGACAAGGCCCGTTTACCTAAATCCAATCTCTTGGGAAGCGAAGAGGACAGGTTTGAAAGTTGTTCGGTAAGATTCTCCCGAAGGTAGACATTTACCCAAGGCACTGAGATTCTGACTCTCTCAATTACACGTGTTTGAGGGAGTTGAACGTCTTATTCTTATGAGCGGCCTATGTGAATATGAGCCAGGAGCAAGGATTCCTGAAAGTGAATTCCAGCGCAAGCCTGATATGAAAGTGGAGTTCAATCGTCGAAAGAAAGATCTCTTTTAGTTTTAGTCCGGTCTTCTTTTCTCTTTTGAGTCAGGTTCTTAAGACAGGACACAAAATCGGCTTTTTTGAATATCTTAAAACGATATATATATATATATATATATATAGAATTCAGTTCAAGTAAAAAAAATCTTAAGGTACAAAATGTAAGGAGTAATATGGGATTGACAAATGGCATAAGTGGTCCAAGGGTAAAACAGGAAATTTAAAAGAAAAAAAATGTTTCTCTTTCCTCTAACCCTAACCCACGTTTTCCCCCCCTCCCACGATCTCCTTCTTTACAACATCTTAAAACCCTATTTTCATTCCCCCCGCCTCCGCCGCCAACGCAAGAACTGACACCGATGATGCTCCCGTCGCCGACTTTACAGTGATGCACATCCGGTGATGCAAGAAGCAACAGCGATTGGGGTTACGCCTAGGGTTGCGATTAGTGTTTGAAGCAGCCGCCGCCTTCGTCGTATCCTTCACAGTAACCTACACTTTTCTCGAAGACCACCGCCGCCTTCGTCTTATCCTTCACGGGCAAAGACTATTTGGTCATGTGCATCGTTATCTTGTCCTGCCGCCGTCTTTCCCAGTCGTCGGCTTCAGATCTGCCATCGCCGTCACCGGATGCACAAAATCCTTCGAGTTCGACTCCGTCTTCCTCCCTTCGACTGCTTCCCGTGCGACGCACCGTTACTGGATGCTCAAACGACTTCGAGATGCACTGTCGCCGATCCCGTATCTGCCATAGACGATCCCAGATGCACCACCATCACCGCCGACCACCGTCGCCTGGACCACCACTACCGCCGCCTAGTGCATCAGTTACACAAGTATGATTTATTTTATCGTGCATCAGAATGTTGTACCTTATGCATCAAATGTATCTGTGAATCCATTTTTTTATTTTATATGCATCAAAATGTTGTACTTTATGCATCAGATGTATCTGTGAATCAAAAGGTTGTAATGTTTATAATTTTTGTATCTGTGAGATGTCATGGTTGCTGAGATGTACCAACCCACGTTTTTCTCTTCCTGTTTTTTTGCTGATTGATTTTACCATATTAACCTTTTGTATTTTTTTTAATTCCGTAAATTGGGTTTAAAAAGTGACTTTTTTTGTTTGACTAATGAAAAGATCCTGTGGTCCAGATTTCTCCTTACATTAAGTACCATAACTTTTTTTTACCAGATCTCTACCCTATATATATATATATATATATATATATATAATTTAAAAGTTTGTAAGGATATATATGTAATTATCAAAGTTTTTAAGGACATATATGAAATTTTCCCTTAAATTAAAAGACACAACTTTCAGCTCCAGCTATCAGTTTTCAGATACAGTTACAAGCTACTTGCCCCAAACACACTCATTATATTTTTCCGTGTTTGATACATGTAAGTGTGTGTTTTTAATTATGAGTGAGAGATAGTGATGTATATAAGCCGAGCCGAACTCGAATACGGTACTTATTGAGCTAGACTCGTTTAGAACTAGTTAGGCTCAAGCTTGAGCTCGGCTCGTTTAAGATATATGCGGCTCGACTAGGCCCTTTAAGTCTCGAGTATTATTTTGAATTTTTATTATAAGAATATATATATATATATATATATATATATATATATATATATATATATAAAACAAATTTAATTAATTAATCTTGTATATGAAGCTCGTTTACACTTGCGGGTCTAAACGAGATCGCTCTTTGAGGCTCGAGCTCGGCTCGTTTACTGAACGAGTTTTAGTTTAGTCTCGAGTTCGAGATATCGAGCTCGGCTCGTTTCAGACTTTTAATGATCCGAACTCAAGTAGCTTACGAGTAGCTTGACTCATTTGCAGTGTGGGGTAAAATTTTTTAATTACAACGAACAGTAACTCCATCCAAGTCCACTAGCCAAAGAAGTGATACATGTCTGATATACTGAATAGCTTTCAAAGTGACTGTAACAAACTGGAGTGTTAGTTAAAGATGGGATAAATAGCAAGTGTGTCATAAATCTGAGATATGAATAAATTCATCTCTCTACTCTCCGACTATTCTTACGTTCTAATCTTTCAAGCGTACCTATATTGATCGGTTATTAACCATCATTGATGACACAAATTGCATCAAGAAGGCAGAACAACCGATTTGGAAAGAAAAACCGGTACTCCTTTTCCACCAAAGAAGGGGAAAAAGAAACATTATCTTCCGAATTCTGAACCAAGAACAAGAAATCTAGTCAAATGCGATCATCGTCAACAAAGCAGGTTGCAGAGAACAATCGAGGTCTAAACGACCGCTTTCACACTCTTCATAGGCGCCTCTATAATGCTTTGGGCCTTGGCCTCAGGTTTCTTGATTCTTCGGCATTTTAATTCGATTTTTATGCTAGACCCGTATATGTAGGAGTAAGAATGCTCAAGTTCTTTGGTTATGTTGTTAAAATCGTGCTTCAATTATACGAATCGTTTTGATGTGGTTTTGAAATCTATCAAGCAGAAAACGCTTAGGGTTTTAGAGAAGAACGATGGTTGTATTCAGGATAAGGGTTATGTATTAATGAATTTTCAGGGTTTTAGCTAACGGGGTATTTGGATTTTGCCCTTTTGATCATGTGACACTGATAATCAGAATAATCTGAATGTCCGGTAAAAAACTAATGATGTAAGGAATTAATATATAAACTTGTTTGGATGTGCTTTTGTGGTTTGAAGTTGTAACAAGATTCTCAGCTTTTACTGAAATAATAGAGGCATTTTTCTGAAACAAAGACATCGTGAAACAGGAGTAGAAGTTTCTTATGGGTAAGTAGGTAATATTAGTTTATTCTTGGAAGTTGGATGATCCGTCTTGATGCAGCTGGTAATATGGAACAATTTTTTTTAAATTTGTTAACCAAAACAAAAGCAAAATCTGTTTAGAAAAATTCTGTTTCCTCTTAGTAAATCATCCTACTTCATCCTCCTACCCACTAAGTTGTGACATGTGCAATCCACTAATTCTTTTTCCTCATCTCCACTCTTGATTTTGGCTCATGTCTTGATCATATGATTAGGAGGATATAGAACCTCTCATCTGTTTATTCAAACACTCCTAAATGTTCTTGTGTTCCAACTCAAAAAAGTCCATAAACCTTGCTTGAAAACTCCACACAATGGGTTTTGAAGAGTTCTCAGGAAGGTATTTGTGACATTTAAAACAATATGTTAGTTATGAAGCTGTAATATAAGAGAAAATTACACGTATGTTGCATTTACCTTGATCAGTTTTTGGTTGCCATGCCATTCTCTTACAACTTGAAACGCTTGAATTCACAGATATGAAGAGGGAGGACGGAGATGGTCTTGTACAGATGTCGAGACACAGAGACTTGTTGTTCGCTCCGCTGATGCTTTTCTTGATTGTATATCCAGTGACACATTAAAACACCCTTTAGTAAAGGTATCTACATATTTTGTCTATCTAAGTTAATTAGTTAAAAACTATCCAACCATTTCTCAAAACTTTCTGTTTTATCTTGATCTTATAATTACTAGATGTCAAGGCACAAACATTAGGAATTCATGAATTTTACTACCAGTGAATAATAATTTTGAGTGGTGGCAACCCTCTTATAGCCAATTAATTTAGTTTTCTACCCCTGATTGGATACTTGGTTCAGATAAAGGCTCTGACATGTTGAAATACTTAGCCTACACATGTGGTTTGATGTTTTATTTCAAACCTCAGGAATCAGTTGCTGATATTGTACGTGCATTGGGGACTATACTTCTTCAGAAAAATGAAGCACCGATGAAGTGGGCTTCAAAGGTGTTCGTAAAAATGGTCAATGTTATACCTAGTTCAGCTATTGAATCTCTTTTGTTGGATGTAGTCCGTCCCATATCATCTTCTTTATCTTCCTGTAATGTACCAGTTGTTGAATCATGTGCCACTGCTTTGGATTTGATCCTATTATCTTTAAGTTCTAAGAGAGATAGAGAAGTATGGAAAATCTTGGAAGAAACAGAGACAATTAGTAATATCATCCACCATATACAGTCTGGTGGAAGGAAGCCAGATGACTTCTGCTTCAAAATAATCTCTCTCTTGAGTAAAATACTGTGGCGTTGGCCATCATCTAGATTTTTTGTTTGGAATAATAGTGGATTAATGGAAGTATTAGCTTCTCTCAGCCTTGAGCCAATGCTTTCTATGAAGGCTGAAATTATGCAATTTTATTCAACCATAGGTATTAAATTTTGTACTTTCAAGTGTTTCGAATTTATAAAGCATAATTTCTGAACACTTTCTAATTTTGGGTACCAGCTTTATGTAGAAATGGAGCCAAGAAGCTTTTAGATAGTGGAAATCCCCTATTACAACTGATGGTGGCATCCATGGATATCTGGAACCCTAGTAACCTACGGTTGGCTGGATTTACACTTGCTGAATGCTTTGTGGTATTAGTAATCATCTATTTTTAGTATAGTTTTTTGGTTTATGTTAAAATAAGGCATAACATGTACAAAGTATTGTGTCACTCAGGCAAGTGAAGAAGGACGATTAAAAATGATTGAAACATATTGTCAACCATTAGTCAAAGCTATTATAACTGGCCTGCGATTGCCTACGGGGAAGCTTACAAAGGAACAGATGTCGTTAGTTAAGGCTGCTTGTTGTGTGTCCAAAATCATTTGTTGGCCGGGAAAGCATCATGGTTACTTCTGGAATCTAGGAATCGAAAGTGTTCTACTGAAGCTACTTCTAGATGATATTCATATGCAACAACTTCCCAAAGATTCTTTTTCATTTAAGGCTGTGGTAGCCATTGTGCGAGCTGGTTTAGATATAAACTATCTACCTGCAGTTAAGCCTCATGTATGGGATATTCTTGGAGGGCTTGCAGCACACTGTGCAGAAGATTTCACTTTAGAGTCGCTTCAAAGGGCAATTCACCTTAGTACCCTCATCACATGTGCTTGGTAATGTTCTTCCTCATGTTGATTTTATTATTTATTTATTTATAATTATTATTATTGTTATTATTGTTATTATTATTATTTATTATTATTATTATTATTATTAGGACAGGCCACTAACTAGCAATCAACTTTTTCAAATATACTAATATAGGTAATTTACATTTTTTATTGCCGCCGACCAAATTAAGTAACCAGACTTTGTTTAACCTGTCACCCATAATGTTTGACCAGATAAAGTGAACATTGAACTTTGATTATCCAGATAAAGTGAAAATTGAAGTTTGGTTTGAACAGAGGAGGGCAATCACCCTACAAGAACACACATCTTTAGAGTCTTTAAATACCTGCTCAGATAATTGCTGAAACATTTTATTTAAGAAACTAAATGATTTCTCTAATTTTCAAATTTGACAAAATGCATCTATCATTGATGCGTATATGCTTCTATCCATCACATCTTTGGAGTCTCTGAATACCTGCTCGGATAATTTAGACCCTTCTGTTTTCGATACACCTGTATCAAAGAATTCTCCACTGTTGAATCTGAATAAAACCCAGTTTCTAAAAATCCAACAATGAATTTGATACGATCCAACATAACGGGGGTAGCACAAGCCGAAAGCACACTAATAAAAGTGAAATTGTTTATTTCTTTCTTCAAGATTATCATTACGAATAAAACCTGTGATGACTGCAATCAAAATACCACATAACAAATAGATATGTTTGTGTGTTCTTGGTGGAAGGGATGGATTAATAAGGGCTTAATTATGCTTATTTTGGAACAAAATCACAAAGTTTATTACCTACTTGGTAAAAAAAACGTAAATGACCTGCATTTGTACATTTGAGAAGGTAAGTTGCTATATAGTGGCCTTTACCCTGATTATTGTCATTATTATTATTTACTAATAGTATTATTATTGAAATGCAAACCGATTAAGTTATGGCTGTAAAGTTGGGACTGATATAGTTTGTTTGTTCTCTTACGCCTTTAACAGCTTAGGCTTTGTGTATTCATTGCGTTCAACCCGTCAGAATTGTCGAAACGATGCAAATGAACCCGTGTCCAAAGCAGTTCTATTGATGATTTATTCTCCTTCCAAATACATTGCATCAGAGGCCAAACATATATTATCACGGATGTTGAAGCCAAATGCGAAGGAGAATGTCAAGTACCTATTAAATACCCTCAATGCCACACCATCAAGTATTAACAGTACAATATCTGACAATCTTCAAGCAATAAAGTTGATAAACCTTGTATGTTATTCAGGTATACCTCAATATCGTAGGTATGCCATTCAAAATCATGGGATAAAGACATTATTGTCTTTCATAAAAGTATCGTCGAGAAATCACATTCATGCAGAAAAGATGAATACATCGGTTCATTTTTGTGACCATAACATGAAGATGTGTTGCTATGAGTGTGAAGAAGATTGGCAAGGTGATGAAACATTTTTGCTCTACGGTTTGTTGGGTTTAGCTGAATTGGTACACCATTCTGGTTCAGTGCAATTTAAGTCTAGCGAGGCTGAATTAATAAATGACGTGCAAGAGATCTGCATTAACTCATGTGCTTCTGGCCCAAGATTGTACGGTGCTTATCTTCTTAGCTATTTTGGCTTTTATGGCTTTCCATCAAAGTTTGGCAATAGAATTGGTAATGTTCTCAGTGGGGACGAACATACAAATTTGACACTCGTTCTTGCTAACCAGGAGCATGTAAATGTTCATGGTGTCATTGTTAGAATACGTTGTCCGTCACTCTTGCCATCTAGGGAATTACCATCTGAAGAGAAAACTTTGAGGGGTAATTTTGTAAGAAAAGAAGTTAGGCTCTCTGCTCATGTTGATCAACAGGCGTTATTGAAGTTATTGGAATATGTCTATTCGGGACATTTGAAGGCAGAAGAAGAGCTTGTGAAGAGATTAAGAACGTTGACTAAACGTTGTAATTTGCAGCCTTTATTGCAAATGCTTCGTAATATTCGCCCTAAATGGAGAACACCTGTTCCAAGCTTTGACCTTACCTCTGCTCTTGGACCAAACGGTTACCATTACTCGTAGGATCTCTTCCTCTAAACTTAGTTAGATTTACTCCGCTTGTTAACGCATTCACTCTTTTTTCATGATTTCGAGTTTTCAGGCCTTATAAATATATTCAAACCTAGTTTGCTACTTATTCCAGGGACATCATTCTTGAAGCAAGCAGTTATAATGTACCTGTCTGGATATGTGAAGCATGCCCTCTATCACAACCACACTTACATGCTCATAAAGCCATTCTATGTGCAAGCTGTGAGCACATGCGTGCTATGCTTTCTTCTGGAATGCAAGAAAGGTGCTTAGAGATCATTTACATCCATTGTTTTACTTGCATTTTCCTTCGAAAGTTTGCTCATTCTAATATATCATTTCTTTGCAGCCAATCAGAAAGTATAAAGATCGATCTTGGTTGGGAAGCTTTGGTCAGACTAGTTAACTGGTTTTATTCTAGTAAACTACTGCCAAAACCCAAGTACGGGTGTTTATGGCTGAATCTAAACGAACAAGAGAAGTTAGATGAAATGATTTCATATGTTGAGCTATATTGTTTGTCAGATAGTTGGCTTCTTGAAGACATTCACAAGGAATGCTCAAAGGTAATTGCAGCTTGCTTAGATTCGACCAGCATGGCAATCAAATTAATCCAAATTGCAGCTGATTGCTTCCAGTGGGATTTGGTGGATTTGGCAGCCAAATTCATGGCACCATTCTATCATCATCTTCGCGACTCGGGCAAGCTTTTTGAACTTGATGAACAACTTATTGATACAGTACGTGCTGCATCAGTTAGAGTCTCTGAACATGGTAATCAATTGAGATTGTAACAAGTATATAGTTAATACCAACTGCTGCTTAGTGTTCTTTATACATGTATATTGATGAAAGTAGATGTATACATGGAATGGCTTTATGAGCATGTAAGTGTGGTTGTGATAGAGGGCATGCTTCACATATCCAGACAGGTACATTATAACTGCTTGCTTCAAGAATGATGTCCCTGGAATAAGTAACAAACTAGGTTTGAATATATTTATAAGGCCTGAAAACTCGAAATTATGAAAAAAGAGTGAATGCGTTAACAAGCAGAGTAAATCTAAGTAAGTTTAGAGGAAGAGATCCTACGAGTAATGGTAACCGTTTGGTCCAAGAGCAGAGGTAAGGTCAAAGCTTGGAACAGGTGTTCTCCATTTAGGGCGAATATTGCGAAGCATTTGCAATAAAGGCTGCAAATTACAACGTTTAGTCAACGTTCTTAATCTCTTCACAAGCTCTTCTTCTGCCTTCAAATGTCCCGAATAGACATATTCCAATAACTTCAATAACGCCTGTTGATCAACATGAGCAGAGAGCCTAACTTCTTTTCTTACAAAATTACCCCTCAAAGTTTTCTCTTCAGATGGTAATTCCCTAGATGGCAAGAGTGACGGACAACGTATTCTAACAATGGCACCATGAACATTTACATGCTCCTGGTTAGCAAGAACGAGTGTCAAATTTGTATGTTCGTCCCCACTGAGAACATTACCAATTCTATTGCCAAACTTTGATGGAAAGCCATAAAAGCCAAAATAGCTAAGAAGATAAGCACCGTACTATCTTGGGCCAGAAGCACATGAGTTGATGCAGATCTCTTGCACGTCATTTTTTAATTCAGCCTCGCTAGACTCTAATTGCACTAAACCTGAATGGTGTGCCAATTCAGCTAAATCCAACAAACCATAGAGCAAAAATGTTTCATCACCTTGCCAATCTTCTTCACACTCATAGTAACACATCTTCATGTTATGGTCACAAAAATGAACCGATGTATTCATCTTTTTTGCATGAATGTGATTTCTTGACAATACTTTAATGTAATAATGTCTTTATCCCATGATTCTTAATGGCTTACCTACGATATTGAGGTAGACCTGAATAACATGCAAGGCTTATGAACTTTATTGCTTGAAGATCGTCAGATATTGTACTGTTAACACTCGATGATGTGGCATTGAGGGTATTTAATATGTACTTGATATTCTCCTTCGCATTTGGCTTCAACATCCATAATAATACATGTTTGGCATGTGATGCAATGTATTTGGAAGAAGAATACAACATCAATTGAACTGCTTTGGACACAGGTTCATCTGCTTCGTTTCGCCAACTCGAACGGGTTGAACACAATGAATCCACAAAGCCTAAGCTGTTAAAGGCGTAAGAGAACAAACAAACTATATCAATCCCAGTTTTACAAACATAACTTAATCGGTTTGCATTTCACTAATATTAATATTAATAAATAGATTTAGTTACATTTTTGGTCCGTGTAGTTTACTTAAGATTACGGAATTGGTCCTTGGGTCGTCGTTTTTACGGGTTTAGTCCCTCCCGACCCGTTTTGTTTGCATAATTGGTCCCTGGAGTTAATACCGTCACATTTACACAGTTTGGACCTCCCACGTGCTATTCACGTGAGGGCTTTTTGGTCCTTTTACACATTCCCTCTCATTTACTTCAACAAAGTGCTTTCAGTCCCTAATGTAAGTTTTCTCTTCTTCGTTTTCGTCCTCCGAGTTAATCAACGTTTCTAATCAACGAAGAAGAAGAAGTGGTGCTTACGTTGTGGCGTTTGAGGGAAGTTGATTGGTAAACACTTTGTAATTTTGTATAATTGGTCATTTTGAATTGATTGTTAAGGTGATTTTTTTGAACGGCAAAATGAGTTTATGCTTAGCAAGAAGCTAAAACACAATGTACAACTACAAAACGTCCGCTGGGTTAAGACACCAATCACTCCCAATAATATTTTTACCCACACTACTTCTATGCTTTAACAAAAAAAAAAAAAAGACAAAGCCTGCGTTTCACCTGATTTGACACATTTGTATTGTGAAACACCTTATCGTTCCAAAACCTCCATAACATTCACAAATAAGTATAAGTTACCATTGATAGTACTAGTTTTTGTTCCTTTAAACTCCAAAATTCCCCCATTCTTTTAGCTTGTAAAAAAGGCAGTGAGTGAGTGAGACGAAGGAATATTCCACTAGTTGCAAATGTGCAAAAGCACTTTCCTGGAGATGGAACACTCGAAAAAGATGTGTTCTTCTGATTCAATATCTAGATTGCATAGAGGGCATAAGACCGATACTAAAGCAACACCTCTTTTTGCTAAGTTTAAACGAGTATGCAATCTACACCAAAACATTCTCCACGCGTGAATGTTGATTTTACTTGGTGTAAATTTGATCCAAGGGGTATAACGTATCTATTCGAGGGGAGTGACATTTGGTCAAAAGCATTCCGAATGGAAGCTACCGTGAATCCATTTAGAGGGATTCAGGAGCGAAATCCACTCATCGTAAAGCCTTGATGGAGAAAAAGAGGAACAAAGAGATATGAGATTTGTAAGTTCACGAGCTTTAGAGTTTGACAAAAGTGAGGAGATCCAATCACCAGAAATTCCCACCAACTTAGCTGCATCATTAAAGACGAGTCTGTCTTTCAAAGTTAATTTTTCTAAAAAGAAATCTTGTTGGTATTGGAGTAGGGGATGTTGAATCAACAAGTCTAGCTAAAGTAATCAAGTGTCAAATTGGATCATGCTTTACTTCTTCGTGTAGGAGTGAGAATGGTGTTATTAACAAACTTCAGCCTAAACTATCAAGACGAAAAGCCAAGACTTTATATATTGGGGGAAGATATACTTTTTGCAAATCGGTGCTTGATAAATTCGGCCTCTATTACCTCTCCTTATTTAAATCCCCACAAAAAGTAATTAACAAGCTTGAGAGTGTTAGTGCTAATTTATTCTAGGCTCGTGTGGAGACAAACACAAATTCCCTTGGTTTGCTTGGAACAAGGTGATGGTAGATAAATTATACTTTTTCTATTAAAATTTTCTACTTCATCATTTTTTTACTAGACGATGACATGGGAATGGGAAATCAAGTACTTTTTTCTATCTCTACTAATAATTTTAACAATTATAAATTATAATACAATTTTTTACGCGGATAGTGTGGTGTTACAAATATATCAACATTGAATTGTGTCATTCCCTAGCATAGAAGCATACTCTTCGGCTCTTCCCCAAACTCATACACCCTGTTCTCGAGTTTTTTTAGCCAAGGAAAAGAGAGGATTTGAAAGAAAAACAAGAAAAGTTGTGTTCTCGAGTTTCATTTAACAAAGGAAAGGGAAGGAAAATGAGGGATTTGGAGTGAGCATTTAGACTTAATTTTTCTCAACATTTATCCTTCAAAAAACGAGAGGATTTAGAACGAAAGAATTCCTCTCCTTTCCTTTCTTTTCATCTCCTTCTCAGGGGGTGTTTGTTTTAGCTTACTTTATAGGCTTATTAGCTTATTTTTAAGACTTATTAAAAATATAGTGTTTGGTTAAGCTTATTGACTTAAACTTATAAGTTTATTTTTTTGGTAAATAAGCTCATTTTCATAAGCTCCTTCGCAATAACTTTTTTTCTATTAGGGTTATTTTTATATATTTACATTTTTACTCGTAATTTGCTCTCTTCCCCATAAAGAAAAGTTCATGCTGAAACCGCTGTTAGTACGAGAACCAGTCTGAGCCGTCCAATTCCCTTCCTTTAATGTCATTGCCCACCCATTAATTCCTTACGTGCACCCTGCCACACTCTATTCCCTCCACGCTCTCCATCCATGAAATTCCCATATCTAAGGAACGGTTGAGTTTGGTTCTCGCGGTTCTCGCATTAACAACGGTTCTCGAATGAACCCTCCCCTTCCCCGTATATGTACCATTTGTCTTCCCTTTTTTTAGTCATTTCACAAACATAAGTTAAGTCAATAAAAAATAAACTAAAAGGGTGTTTATCTTAGCTTATTTTAGGAGCTTATTAGCTTATTTTATTAGTTTATGAAAAATATGATATTTGGCTTAGCTTATTAGCTTATGTTTATGAACTTATTTTGAGTAAAAATAAGTTAATTTTGACAAGCAAAGTGAAAATAACTTATTTTTCTCCAAGTGAGCTTATCTTTGTACTAACATATTTATCTCTACCTTTCTTCCTTTTTTCAATGCCTTCTCTCCCTCAAATCTAAGCATGTCCTTTTTAGTTATTTTACAATAATAAGCTAATCCAAACACTTTTTTAGAAGTAATTTATTATCTTATAAGTTATAAGTTAATCCAAACACTTTTTACTAAAAAACTATAAGTTAAAAGGCTAATAAGCTTAAACTTAAAAAATAAACTAACTTAAACACCCCCTAATATAAATAAATTTTAGTATTAATTACTAAAATGGTCCATGTGGTTTGCACAAAATATCCTTTTTAGTCCTTTATGACAAAAGTTGATGTGTTTGGTCCCTCTGTTTGTCAATTTGTATCCTTTTTAGTCCTTTAACCAACGTCCGTTTGTGGGCAGCCGTTAACCCCCTTTTTGAAGGGGTATTTGAGACATTTAACCTCATAAAGAACAATAAACCTGTACTTGCTCACTATTTAATAAAGTTGTTGGCAGATCATCTTCTTCACCCGCCATTTTTTATTTCTACAAGCTCCAAATCTTTCTTCAGTTATGGCTCTATGTTGGTGTGTTAGAGAAGCAATTGTGAGGACATCATGGACTTCTCACAACCCAGGTTGTCGCTTCTACTGTTGTCCACAACAAGTAAGTGATATTCTTAATAACCATGATTATGCAATGTTAATGTTTTGAAGCTAAAGATATATTTTTTTGTTTAAGGGATCTGATTGCAGATTCATGGGGTGGGTTGACCCCCAAATGTGTACTCGTGCTGTTCAAATCATACCTGGACTACTTAGGTCAAAGAATGCACTTGAAGAAAAGATAAGAATTGCATAGAGTGAAGCAAGAAAATATAAGTTTAGGTTTTATTGTATTTTGGTAGTGTTTGCTATTTATGTTATGTATGTTTAAAGTTCATGTAATATTTGCTTTTGGGAGTAAATCTTTTGACAGTTACACCACTGAAGTGTAAATTTTGTTTGAAATATGAAATGAAAATGGGTAGTTATGTAAACAAGGCTGTGATGAATGTGTGTTTGCAAAATGAAAGATATAACTTCTATAAATGTGTGCCAATTCACACATAATATTCAAGATTGACAAAATAAGCAAAACATGTCAATCCTAGACATAATATCCATAATTGTTCAGCCAAATCAAGCATCATCTACTAGACATAGTAGAGATACATAAAACAGAAAACAGAAATTGTCATGCATACATAATTAATCACTAACATGAAATTGTTCAGCAAAAGAAACATACTTAATCAAAGCAACATCATGCGTTGTTTGATCCAACAGAACCATCCACAGGTGCTTTAGGCTTCTTCCCTCCTCTTGAACTTGGTGTGGCTTTCCTCTTTGCACTTGAAGATGCAACATTTTCAGTTACACAGCCACTATCACCTTGTGTTGATCCACTCTCACCTGTTGCCTTCCTCTTGGCCCTTGCACCACCCCTTGCACCACCCCTAACAGCACTATCAACACCACTTGTACTGCCTTGGGTTTGTTGTTTCTCTCCTTGCCCTTTACAACCTCTCTGATTATGACCAATGTTTCCACACTTCTTACAAGTGACAGTCTTTAACCTCCTTGTCAACTTGCCATTTAAAGTCATATTCTTACCCTCATCTGCTGCTTTGCTTCTCTGTTTCTTTGGCCTTCCCACATGAGTATGATGTTTTGGTGGTAGTATTGTAGTTGGTATGTTTGACCTTGGCCACATAGTCCTTTCCTTGATTGGATCAATCCTAAAACAATACACTTTTTTCCATGTTTCCAACCAATAGACAGGGTTAACATAAGATTTAGGCAACGCACATTCTGTCCACTCATGTCCATATTCCAAATTGTTGCAACTGCATGTCTACATGGCATGCCTGTTATTTCCCATCTTTTACATGTGCAAGTCCTTTGGTTCATATCAACAACACACTGATCATTCCAGGGTCCACTTACTTGATATTTTGTTCCCCCATTCCATAAAACATTGTATTTACTAGCTTCAACCTTAATCACATCAAACATTTTTGAAGCAGATGGTGTAAGTGGATTTGTAGCAAGAAGTTCCAAACCATAGTCTCTAAACAAAGCATATTGCTCCTTGTAGTCTCCAAGTAACTGCACAGTAGCGTTAGACTTAGCCCTGTATGCTTTCATCCTTGAAATTCCAATCTCAAGCTTCTTCTCTAGTTGTTCTTTAACTGCTTTCACAGGTACTTCAGGGTTGCTTTCAAGTTGATCAGCAATCTCCCTTGCAAGGTATTTGTATGTGCAAGTTTTGATATTTCTGGACTGTAGACATTTATAATGTTCATCGAATGTCTTTACCATCCATGTTTCACTTTTAGGGAGTTTGGACACATGCAATACCCAAGGACATTGAATAGATATATGCTTTTTACCCTTGTTACCCCTACCACCAACTTGACTAAAAGATTTCTGACTTTCTTTTGTTTGCAAGGCTGTGGACCCCATTGAGATTCCTTGGGTATTGTCACAATCAACCAAACTTGGTTTGCTACCCTTACAAACTGCCCTTACCCTTGTTTTATCATTTTTTTTATTATTTTAATCTCCCTTATTGTCTGTATAGCATGTAATCTAATAGCCTCTTTTATTTCTTTTGAATTTCCAAAGGTTTGACTCACATAAAAATGATATTTGGATTCAGCCAACTGTAACGCCGCCCCTAACGAGCTTAAAATTAGAGTTAATTTAAACTTTTTAAACATCGATTATCAAAAGCGTTGCAGCGGAATTAAACACCAATTACAAAAGCAACGTTGTTTGACTCAGCTAATTAATTACACCAAAAATTAAGCCAAGTTCGTTATCTACAAGCGTTACCTACAAGTTCACCGACCATCGGATCCATACATAAAACAACGTGTTCCCCAAAAGATATATACAACAAAAGCTACCATTAGTACCCGCCTCACCAGGCCTCTAGCATCAACCTGCGAAAAAGATAAATCTTGCACCGTTAGCTACAACTAGCTAGTGAGCACCAATTACACATAAGCAACGATAAGCAGGCTATCATGTATCAGAACAACACACAGGGCTATCCTATCATATTGAGGCGAGCCAAACGTGTCAGCAGTAGTCGTATGTTGCAGGGGAGCCAACCCCGCTCAACAACCCAACAGCAGTCCACGTGGTACACCAAGTCTTTCATGCTGGTTCCAATCTATCAAGGAACCCAGTCCCATAGAGGAACGGCGGCCTGCAGAGCCCTACCCAAGTGTATACTACTTGAGTACCGTTAGTTCCCCAATCCGTAGTCCCTAAGGACCCTGGGAACCCAGCCAGATACTAACACCCGTCTACCTGACTGACCTCCGTATTCCCCAATTCAGTGTCCGGACATAACATCATAAACAAATAGCTGATCCAATAAGGATCCAGTTCATGCGCGCATATAATCACAACAATATCTTTCATATCAATAATATTAAGCATGCTTGTACAACTCTATCATAACATACCTCCATTTCACGTATCAATACACCAATCACATGTCAACATGTACCACAGATAACTTACCTACTGAGACTCATGGGAAACCGGTACTCACCTCGAAACTACAAGAGGCAGATATGCAATCGGGAATCCCAAGAGCACACAGAATCGTCTGAGTCACCTAACACAAATAAACATAGATAAACACCCCTTAGTATACACTACAACAGACTGCACTAACAACAGTCTCAATAAAAGATCAACATGGCTTCTGACAGCCTCCTACGGCCGCAGGAACATGTTCCTACGCCCGCAGAACAACACTCCAACACGCACTACGGCCGTAGTATATATACACTACGCCCGTAGGATCTCTTGCCAAAGAACCATGACCTACGGCCGTAGTAACCATATACTACGCCCGTAGTATGTATCCTTTGGGTAACTACGGCCGTAGGTTATATACCCACGCTCGTAGTCTTGTTTCCATCACCCGTGGGTGGTAATCCTCTTGAATTTAATCCTACGGCCGTAGCAACCATTTACTGTGACCGTAGTAACTACAACAACACCCTACGGCCGTAGTAACATAATACTACGCCCGTAGGAACCATAATCACAGTCTGTTCTTGCTCTGTTCGTAAACAGACGCTGTTTTACGAGTTTTGGACACAAAAATCACCTTGAATCCGTATTCAAGCGTTTATACCACACTTCTAACATACATACTAACTTACTGACATGATTTGGACACAAAACAATCACCAAAACACATATGAATCTATCAAAATGGGTCTTTACACCATGAACACCCAAAAACTAGGTTTCAACTAGAAAACTTACAAGAATGATGATATAGAACCGATTGCTAGCTTGGATTCTTGTGGAAATCAGTTTCTAATCCTTTCCCTTCTTGATTTCTATCAAAATCTCCAAGTGTATGTATGTGTAGGCGTTAGTACGTACGTATGTGTATGTTGTGTGTATTTTGCGGGTTAACAGAGGATAAGGAAGGCTTTAGGCCGACCTTAAGAAGTTTATACCCCTTCTCGGGTATTTTGTTCTCCTATTCAACTTAAAATACAACTTATGGTTATCCGTTTCAACTAACGGAGATATTTTTGGAACCACTATCCAAAACCGTTCAACTATTTGTCTACTTGGTCAACTTATGACAATTTCCACAATACTACAGTTTTATCCACAATTAACACCAGTTAACACCAATTAACACCAATTAGCACCAATTCATGTTTAAAACACAACTTAACATTTAAGACACCATTTAGCAACATTTATACTACATTTAGCAACAAAACACCAATTAAAGTCAACATACAACTGTTAAAGCTACATATACTACAGTTTACAACTAGGCCCCATTTTGGGGTGTTACACCAACCCTGCATTACCCACCATTTGAAGCTTCCTAATTTCTTTCATCCTTTGCCCATCCAAACCTTCATCAGAATCACTTTCAAATTCCTCATTGTCCAAAACACCAATTTCTATATCAGAGTCATTAGGTTCAACACATTGATTATCTGCTCCTACAAACTCAACATCCTTGTCTATATTCATATTGAACTCCCTCATGTCAACTTCAACATCAAAGATAGGGTTGTCTTCACCCTCTATGTAATCACTATCAACCTCATCAATGATAGGAGGTTCATCATCAACCACCACATTCTTACCTTTATCCCTATTAACAGGCACATTTAGATTCTCATTCACAGTCTTATTCATAGTCTCATTGTTGGTTTTAGAAACACCCCAAAAAGGATCAAACTCATTGTCTAAAATGTCACCAAATAGGTTCATGAAACTTTGATCAGTTTGATCAGCTTGATCAATGTAACTAGCTTGGGTTTCATTACCTACATTACTTGGTTGCCCAACATCTACTTGATCAATGCAACTCTCCTTCCATTCAAGAAGTAACTTTTTTGGTTTCTTAGGTTTCTTAGGTTTAACAGGTAATTGCCTATTTTCATCCTCTATTTCCTCAATCCTAACCTTAGATGATTGGGGTGATTTGAAGTAGGTGTTTAAATTAGTTTTACCATGCTCTTCATAAACATATATGAACTTATGTCTTACAACATGCTAATTCAAAATATGAACATCAGAATCATTACCCAAAGCATGCAATCCAAAATCTAGGGTTAGGTCAGGAGCAAGAAAATGATAGTACATTGGCTCTTTACCAGTGTAACCCAAATCCTTCATCATCCAATCAAGTTCATGAATTGAGAATGCATCTATGTCAATCATATCAACATATGTTACTCTACTATTAACATACTTACAGGGCTTGTGGGTGGTAAAAACACCATCATGGTGTATCTTTAGGGAGAAATATCCAGGATTTGCCTCTGCAAATTTTAAAAATTTAAACCGATTACAATGATTATAGGAACAGCATTCTAAAGAAATAAGAACTTAGATCCTTACCGTAAATAGACAAAAGATCTTCGTTTGAAATTCCACTTTCTCTAATTCCCCAGATTGTTAACACCATTTTTGAATCCATGAGGGCTTAGGGTTGCATGGGAGAGAGTGAAGAAGATGTCGGTGAGACTTGAGAGTGAAGAAGATGAGTGTTTGGGAGGGAAATTACTGTCGTGTAACTGACAAATTTGGACTAAAGTTGAAAAGAGGGTCAACTTTTAATGACAATTAAATGACATGAGGTTAAATGTCTCAAATACCCCTTCAAAAGGTTAACGTCTGCCCACAAACGGACGTTGATTAAAGGACTAAAAAGAATACAAATTGACAAACAGAGGGACCAAACACATCAACTTTTGTCATAAAAGACTAAAAATGATATTTTATGCAAACCAATTTCAATAACTAACTCTAATTTTTATTTAATAAGCTTAAGTTAACGAAAATAAGCTTACCCAAACACCCTCTCTCGGCAGCAGGCAGTCTTTGTGCATACGTCTTTCTGTTACTAGGGAAAACCAGCATCGTTTCATAACCAAAGTACGTTCTGATTTTATCAGTTGATGACGATTTTAAGTTATGCTTGATCCCTAGACCCATTTCGACAAAAGAGCTAAAGCCATACCTCCGTTCGACAATTCAATCAAATCAAATTTAATTAGTGGGGATGTCGGTTCTTGTAGTCACAAGTTTGGGAGACATTGTCATTGATTTGCATACTGATCGTTGCCCTCTCACTTGCAAGAATTTCTTGAAGCTTTGCAAGTAAAACCCTCATTTTTGTTTTTGCTGTCTTATTTACTTCTCTTTTCCTGTCCATTATTAATACTTGATTCCGTATTTAACTTCATTATTGAGTGCCTATTAATACTCCTTCAGGATTTAACATATGATGTCCTGTGTTTAGTTTATGATTGATAACAGTGCAAGTTAACTTATTATGATTTAGGAATTGCTGTGTGCAGAATCGGTTCGAAACCAAACTTTACCATGAACGGGATTTAAATTTAGGGTTTTTTTAAGCTAATACTAGCAGCTTATTTTTGGGATTATTTTACTTGTTCTTGTATTGTACAAGAAACAACCCAAATCCACATGCTTGTAGTTTCAGCAAATCAGAAGAGAAGATGGCTAAAAATAAAGGAAACTGTTTGCTACAAGCTTATGCTTACAGAAGTCACTTCTGAGTACGAAGTCTTAAACAACACCTGTCCCTGCTTCTATATTCATTAGCACAATCAATTATTATTAATATGAGACAGAGAAAAGTTGAAATGGTATGCTTTGTGTTTTGGCTGGTTTTAAATGTTAACATATCATACTGAAAACCATTTATTTACTATAAGTAGTACTGAGTACCATACCATTTGTCGGTTTCATGGTTTTGTACCAAATTTTGCAGTCCTGTTGTTGAACAAAGTACAGATAAATTTGTAACTTGACTCCTGTTTTTGGTTGATACAGGATTAAATATTACAATGGCTGTCTATTTCACTCAGTTCAAAAGGATTTTACTGCACAGACAGGTGATCCTACCGGAACAGGTTCTGGTGGTGATTCTATTTACAAGTAAGAGAAAGATATTGTATTCATTTCTACTTTTCTTTTTAGAAACTATTGCTAAAGATTTGATATATGGCAAAGTGTATGTGGGTGAAAGCTACCAGACATGAGATTGGTTAAAGTAGTTGTTAAATGATGTAATAGGTAAAATTTCTGTAATTTATTATAACATTCCAATATTTAAATGTTTCATAATCGCTTGTACATGTTCGAAGGGAGGACTTTAAACTTAACTTGTGCTGATGAGGCTTTCAGCTTAATTTAATATCTGTAGAAATCCAAGATTAAGTGTGACTTTGACCATTTTTCCTGTAGCTTGGTTTGAATTTATAATTTATAACCTGAGTAGTACAAATTTGGGGTCGCTTGAATATAAAACTTTTATAAGCCCAAAACTTTATGTTACTTGTAGCTGAAATTTGGATACTTATTCATTAGTTGTAAAAGAATCAAGGCTTTCACAAATTAACAGTTGATGGGCTCTTATTTCAGATTCTTGTATGGTGATCAAGCTCGTTTTTTCCAAGACGAGATTCATTTGGATCTAAAGCATGCAAAGACGGGTACAGTTGCCATGGCTAGTGCAGGAGAGAACCTTAATGCTTCTCAGGTATTTCACACCAACACTTTTGTACAGTTGTCATAGCTCGTTTTTCCAAGACTGAGATTCATTAGTTTATCTCTTCACCAATTAGGCCCATTTTATTAAGGAATAAACATCAATCTTTAATATAACATGATATGTTTTATTTAAAGTCAGAGCAATAGAGCATAAAAAACTTTGGTTTTTGTACGTCATTTTAGACAATTGTTTTTCCTTTTTTCCCCTCACAGCTCAAACAACCCAACTCAGTTTTTGCATCTGAATCATGATCTGGATTTGACTGTTTTTTCTCCCACATATCCACTCTGTATTCTCATTATTACTTTCTTATGCTTTTCAGTTTTACATTACGCTGCGTGATGATCTTGACTATCTCGATGGCAAGAAGACTGTAAGTTTTGTTATTTATGATATGTGTTTTTGATTATTAATTGATTTGTGATCTCTTATGATGCTATATGCTATTCAACTAGGTGTTTGGGGAGGTGGCTGAAGGGCTTGAAACTCTCAGCAGGATAAATGAATCTTATGTAGATGATAAGAGCAGACCATATAAAAACATCCGGTTCGTTAACTTCTTACGACCTCTCCATTTCACATAATATGTTCTCATTGGGATTTGGGCTTTACTACCTCATACTGTTATTTTGAATTCCTACTAACTTGCAAAATTAATGTTTTTGCTAAAGCATCAAGCACACTTATGTACTTGAAGATCCTTTTGAGGATCCTCCACAGCTATCTGAGCTAATTCCAGATGCTTCCCCTGAAGGAAAACCAAAAGATGAGGTAATGAATGACCTACTCCTTTTTGGGTTTCTAGCAAAAGCTAAAAACTATCCATTCAAGCTCGAGCTTATAAACAGTTATTTTGAGCTCTAACGTTAAGATTGTTACAAATTTATCAGAACTATTAACCAGCACCAAGCTCACACAATTTATAAAAAAGTTTTCGAGCTCGAGCTAAATAACTGATATACGAGCCAAGCCCAAATGTCCTCCTAATTGGCTCGACTCGACTCATAGTGCAATCAATAGTGGACTAGCCAAAAGACAGTTGCTCTGATATAATTTTTTTATAAACCACAAAAGTTGTTTACTTTGTATAAAAAACAACAGCAGCTTGCATCAGAATACTCAAACTAGCACAAATATTCTGTATAGCAGAAAGCACATGGTAAATTTTAGCCTTTTATCCGAAAGCTGAGAACTCTTTCAAGGGACACTAGCATATGCGTATCAGGTCTTCACCAAAATAAATAATATGACTATGATACGCCTATTAAAGGAAAACAGGGGCTTTTAAGAAAAAGAAGCAAATAATTTGAATTTCTTCCAACTTGTTATGCATGTAGCTCCTGTAATTCTGTGTAGGTGTGTAGAGAGTGTTTTTAATATCACTTGCACACTCCTAGATCTTACAAAATAGTACAGACTTTTGGGTTGATTTGTTTGCTCTTCATAATCTTATTTATCGTTACATATCCACTTAGGTTGATGATGAGGTGCGGCTTGAAGACGATTGGGTGCCCATGGATGAGCAATTAGGTGCGGGGGAACTTGAGGAGGTTATTCGTGCCAAGGAAGCATATTCCAGAGCAGTCGTGCTTGAAAGTGTACGCATCTGTGACTTGAATTATTATTGCTACTTTACTTGCTGGTATTTTGTGAATTAATCACTTTCTTTTGGATATATCTTGTTACTTCTTTATGTAATTTTTGGTATCTTTTGCGTTTCAGATAGGGGACATTCCTGATGCTGAGATAAAGCCTCCTGATAACGTGCTCTTTGTATGCAAACTTAACCCAGTAACTGAAGTAAGTTGTTAGTTTTGTAATTAAATTTATATGGTGAATGTTCTTTCTTTATTGATTCTCCATCTTTTATAATTATCACTTAAATATAATTCCTCTATTTTGTTGTCAATAGGATGAGGATCTGAATACTATATTTTCGCGTTTTGGAACTGTGACGTCGTAAGTCAATAGTCTTGGACTTTTCTATTTGAACGGTTCTATCTTTTATTATAGTTGTTGTTGGTAGAATTAACTTGTATAAACTTTGAACTTATGCAGAGCTGATATAATTCGTGACTTTAAAACTGGGGACAGCTTGTGTTATGCTTTTATTGGTGAGTCTGTATGCTTTAATGTGTAAACTAGTATTATATCTCTTTAGCTATTGCATCTATGATTCTTGTTTGGACAACAATTATCTATATAATTCCAAGTCATATTGTTTTTTATGTTAACTTTGCTATTTTCAGCTCATGATGCTTCAGCAATTCTTTATTTTGATTGATAGTCTAATTACATAGTAATATACATATTATGTTGTTGGTTTGACTTATAGAAGTGGCACATTATAGTCAAGCTAGCATCAAACCATACTATTGATATACTCTTAATATGTGACCATTATAGATTAGGTAGCTGTCCATGAACCTTTTGGGCCTGAAGACAATTCCTGAATTTTAAAAATTGCAAGATAGTCCCTGATGATTTTTGACATGTACATTATCCTTGAAGTTTTATAGACTTCCAAAATATCTCAAGAACTTTAAGGATTAAAACCTTCTCACAATTTGTCAACTGGCACAAACATTCTCCTTTAAAAGCCAATCCATGTCTGGAAAGTGATCTCGATTTAGGTAGGTAGGTAGGTAGGGAGTATTGTAGAACTAGAGTTAGGAAACTATTCAATTTATTGTGATTTATGAAGCTAATCGACATAGATCAGGTAAAAGATAAATGAATTTACCAAAGCCTTTTAGACCACACACCATTGGCATTCAAAGAACATGTGTACTTCTATCTTAATTGATTTTGAAATCTCTTTTCTCTTGTGTGTAATCACTACTGTTGTGGTGTAACCTGATCTTGACATTTATATTCCAGAGTTCGAGGACAGAGAAGCCTGCGAGCAAGCATATTTCAAGGTACATAATGGCTTTTTGATTTTATTTCATGTTTGCATCCTCTTTATTGATTGCATGTCTTTTATCATTTAATTTTTTTTCTAAAGTATTTCTCTGCATTCATGCAATCTCTGATTGACAGATGGACAATGCGTTGATAGATGATCGGAGGATACATGTGGATTTCAGTCAGAGTGTTTCAAAAATGTGGAACCAATACAGGCGTAAAGGCAATCGATCTGGAACAGGTAAAGATGGTTGGTAGCCCTTAAGTTATTAATACTTATATCCAGCTCCTGTATTGTCAAATTTGCTATTTGGTTTATTGTAGCTGGTCAAGGTTGCTTCAAATGTGGTTCTCTTGATCATATTGCAAAGGACTGTACTGGGAGCTTCGATGCCAAACAACCTCCAAAATACATATTGAAGGATGATGGTTTCACCAGAAAAGGCGGTGATGATAACTCAAGGTTAGAAAACCTGAATACTGGGAGCCAAACAACCTCCAAACCCATTTGACCTCTCTCTCTCTCTCTCTCTCTCTATATATATATATATATATATATATATAGGGGATTTGACCTCTCTCTCTCTCTCTCTCTCTATATATATAGGGGAGGGTTCATGCGAGAACCGTTGTTAGTGCGAGAACCGCGAGAACCAATCTCGGCCGTTCCATGGATATGGGAAGTTTCATGGATGGTGAGCGTGGAGACATAGAGTGTGGCAGGGTGCATGTGAGGAATTCATGGGGCGGCAATGACATTGAAAGAGGGGGAATTGGACGGCTTAGATTGGTTCTCGCGGTTCTCGCACTAAGAATGGTTCTCGCATGAACTTTTTCCTATATATATATATATATAGGCAAAAGTTCAAACGAGAACTGTTTTTCGTACGAGAACTGCGACAACCAATCTGAGCCGTCAAATTCCCCCTCCTTTAATGTCATTGCCCACCCATGAATTCCTCACATGGACCCTGCCACACTTGATCCCCTCCACGCTCTCCATCCATGAACTTCCCATATCCAAGGAACGGCCGAGATTGGTTTTCGCAGTTCTAGTACGAAAAACAGTTCTCGTTTGAACCCTCCCCTATATATATATATATACATACATATACACATGTGTGTGTGTGACTGTATGTATGAGTTCCAAGGTTTGCATCTTCTCTAACAAGGTGGATTTTATAGGTATGACATGGTGTTTGACGAGGACATTCGTGCAAGTCCACGAAGAAAGAAGCAACAAAGAGACCGTGAGCCGGATGATCATCATGAGCAACGAAAGGCGAGCCATCAAGCCATGGATGAGACAAAGCATAATGATTACAGAGAAAAAGACCATGAAAGAAGAAAAGAGCATAATAGACGAGATGATAGGCACCACAAGTCATCAGGAGGAAGAAAAGATTACAAGAGAGACGAGTTGGAATACAGATCAAGCAGGAATGATGATAGACATGGAGGCCGACATAGTGATAGGAGGCGAGATGATAGTCGCAGAAGATACAGTGATGATGACGAGAATGATAGGAAAGGGGATGCACGAAGAGATGAATCGTATAGCAGGAAAATAGGCGCAGATGATGTTGGACATAAGAGGAGTAGGGGGGAAGACCGAGACCATGTAAAAAGCAAAAGCAGCAATAGATATGAAGATCGGGATCGTAAGAGAAGGGACTAGAGAGTCAAGTATGAGTGATTTTGATTCCAGGGGTTAGGAAATGAACCATTGTTTTATAACCATTATAATAGTTTGGTAATTGCGGGTTACATTTAAATTTTGACTCACGCAGTAGTAATGTTTGTAGATTGGTGTAACACCATGGAAATACTCGTGGATTATTTTTGTTTACACTTGATAGCATTTTTAATTTTCCTTTTTTAAAAATTTGTGATGTATCGAAACTCAGCACTTTAAATATTGTTAAATCCTATTCACGACTCGTTATTGGGTACTGATACCGTATATGAATACCAGTACAGTATTTGATACTGTCTTTAAATTAAATTCGGTATTCAGTTAAAATCTATTCCGGTAATAGATTTAGTTGATACAATAAATTCTTTGTTTTATATTCACTACAAAGTTTGTATCAAATATTCTTCTGGTAGTAAAACCCTACTGGAAACACAAAAAGGCTTTTGCATCCTCCCCCTCATATTTTCTAGACAGGCAGATAAACATAAACCATTCCCCTCTCACATCAACTGTGTGCAGAAATGGCGAGGATAGCATGCCACCATATCGCTGCACTTCCACTCAAATCTTGTTCGCTCTTAACCAGGACTTCATTTATCTGCTCGCCGGAAACTTCTCTTTCCGTCGCTTCCCGTCGCCGTTTCTCTTCTAAGATTAGCATGAGCCTAAAAGCTGGAATCGTCGGTCTCCCTAATGTCGGGAAATCCACTCTCTTCAACGCCGTTGTAAGTCTCAGCCACACACCTGTACATCGAGTTATATATTCTACTACATTGAATTTAGCTTTAGAACTCGAAGTTAACGGATACAAGTATTTGTATATGTGTGTTGTAATTGATATACGTCACTGTGATCTCTCTGGCTGATAAAAAGGAAACTAAGTCTGAAGGTGATTGCTAGAAATGTGAAGAGATATCATTTCCGATTTTGGTAAACAATGCATCTGACAGAATTTTTGATGCACTTCCAGAAAATGATACTCCGATATTCAGAAAATGGTGATAAATTTGTAACTTCTGTAAAATTGACTAATTTCAAGTTTAATTCTGATAAACTGCATCATTTGTATGAGTAACATAATTGTATATGCAGTTAGTTTAAGTTCCGAAGTCAAAATTTACCTCATTTGAGACTTGGGAGTGTGGTTCGCAGTTTATCTGGTTGATGATCTCAAGGTCTTGTATGGAACACAGTTGATGGTTAAAATATTGATATCTTTTTGAGTCTCAAACCGTTGTAGTTATTGTTCATACAGAGAAGTTCTGTACTATTATCATCATGTTAAACCAAATTAGAATGTTTTGCTGTATACGTAGTTCCATATGAATAAAAATGTCAACTCTAGTGTGCCATCTTTAGGTACATTCGTGAAATCTTTTTTGGGAATGATAGAAAAAAGCATTTCATAATCAATTTTTTATAGGTGGAGAACGGAAAAGCTCAGGCCGCTAATTTTCCTTTTTGTACAATTGAACCGAATGTTGGAATTGTTGCTGTTCCTGATCCACGCCTCCAAGTACTCTCTAATCTCAGCAAATCTCAACGGTCAGTTGCGGCGTCAATAGAATTTGTAGATATTGCCGGCCTTGTGAAGGGAGCCAGTCAAGGGGAGGTTTGAAAATTCTGACGCTTTTGCTTTCTATGTTGATTCATAAATATATTCAATCTCTGAGATGCTTTCCTTTGTTAAGGCAATGCTTTATCAATTTGTCACAGGGCTTGGGCAATAAATTTTTGTCACACATTCGTGAAGTGGACTCCATACTTCAGGCTAGTTGCTTCCTCCCATATCTTTAGCTCTCAATTACTTGTAGATATATATATATATATATATATATATATAGGGGAGGGTTCATGCGAGAACCGTTCTTAGTGCGAGAACCGCGGGAACCAATCTCGGCCGTTCCTTGGATATGGGAAGTATCATGGATGGAGAGCGTGGAGGGATAGTGTGTGGCAGGGTGCATGTGAGGAATTCATGGGTGGGCAATGACATTGAATGAGGGGGAATTGGACGGCTTAAATTGGTTCTCGCGGTTCTCGCGCTAACAACTGTTCTCGCATGAACTTTTGTCTATATATATATATATATATATATATATATATATAAACAATTGGGATGGCCATGGAAATCTTAATTGAAACCATCTTGTTTATGTGAACATGCTACTATGTGAGATCCACCTTTGCTCTAGTATAGTCTTATTTGTGATAACTACTACTTTTAGGATTGTTGACTCCAATGGTTTTAAAGTTTTAGAACAATGTTAGGTCAGTTTTTGTTTTCTAGCTGGAAGAGAAAAAAACTAGACCCGGATTCTTATTGTAATAGGTGACAATGGTCCCTTCTGTACTTGCTTGATAATTGGACAAACTGGATGAAAATGTATTAAACTCAACATGTTATGCTAATATGCTATTTTATGTATCCAACTATCCAACCTACTTTTGATGTATTAAACATTTAGAACATACCATTTGATGTATCCGGTTAGCTATATAAAAGGTAATTGGTATTATCTTACTTTTTGTGCCACATAGCATCCACATACAACGCACGTCAGTAATTAGTACCATGTCACATTTTACAGTATTTTAGAGATTATTATTTTCTTTATTAAAGGTAATTATTATCAAACAGCAAGTTCGTCACTGCCGCACCATCTCTGGTGCCAGCCACCAACTTTTAACCACTGTCACAACCACAATCCCACCCCCACATTCACTTTTAAAGCATTATATTCAGTGTTTTAAAACTCTCTTTGCTCTTGTGTTAGGTTGTACGTTGTTTTGAGGATAATGACATTGTTCATGTGAGTGGGAAAGTTGATCCCAAGTCAGATATTGATGTCATCAACTTAGAGCTAGCCTTCTCAGATTTGGACCAGGTATTCTATCACAATTAATTTATTGATTTTGCACCAACTTGGGGTAAATTTTGCACAAATGTTATAGCAATATAATATATTTGTAGCATTCTATAATAAACTGAACTGATGGAACTTAACTGACTATCGTACAAGAAATGCAGATTGAGAAAAGAATAGAGAAACTCAAAAAGAGCAAAACTAGCAATTCACAAGTTAAAGCTAAGGTAAAACTGATTTTAATCATTTATAATGGTTAATGATCATTCTTCTTGGTATGTGACTTGGATATCTTTGCAATATTCTGAATTTCAGGAGGAGGCAGAAAAGTCAGCTCTAGAAAAAATTCAGCAAGCACTAATGGATGGAAAACCAGCAAGATCCGTGGCTCTAACAGATTTTGAGAAGGAGTCCATAAATCATCTCTGTTTACTTACAATGAAGCCTGTGATTTATGTGGCAAATGTTGCAGAGTCTGATTTGGCTACACCTGAAAATAATTCTCATGTCAAGAACGTGATGGAACTTGCCTCAGAATTACAGTCTGGCATAGTAACTGTCTCGGCACAGGTATTGGAAGTAGCAACATATTACTACTTTAGAATTTGAGTTTCTGTTTTTGGAATCAAAACTTTTTTTTTTTGAAAATTGTGAGTTTTGATGCACCTAAAATAGGGTTTCAATTGCAGGTGGAGTCGGAGCTAACTGAACTCCCCATAGAAGAAAGAGCAGAATTTTTGGCATCTCTTGGTGTAGATGAGAGTGGGCTTGGAAATCTTATCAGGGCAACGTATAGCCTTCTTGGATTACGTACATACTTTACTTCTGGAGAGAAGGTGCTGAAATCTTAACACGTATTCTTTTTCTAGTGACTTTAGTACATTTTACTTACTAAAGGATATTTTCCTGTTCTTTTCTGCAGGAAACGAAAGCATGGACCATACATGCAGGTTTAATTTACTCTTAGTATATGAAGTTTGGGCTTGATTGATATGTGTGTTATACGTATATGTATATGATTTACTTTATGACTGTTAGGTGTAGAGGTGGCAAGATGGGTGGGTTGGGTAATGGGTTGTGGTTGAAATGGATCATAATTTAGCAGGGGTCCTGATGATGTGGGTCGGGCTGGGTTGGATCAACCAGCAAGCTTTTTTTTGTCCATTTTTTAATTAAAACTTTTCTTTCCATAATTAACTGATACTTTAATACAAAAACAAATATATTGCCATAATAGTCTAAATTCTTGAAGAGAATGAATTAGGAGATCATGTGCATTAAAAATTGATACTGGGTGACTCACAACGTGTTTGATTCATTTGGGCAATTTGACCTGTTCCCCCTTTACCTTTTTCATTCGGCCATTTTATGTGTTCGAGATTAAACGGAACCCAAATTGATCATTCATAAGTTAATGGATTAAATATGCCACTTTATATTTGGATGGTTCACCTCCTACAGGCCTTTGCTATTGTTATGAATTTAGCCATGTGTTTTTCTTTGGTTCGTTGCAGATGAGTACTTCTGGTAGTATGGTGGAATTGGAGTTGCTTTTAGCTTCAATAAATTTAGTAAAAGTAGGAACATTAGTAGCTTAAGCTTGTGATAACAATATAACATAGTTACATAGCTAAAATCAATGTAATATGTTATATAAGAGCATGGGGAGTACCCATGCTTAAAGCTACATCAGCGTCACATCAATAAAACCCACTCCATGCTTAAACCTAAGTGCATTTTATAAAGTATAGAAAAAGAAGAAAATGTTGGGTAAAAAATGTGAATGTTATTATAGCGTGGTAAAAAAAAAGAATTTTTCTAATTACTTCCAACAGTCATATGACCGTTGCCCTTTTTCTCTCTCTACCTAGAAAACAAGCAAATTACTCTCTCTTCTTTGGCACTCCACCACCAATCCACTTTTAATATTGTCTGTACTGAGATGGTGGGGGTGGTGTGTTCCTTTGGTACCGACCGCCACCTCACCATATCGAATGCTTGGGGTACTCCCCATGCTCTAAGGAGTGTGGTAAACTGCTAAATTAACTAACACCCTTACTATTTAATGTGTTAGGAATGACTGCGCCCCAAGCGGCAGGGGTTATCCATTCTGACTTTGAGAAAGGTTTCATTCGAGCAGAGACGGTGAGTGTCTTGGAGAAAATAAGCTGAATACCTTCTCAATCTGTGAATCTTATTTTGTTATTATAGGATAATTATGTTTTCGTTGATGCTATCAGGTTGCATACAACGATTTTGTTGCTGCTGGTTCATTGTCAGCTGCAAGGGAGAAAGGGCTTGTAAGTTGATTCCCTAAAGTAGATCTCTGTCGCTTTGTTTTTGTTCAGTCAGATTTGCTTAGAAGTAATATGGTTATATGCTTTTATACTTTGATGTTTTTCTTATATGCCTAGATCAGTATAGAGTTTATACCATTAAAAATATCTTTAGTCCATTCAATAAAGACCCTTCTGCTTTTTCTATAATTGAGTGCAGTCATCAAAATCTGTGTTGATAGTATCTGTAGAGGCCATCACTGTCCTTAAATCTAAAACTTAAGCAGGTCATTTTATCAATAATAAAGAAATTAACACTCGATGTTCAGTGTTATGCTTAAAAGCTTAATATTCCGATTCCTACAACTTGTATTCTCTCCTAGTTGAATTTTTAATTTTGAAATTAGATGTGGCAGTTTCAAGCTATTTGTTTATGAATGGATTGATTTGGGTTAGAAGAGGTTGTGTTTTTATTTCGAATGGGACAAATATAAGATTATAGCTGAAAGGGAAACATGTCAAATGGTTTGAACGGGCTTCAAGTTGCCTAAACTATACTTCAATGCATTAAATCTTGTAAATCATATTTATTCATATAGGTAAACTATTTTTCTGATAATCTTGTTGTCTAACCATAATAATGCATTAGTTTTTAAAAGAAAAATTAAAACGGGCCAAAAAGTTTTATGGATGAACTGTATGCTACTCTGCACGTTTCATCTTATACTAAAAATGACCTGTTACCCAATTTGTCCGACTCGCCTATCCTCCCAACTCTACCTGAAATCATTGCCATGGTTGGGGACGTATGATATTAAATTTGATGCTAGCAAGTAGATTTCTGTCCTAACTTCTTATACAAGGTTTATCCTGATATATGCAGTTGAGGTCCGAGGGAAAAGATTATGTTGTCCAAGAAGGTGATGTTATGTTATTCCGGTTTAACGTCTAATGATTTTAGAACCAATCAGCCTCTCCCAGTTGAGTTGTTATACCTGTTAAGTGGTTCAACATACAATTTTGTTGAGGTAAGCTTCTCATACACGAGTCAAGAACCAGCGACCACCGCTCATAGTTTTCTTCTACCCATACAAATATTTACTACACAATAATTTTTTGCCGTCATAAAAATGATTGAATATCTTTTTACATAGCAAGGAAAGATTATTTAATGAACACTGAGATGATGTTGCAGTGGAATTTAAGTTTTGATACAAGTAGCTTAAAGTTGTTGATGGTATAATATAGAAAAGTGTTAGTAGTGGTTTGTTGCCATAATTCAAATATTGATTAATTGGGAATTGTTATTGCTTTTAATCAAACACATGGTGACTTAGAAGGTAGCTAATGTGGATGTTGTGTGTCTTCCTTCCAACATCCACCTAGGGAGGGAAACAATCATTTTTTCTATTAAAATCTGTTTGTGTAAATGGACTTGGATATTTTCCTAACAGTTAAAAATAGTGATATGAATTGATTGTGTATTTTGATGTTTGTTTCCCACCACCACCACCACCTTTGTGGTAGGGCCTGAGTGGTGTGGGACATATGCCGACAATACTCTAGCAATCTCACGGTTCATGGAACCTGGACTCCTGGTCTTTACACAAGTTGTTAACCTTCTTGCTTTATTCTAATTGAAAATAAGTTAGATATGTTTTGACTTTTACAAGTAAAACATGCCTTGTTTTTTTATCCGAATAAATATATTTAGACTTTATCAAATTTTGTTCTTATTGCAATTATATGTATATATTCCAACTTTTAAATATGTTTTTTATAATTGTGTAAAAACAAAAATAATATTAATAATGGTTAATTGTTATTATTATTGTTAAACTAAAATAAATGTATTATATATATATATATATATATATATATATATATATATAGGGGAGGGTTCATGCGAGAACCGTTGTTAGTGCGAGAACTGCGAGAACCAATCTCAGCCGTTCCTTGGATTTGGGAAGTATCATGGATGGAGAGCGTGGAGGGATAGGGTGTGGCAGGGTGCATGTGAGGAATTCATGGGTGGGCAATGGCATTAAAGGAGGGGGAATTAGACGGCTTAGATTGGTTCTCGCGGTTCTCGCGCTAACAACGGTTCTCGCATGAACTTTTGTCTATATATATATATATAACAATAAAAATAAATATATTAATGAGAAAAAAAGGATTTATCTTAAATTAATGTTTTAAGTAAACATGTGAAAAATAATAGTCATCATCACTTCCACCGTTACCGTCGCACACAACCACTTAGAGCATACAGTGTGCTTCGGCATGTCTAGCCGGAGGTGTGGTACCGAGGGGTACACCACCCCCCTCCCTTTGGTACCGAAAAAGTATTCAAGGTATGGACATTTGAATGCCGATGGAGATAAGAGAGAGAGAGGAGAGATGATATATATATATATATATATATATATATATATAGGCAAAAGTTTAAACGAGAACTGTTTTTCGTACGAGAACTGCGAGAACCAATCTGAGCCGTCCAATTCACCCTCCTTTAATGTCATTGCCAACCCATGAATTCCTCACATGCAACCTGTCACACTTGATCCCCTCCATGAACTTCCCATATTTAAGGAACGGCTGAGATTGGTTCTCACAGTTCTCGTACGAAAAACAGTTCTCGTTTGAACCCTCCCCTATATATATATATATATAGGAAAAAGTTCAAATGAGAACTGTTTTCCGTACGAGAACTGCGAGAACCAATCTGAGCCGTCCAATTTCCCCTCATTTAATGTCATTGTCCACCCATAAATTCCTCACATGCACCCTGCCACACTTGATCCCCTCCACGCTCTCCATCCATGAACTTCCCATATTCAAGGGACGGTTGAGATTGGTTCTCGTAGTTCTCGTACGAAAAACAGTTCTCGTTTGAACCGTCCCCTATATATATATATAACCAAACATAATTCTTCACCGCATCAAACACATGATTTCATTCATTTCAACAAAAACCAAATCGTCACAAATACATAATAATAAATAGGTAAAATTCATCCAAACGGGATGGATCAATATATATCTCTCATAGTTCCCATAAAGAAACTCAAGTCATACAACAAGTCCAGATCCCACATGATCCAAGTATAAAAGATTATAGTATACCCGAAATAAAGATTAAATTGAGGATGTTCCGTGAACTACAAACTCTCTTAATGCTTGAATCACCTCCTTATATATATTTTTCTCACTTTTTCACTCTTATTTTTCAATATCCACCTTTTTAACCTAAAATTAACATTTTAAGATAATAAGTATATTTTCTTATTTATGGACAATAACACGCTAAAAGTAAGCAAATATCACATTATATATAGGGTGAGGTTCAATAGAAACCCCCCCTTAAACAAAGACCTAAAGTCCAATCTCAGCCACTCATCTAAAAGGGCAAGATGGGAAATTTGAATTTTGAACAAAAACTCACGCCATGTTACAACCCCCATTTTTTTATTTTTTTTACCCCTCAAATCTTTAAATGATCATAACTATCTCAATTTTTTGAATTTGAGCAAAAAAATTATACCAATCTTCTCATTTTTTTAAACCTCTTTCAAACGAGACCACTCTTCCTATATTTCTGGAAAAAAAAATTCGACGAAAATGACGAAAATGATAAAAAATGACGAAATTAATCATTTTCGTCACCTGCTGTTATATCACCTAATAGCAGGTCCCGAAAATGATAAATTTTGTCATTTTTATCATTTTCGTCAATTGTTGTTACATGATATATAAGGGGACACGAAAATAATTAAAATAACGAAATTTTATCATTTTCGGACATGTTTAAGTGAAATATAAGAGGACACGAAAATGATGAAAATGACGAAATTAATCATTTTCGCCACCTGCTGTTATATCACCTAATAGCAGGTCCCGAAAATGATAAATTTTTTCATTTTTATCATTTTCGTCACTTGTTGTTACATGATATATAAGGGGACACGAAAATGATTAAAATGACGAAACTTTTATCATTTTCGGACCTGCTGTTTAAGTGACATATAAGGGGACACGAAAATGATGAAAAATGACGAAATTTTTATCATTTTCGTCACCTGCTGTTACATGATATATAAGGGGCACGAAAATGATAAATTTCGTCATTTTTCATCATTTTCGGGACCTGCTGTTTAAGTGATATATAGGGGGGACACGAAAATGATGAAAATGACTAAAATTCATCATTTTCGTCACCTTTTATTACGTGAATATAAGGGACAGCCGAAAATGATAAATTGCGTTGTTTTCATCATTTTCCTGCCCTCTGTAATTTTTAACCTGTGATGAACGAAAATGATATGTGTAATGAATGAGAATGATGAACTTTCAATGTACATGATGATACCATATGATGAACGAAAATAATAAACTTTTCAATGTACATTCTGATACTATTTGTGATGATATTAAAATGATTTTTTTTTCATTGTACATGGTTTGATATTATGAAAATAATAAAATTTCAATGTGCATGCTGAATACTTTTTCCAATAAACGAAAATGATCTTTTTCAGTGTACATCTTTTGTATACTATGTGTTGATATGAAAATGCTGATTTTTTACTTTACATGATTATATTTTGCAATGACTGAAAATGATGTCTTTTTTCACTAAACAAGCTGATACTTTTTGCAATATACGAAAATGATAAATATTTTTATCATTTTCGTCATTTTCGTAATTTTTTTTCCAGAAATATAGGAAGAATGGTCTCGTTTGAAAGAGGATTAAAAAATGAGAAGATTGTTATAATTTTTTTGCTCAAATTAAAAAAATTGAAATAGTTATGGTCATTTAAAAATCTAAGAGGTAAAAAAAAATAAAAAAAATGGGGGTTGTTGAGATGGCTGGAACATGCGTGAGTTTTTGATAAAAAAAAGGGGCATTTGAACATAATACACTTTCTTCTAAAATTAAATCTTATAGTTGTTTACTTATTTACAATAATGCCATTATAGATCTGAACCATTGATTTGATCGATCTAACGGCCATGAATGAGACCTTAGGGTTTTTGTTTAAGGGGGAGTTTTTATTGATGCTATTTCTATATATATATATGTATATATATATATATATATATATATATATATATATATATATATATAATGCATATTTATATAATGCAATATCAATTAGTAATAGTATAAGAGTTATTTATGTCTTGGACAGTAGATTTTAATTATGCAGAAAATATAACTAATTCTTTATTGATACATCAAATGAACATTATTGTATATGTATAACTTAAGTGGAGGAAAAATCATCATTTATTGACCTAAGCATTAATTTTCCGAAGACAAGTACTATTATGTGACCAGTGAAGAAAATCATCATTTATTAGACTTTAGACATTTACACCGTCATGATATTTATCATATTTATATATTCATGTCTTTTAACGACATAAATATAAAAAAAGGTTCATTATTTTTATTATTTATAAGTGTTAACTGTTAATGAAGACGGTGAAGTATTATGTGGCGGCCCTTGTTTTCCGGGGATGGGCAGAAACCGCCATTGAAGTTGATTAATGAATGGTAACATTATTGCTATACCCTGCCTGCATGCTACTAGCAACCAAAATTATTGCACCTTTTCTTGCACCACTTTTACTTACTAACCTAATACTTTATGGGCGAGACTATTTTGACTCTGTTGATAGTCTAATTTGATTTCTTTATAAAAAAAGATAAATAATAATATACGTCAAGAAGATTATTAAGATCGAGAACTTACATACGATATATTATTTCTTATCTTGGTAAGATCGGGATAAGGAGTTAAATAATCAAGCATTCTCTGCTTACAAGGTACTTGACATAGTCTGAAATTCTATATTGATTTGGTACCCCTTTAATTTGTTGGGTAGTAAGAACGACTTGAAAGCTTCCATCACCATCTGAGGGTACTATAATTCGACCTTATGGATACTTTTTTTGGGGTAAAAGCATTTGATATAGATAGGTGAATCTTTTTTATTTCTTTCTTTCTTGTGAGTTATTAATAATGTCGAATTCAAGGGGTTGTGTATGTCGGTTGGTAAGCATTTGTGTGTTGTGGTTGGGAAAATGAATGTAAAAATGTTGGATGGAAGTAAACACAAGAATCTGAAAGCGAAGACAATATATATATATATATATATATATATATATATATATATATATATATATATATATATATTGGATCAATAAAGAACCATGTGTTAAACAAAGAACCTAAAGAACAAATCTGAAGCTTTGGATCATCAAAATCAATGGATGAGATTGATCGGTGGCAAAACTGTAATTATTATGTATTAATTTAGGAAGAATATGGCAAAAATGTAATTATCCCCCACCCCTAAACCCACGATTTAAAAAAAAAACACCAAAAACTTTAAATTGCCATAACTTTTTAAGTTTTGTGAATTTAATCAAAAAAATTATACCATTCTTTTAGTTTCTATACTTTTCTAAAAAAAATTTGAAAATGAATTTTTTTTTTTTGCATTTTGTCAGCTGTACAGGAAAAACACTTTTTTTTTCATTTTGGCAGCTCGTCGCTAATGAGCTGAATGTCGTCGCAAAAGGTTCGTCTCAGATCAGAAATTAGCGACGATGAAGTTAAATCTGTAGTCGCAAATAAGCAAAGTCGTCGCTAATGACCTTGCAGTCGTCGCAAAAGGTTCGTCTTAGATCAGAAATTTTGCGTTTTTTTGTTTTTTGCATTTTGCATGTTTATACGGATTTACGTTCTGCATTCTGCATTCTGCATTTTTTTTGCATTCTGCATTTTTTTGCTTTCTGCATTCTTCATTCTTCATTCTGCATGTTTTTTTACATTTTGCATTCTTCATGTTTTTTTGCATTTCTGCATTCTGCATGTTTTTTGCATTATGCATGCTGCATGTTTTTGCATTCTGCATGTTTTTTGCATTTTGCATTCTGCATGTTTTTGCATTCTGCATGATTTTTTGCATTTTGCATTTAATACGAACACAACTCTAAATGCAAATTTTGCATTTTGAAAAAAAAGTTTCTGAAATATATCAAGTCCGGTTTTATTTGAAAGAAGACGAAAAACTAAATTTAACGGTATAATTTTTTTTGTTAAAATTCTTAAAAATGAACGAGTTATGATCATTTAAAGTAATTGGGGTTATTTTTTTAAGTTTGTTGGGGGGGTTTGCTTGAGGCTGCTGTAGGCGCCGATTATTTTTTTTTAATTTCCTTTTTTACCTCTAAACAATGTGCCATATGTCATTACCAGGGGGTTCTTTAGGTTCTTTGTTTAAGGAATGTTCTTTGTTTAACCACACCCTATATATATATTTAATATATATATATATATATATATATATATATATATATATATATATATATATATATGTATGTATATATATATATATGTATGTATGTATTTATATATCCCTAATAATAATAATAATAATAATAATAATAATATATAAAGATATAAACTCCCATGTGACACTCTATTTGTATTTGTCAAAAATCAAAATTCATCATCCTCAACATTTAATAGTTTTTTTTAAGCTTCATCGTTGGATTTATTTGTTTAAATATATATGTTAGACAGGACAAACTTTTTTTTTCCTTTACCAAAAACATGTTAGAACAAACGTCGACTTAAATTTCTGTTTAAGTCAAGATAATGACTAAAATTCAAAACAAATATAAAAAGTGAAACCAAGCTCAAATTCCACAAGACTTAAATGGAATTTATAGGATCCTGTAAAATAATTTCAGGGGTAACTTCAAGGAATCAACATCCGTTGCATAACACTCGACTTGGATACTAGTGATCGGTTAGTCGGGTTATACTAATTTCTAACCTAAAGCCCGAATATCTCAAAAGAATCTGTGCCAATTATTATTCAGATTTAGATGTTTTTTATATCATTAAGTGATCAATCAGCGTGGGTTTTACTTAGTTGCAAGCTTTGGATAGGTGTAAGTTGACCTTGGGCCCAACAATGAGTCGCGTTGACTATGAGTAGCAAATAAAACAATTTAACAGTTAAAATTATTTTAGAGCTAGGTTAAAGTGTAGTTAGTACAATAAATTTGGTCAAGTGTGTTGAATGCACCTTAAAGTATCTAAGGTATAGGTCCTTGAACTTAGTAACTTGGTCAATTTAGTACCCTCACTCTTTAAAAGTCGGCCAGTTTAGTACTATAACGCACCGAGTCAGTGTACTAAAATGACCAATTTACCAAGTTTTATACGGTAGTATTTAACCTCGTTGACCAAGTTCAAAGTACTTACTAAACTAGACTTTGGCTGAGTTATAACTAGGGGTGTATGTGTTCGGTAATATGATTATAAGGTTGGAGCTTCTGACTTTTATAATCTCAAACTATTAGTCTCCTTCACGTGTCCAAATTTTGGAAGGATTATGCAAAACATATCCCTAATACTCCTTCTAAGTAGAATCCCTCAAAAGTAAATTATAGATTATAGAATCCATAAACTCTAGTCCCCTACCTAACCCTAGCACAAGCTTCGGCTCAAGCAAATTTCACCAAAAACACCTCTAATTGTTTTAGTGTGAAAAATGCTTTCGATCGACTCCGAGTGATTTAATAAGTAGAACAAACAAATATGAACGTGAGATACTATTTCCGACTTTGGGTGGATCCCATAGCAGATTTTGTGTGGATCAAAATGTATGAGATCGATTTTCCTTTAAAAAATGTGTAATAGATATATGTTTAATTATTCACACTATTAACGGTTCACCAATTCTATATTTTAACAAAGTAACAACTAATCATTTTATTAAAAGTTTGTGAGTTATGATGAAATAAATTTTAAAAGGTTTAAAATAAGCTAAGTATGTAATTCATCCGTATCATTGCACGGTTCACCATCAATTAGATGTTGATATATTAGATCTAATGGTCGTAATTTATCCGTTGCAATTCATGATTAAGTAATTAATAAAATGAAGGGTCAAATGTAAACCATCCGATCAAATCAAATGAAGCCTCAGAGCTAAGTCTCAGGGATGGTCCAAACGACCCTGGGCAAAAATAAAAAAGGAGCCCCCTCTTAAAGTATTAAACAAGTAAAATATAGATTAAATTTTGACTTTTGATCCTTATTGCTTTTGAGATTCATCTATAATATATCTTTGTTTAAAAAAAGCTAAATGCATATGTAATATAAATATTTCTCTACAAAAATTATAATTTCTTCAATAATACCCCGTGTTATACTTTGGTAAATAGAATCATCCAATAATAAAGCTAACGTTAATACTTTTTGCATTTATCCTCTAGTTTAACAATAATATGTGCGTTTAATAATAGTAACATAAAGTGAAGGGTGGATTTTGATTTATAAAAGAAGCTTAAATGAAAGATTAATTGCGTTTTTAGGAGGATCATTAGCTACAAATAGGAAAAAGGGTGAACAATGAAAAGCAATGAACATATGAATTTTGAACTCTGCGTTGTTATTTTCGATGTATCTTTTTATTTTTCATCCCTCCTTTTCTAGACGATTGCAATACTACAAAGCTAGTTTTGTTACTATATATATGCACACACAGGTACATAGGTTCACAAAATGGGCCCATGAAATTATTGGGCCCTGGGCAGCCGCCCCGCTCGCCTATGTTCAGGGCCGGCCTTGATAAGTCTCACATTTTCACCTAAATATACATTCCGTTTGAACATTTTACTTTACACACATAGACACACACACACACACACACTCACTCACACACACACACACACACTAGCATCGCACCCTCGCAATGCTGTGGCGGCGAATAGTTTTTGTTTTACAATATGTTGCTTTCAAGAATATAATGATATGTTATTCACGCGATTTAATATCACAAAAAAATTCTTCAAAAAATGTTTGTTTTTTTTTTCAATTGTTCTTTTATTTGCATCAACTATTTTATTAATTTTAGAAATATATTCTAAAAGACATTAAAATAAGAAAAAAGATTTATATATATGAAATAAGGTAAGAGAAGTTAATAGAATTTTGAAAATTGTATTGAAGTGGGTGAATAATTGTGTTTATATGAGAATATATTTTAAACAAATTAAAAGTTACAATAAGTTACAAGAGAAAGTGGAGTGGTTAAAGATTACGTGGGCAAGATCAACATTTTACTAAATAAATTAAATTTAATATATAAAAAAGAAATAAAAAAAGTTTGAAGCGCACGAAGCGTAGATAGTACGGGGGTTTAAGCATGACCGAAACATGAAATGAGTTATGCTAATGTGCTGCATATGTGGTTGGAAGCATTGGATGCTTCAAGCCTGGTACACCTTTTGCTCTAAGAGCATATGGTGTACATGCTTGAAGCATCCCATGCTTCGGTGCCACATCAGCATAACTCACTTCATGTTTAAGCCATACTTAAACCCCAGTACTACCCACGTTTCAAATGCTTCAAATTTTTTTATTTTAAATTAATTATATATCATTTTATTTAAGTTTTATTATTACGAAATTTAATACAAAATTATAAAACCATTCATCTAATTTTATATATATTGAGAAAAAAATAAGATTAATAACTAATTTTATTAAAATAAAAAAAGAGTACATAACAAAATTACAACTAATAAAAAAACATGAACGATTTATTTTTTTAATTTATATTTTTTCTTAATCATGTCTTTTGCCCGTTGAACAATCTTAAGATCCTCGCCTTCCAAACCTTCATCGGATTGTTTTAAAATTGTAACGCTTCTCAAAATTATATTTCTGCTTCTTAACACAGCTTCCATTCTTTTTGTTTAAGAAGCCTCGTATTGTACTTGTCAATTGAACTTCGAAAGCTTCAAAAATACTTGAGTAATTGATTAACTCCTTGAGTAATTGAACTTTCGTTAAAAAACAAAGTTGGTTGACGGTTTTTGGATGGAGATGAGTTTGGGGTGTTTGAAGATGACTCCATTGGAAGTGAAAATGTAATAAAAGTAGAAGTTTTATAACGTTTGTAGAGAGAATAGGTAGAAGATTGTGGTGTAAAATGGTTAAATGTGAGTTTATATAAATAGCGGGTAAGTTTTTTTTTTAATTTTAAACGGTCATTTTACCGTTATAGAGTAAATGATCTCTCTCTCCTTGGTATCATCGTCATTCACTCGCTGTATGGAATTTGAAATCCTTAGTACCAAAACCATGAGGGTGGTGTTTACATGTGGTACCGAATGCCACATATGTATGCCTAATCCCACATCCCATACTCTTAGAATTAAGAATAAGAGAGAATATTAAATAATTTATATATTAATATAAATATACATACATGTATACTATATATCTAAACTATATTATAAAGCATTTAAACATTTTGCTTAAACTCTTAAATTTTAAGTGTTTTAAGATTACTAAATTGTCCCTCATGTAAACTAAATTGAGTAACTATTAGATATAATTAATAAGATTCTTATATTCTATTTTAATAACATAACTTTATATATTTAAGAAAATCAAAGTCAATACAGTTTTTTTTGAAAGTCAAGCCAATACTAATTAACTTAATTATTAAAAAGTATTCTCATAACCCTTGTTTTAAATTATGGAGAACAGAAAAGTAAAAGAAATAGAAAAAGTTAAAGAAAATAAAAATGTCACCAAACGAAAATTATTCGCCGTCACCGTATTACATAAATATCATACTTCTGACGTCTTGAAAATAGACATGTTAAGGAGTATAAAATATTCGTTGCCGCAACATTGTGCGGATATCATGCTAGTATATATATAATGGTTTATATATGTATGTATGAATGAATGAAAAAAAGCGATCTAGAAAAAAGATATGGCTATCTGTTATATTCTTATGGGTATCTACTATATATATTCTCATGTCTCGCAAAGGCCGTACATTTAAAATTTTGGATCCTCATTGCTATAAACTTATTATAATGTTATTTGGTGTTTTCCTTCTTTCTACATCTCAAGTTGAGATTGTTGATTTGATTGGATAAGTTTCGAATATATATCACGATAGAAAGAATTAAATAAATACAAACAAAATGTTCCAACCCATAATCTTTTGGAATTATCTAGCTAATTAAGGTTTGGTAATGTTATAATTGTGTTATAAAGATTTCAGTTTTGGTTTATATACCACCATCTATCGAAGAGAAAAAAGCTAGGTCTAAACATGTTACATTTAAGTAAGGTTTATTAGGTAAAGTCCTTTTATAAAACACAGCTATATTTTAACATAAATTTACGTTTTTCATGACCATTAGCACTATTTCGGTATTTCCATCACCGTTCATCTAGTCCACTGATGTGGGACCCCTGCTATATATATGCCTACGTCGTCGGTGGCCCATGAGGTGCGCTTTTTATGCTTTTAATTCTAAGGATTATCTTCTAATTCTGTGTTTAAATGATTTTTTTTACGACAAACTCACACACTTACTAAATCTACTCTTAAATCTACTCTATTGTCTACAGCCGGACTTGAACCCACAACCTCTTAGGAGGGGACACTTCTCCACAAACACGAAATGCCGCTATGTGTTTATGTGTTGTTTAAGGATGAACAAATAGTAATTATGGTATAGGTTTGTTTTTCGAACTTCCATGTTTCATCCAAGAAATCTGTAAATGCTCTAGCTGTTTAATAATAACTGAACATCCACCGTACCTCATAAATTATGGTTTTGTTTGTCGACAAATATGCATTTCTAAAAGATATAAACATGAACAAAGTTGTCTTATAAACCTAATTTGATTAACACTTTCATATAACGGTAGCTATATGTATATAACTTACAACTATACAACCAACAATAACATCTATATTTACATAGGGAAAAAACATCATAGATTTACGGTTAAACAAAATTAGTGTTTAATGGTTACCAGTGGCGGATCCAGGAATTTGGATCCTTAGGGGCACAATAAACAACCTTAACTCCTTAAGAGAAGTGAATCATGAGATATTGATAATTGGGTCGGGTCGGGTTGGTTTGGTCTAGTAAATATCAAATTCACACAGAACAATCCTTCTTTTTAAGCAAATGATTAGATTAATAAAAAACAAACTATTACATAACCAAAATCCAAAAACTTTATCTGATTCACACAATTAAATGTCTCAAGTTACATCTCAAACTAACACACTAGTCATAATATCACTAGTTATGCATAATGTACTGCTATTGTATTTCATTAAAAACAAACACTAAAGCAAAAGCACCTCTAACAGTTAACATAAATAAGATGTGTATGACTGTAAATTGGCTATATATTTCAAAAGGATATGGGGTATCGAGACTAACAAAGTTACAAAGGAGTATGGACTTCAATCTTATTAAAATGAGAAGTGTATCAATCGTCTATGGAATGGGACTTCACAGAGGAGATGATCCTTGTGCTGAAAAATGGGGGCCTCAATTAAACTGGAAGGGGGCACTAGGCTAAAGCCTTACATCTTTACCTCTTTTTTACACTATGGACAAAGTTTATTACAAAAATTATTGGGGGCCCAGGACCCCAACCCTTCTACACTGGATCCGCCAGTGATGGTTACGTGAATTGCCGGACAAGAAATCTCATTCTCAGTTTCTACACAACACAACTACGTTCTGGTCTAATTTAGTGCCCAAAAAAATATGTGTTTTCTCATGGAGGCTAGAAGGCAATCGCTTACCTTCTCTAGTGAATTTGGATGCCAAAGGAATTGATCTCGGCTCGGTATTATGCCCCAAATGTAAAAACGATATTGAAATAGTAAACCATGCCATCTTTCTCTGCAAACGATCGTTGGTGATCTGGGTTGCAATATACAAGTGGTGGGGCTTATCTTTTGCAGGCGGATCGTCGGTTACGGATATAGTATTAGGAGTCAACACAAGCACTAATACATGGCGACGCATATTGTGGGAAACAGTGGTAAGAAATACAGCATATTACGTTTGGAAACATAGGAACGATTGCGTTCAGGAACTCTAATCGAGACCCTCAATGGATTGCGTTTGAAATTCAACTTATCCTATTTCAATGGTTAAAGTTCCGAACTCCAAAGGGGTAACAACTCCAATGGTCGGTTTGGCTAACAAATCCCTCTACTATCGCTGATTTAAGATGATCGAATCTGTTATTGTATAGATCACTCTAGTGTCTTATATATTAGTTTTGTGTGTCAGCTGTTAAACCTCTAAATGGGCTGCGTTTTTGCCCTCATTTATGGATGTAACAATATTCATTATGTATTTTAAGCAATACACCTTGTATTGGCTTAGGTCTGTAATATTTTATCTATCTCAATATAATGCTGTTTTTCAAACAAAAAAAGTATAAAGATAGCTTTAAATGTATGACATTATCTCAAAGGTTAAAAAGAATTCAATTTTAATTTGGTCAATTTAATCTAAGTTATATATAAACGATGTTTAGTTGATGGTGTTATGTAATTGGAATTTAAATCTCATGGGTCATGAGTTGTTAATTCCGCCGATGTTACTTTTTAACTTGAAATTAAATTATACCATATGTATATATCTGGACTTGAACTCACAACCTTAAGGTTAGAAGCATTATTTCTAAATTCCAATACCGCTAGACCAAATATATCCCTTTGGTTATTGGAACATTTGATGATAGTAGAAACCGTAATCTTTAATTAAATATAAGTAAAAGAATAGTTTGCATAGTATGTATTAACTGTTTGTTCAGTAAAATTAAATCTCAGTTATTAAGTTAAGTTAAAAATTCGGTTTAATTAACTTTTAGACGTTAATTTAACTTTTAACTTAAAACTTTTTTTAAAATATAGCTAATGAATATTTTATCTTATTAATAATTAATGATTTATACAAGAAATACAATCACATTTATCCGTATTATGATATTATATTTCTTTCATCACATATGTCTGCACGTGTCGATGTTTACATCAACAATCTTGATGTTGATGCCAACTATAGCTATTTTTTTAAGCTCCAACTTTTTTCACCATTTATAACTATTTAGTACATTTTATTAATTTTTAACATTATTATTATTATTATTATTATTATTATTATTATTATTATTATTTGACTAAATGTATGTGTGATACACAGGTTAGTTTAAAAGATAAAAGATATTAAACATTAATAAAAACTTATTAAATAATAATAAAACACGAATTAAATGAGAATTAAAAAAATGACATAGTACTGCATCAACACTCCACAACGGTGGAAACATCGACGCGCGCAAAAGGACAGTTTTGATGCCACAAGCATGGTAGCATGATACGAAGAGACGTAATTGTACATCTTATATAAATTATTATTTTTACAAGTAAGAGTAATAAAGTTAAATGTTATTGATTATAATTAAGAAGAATAAAGTAATTACAAAATATTTTAAAATGATAAAACTAAGAATTTTGTTAAATATGATTTTTTGAAATATTATAAAGGGAAAATATGATATTGTAAATACGATTTTATATGATTTAGTAAGAGCATATATGAAATTATCTCTATTAAATTTGACTCTATAAATTAAAAAATTATTTTTTGATTTTAAATGAATAAATAACAATATTAAATGTTTTTTTAAATAAATAGTTCAGATTATTTAATAAATTTTATCAAATTAATCTTTTATATAGATTAAAATGTTACTAAAGGACTTGTAACCCAGCGGTATCTGATGTTATGAAGAAATACTCTCTCCCAAGAAGTTGTGGGTTCAAGTCGTGATGTAGACAGTCTCCTAGATTAGGAGTATATTTAGATGGGTGTGTGTTTTTGCCATTAAATATATATACTTCGGATACTTAATCTAATAAATTACAATAAATGTTTAATAGTTAAAATAAGATATAAGATGGGATGTTATTATCATAAAAAATGAATTAATAGTAAATGGGACCATCATCTTCTTTAGTCATCCACATCACACCCACCTCCATATTCATACATCCACACAACACCCTTCCGCCTTACGTGATCACTATATATCCATCCGGCCATCATATCACCATCTCATCGATCTAACCCTAGATCATATACCTAATTAATTACTGCCGCAACCACCATTCATTCAATTCAATTCAAATTCCATTCCCTAATTAATCATGAAGAAAATCAATCACATGCTCAGAAAATGCAAGACGCTATCACGCCAGCTAGTCAGAACCACCTCCTACACTAGCCTACGCTCCAAATCCAACACCGATCATCGATCAGCACCAGGCGGCGGTGGCGGCATAATGTGGAATACCAGCGCCGTCGTCATCTACGGAGGCGGGGAAGAGAAGGAAACCGTTTTCGTCGGAAGCACCAGGAAACGATACGTGATTGATTCCAAGTATTTAAGTCATCCGCTGGTTAATGCTCTGATCCAGAAATCGACCTCTGTTGATGGCGGTAATGTTATTAATTGTGAAGTCGTACTGTTTGATCATCTGTTGTGGATGCTTGAGAATTACGATTCTAATCTCGCTTCGGATTCACTGGACGAGTTAGCTGATCTCTACTCCTCATCTTAATTTATTGACTCGATCTCTATATTATCTGATATCCCGTCTATATATAGTTTGATCCTATTATTAATTTTCAGATTTAGGTTTAGTTGTGAAGATTTTTCTCAAGAATTGAGATTATAACTTCATGCAATATTAACTTGATTCATGACTCGTTGATTCTTGTTTCTGTTTATGTAATTAACAAGTTCATTAATTTCGTAAGCCTTTTTATATTTTTATTTTTGAAAGGCAAGCCTTAATTAATTTGTCTGTTTGTTAATTTCTTGGGTTAATTCTGATACGATTCTTCTCGAATGAGCTGGATCAGTGGATCTGCAAACCTAGCTCGTCGATCGAATTGAATGAATTCACCACTTTACTGCATGATGATAATTACCGATAAAATTGGAATATATATATCTGGTATTGGATCAGGACTCTAAACTTGCATGTCCGGAAGAATTAATCGTAAAAAAATATAAAAGTGGGTGTAAGATTGAGAATAATTATATAAACTTTTAATTAGGGTAGCGTAATGTGACAAGAGGGAAAGAAAACCCGATGGGAAGACATACGGATGGCCTAAGCACTAAGTTACGGTACATTTTGTTCATTTAAGTACCTTCATTTGACAGCAACTAAGATTTTTATGTTGTACAATAACACACAACATGACAACGATTTTATACGAAAGAAAAACAAAGCTAGTCAAATCAAGTGCAAGTTAAATTATATAACGAGTTCAGAAGTGTTATATAATATTTACTCATAGCATGTCCTTCAATTATGTTTGGCTTTTTTTTTTTTAATCTTTTTAAAACAATTTTGTAAATGCTAATTATGATTTGAATGAAATCAAACTATGATATTATCTAGCTAAAGAGTAATGCGAGAGTGAAATATTTGATTAGTAGAGTCGTTTGTTTATGAAATTTAAAAGATCTCAGATTTAAATACCAAATATGTTATTCGTTTCTTAAGGCCTTCTAGAGTATTTATCCCGCTCCAAAGCGGGGTTGAGATAAAAGGTTGGTGCTGACGGCCGGCAGGAATTGTTGGAATTCAGACAAAGCCCTGACGGTTACAAACAGAGTATACCAACAATCTAACGCGCAGCGAATATGATCAATTGCAAACGAATAAAATAGCGAAAACGTAACACGAATATTTACGTGGTTCCACTACCAAATTGATAGTGTACATCCACAAGAAGAAGGAGATGATTTTATTAGCAAGAAACCAAAAAAAACACCAAACTGGTGATTACAAATGGCTAATTTAATATGAACTCTCTCTAATCTGCTTTCTCTCGAATGACTTCCAGGGAGTATACAAAGCATATATATATATATATATATATATATATATATACTAATAATTATAGATAAGCATGACTATCAATAAGGGATAAATATCCCTAAAATAATGGTAGGCCAAATTGGATAAGGATTGGATTTAGTTAATCCTAATCTACCAAGAATTCCCATATGGAAACTCGATAATCACAAAAATTCAACAGGAATACCACCACGTACACCGTCTACTTACAGTACCATTGAAAAATCAATCTTTGGAGGTAACAATCACACAAAATTGGGGTGAGAGAGAGTATTAATTAAGAGAAAGAAAAATAAAGTAGTACGTTGAGGTTAAGTGAGATGGATATTTAGTAAGATGTAACGAAAAGCATAGCATTAATTAGTATATACTTTGATTCTTTGAATGCCGAAAGAAATGTGTTGGTTAAACTGGTGCCAAGCTTTTATGTCTATGAGATCGAGTACAAGATAACTTGGAGTTGTTACTACTGTTTCTAATAAGCCTCTATGTCCTTGGAGACCACGTGTATATTGGTACGTTTTTAAATCTGACCCTTAAAGAAATTAATGATAGAAAAAAACTAAAAAAAGAAACTAGTGTAACGTAAATTTGAATACAATACATTATACATGTATACACACAAAATTTGTTCATATGATAATTATAAAGTTATAAAAATGATATTTTTCTTATAGTTTTTCTACATATAAGTAGTTACGTATGGAAGAATACAAATACTATATAAAAGGAGACAAAAACATGTGAACATATATCATAACTATATTAAAAGAATGAGTTTACTACAATGATTAATATTCTCTAGTTTTAATGATAATATAAATGACCTCATTTCCATTATAACTTTATAAGTGTATATTTTTGTCTCTCTTAAAACAACATATAGGGTTAATTACTATAATAACATCTTTATTTTTTCTTTCAAAGATTATCTCACCGTGATCAAATTCTTTGTAAAAAGTCATTTTGAACAAAAAATTGTGTAAGAAAATCCGAATTTTGTAACAATGTAATGCACCCAAAATGACGAAAGTATATTAATTATGGGCTAATTACAAATAGATAGTAATTATCCAAATATATTTAACTTTAAGAATATAATGACCGCTTTCAAAATATCGAATCAAGGGGTGTTGATTCTTATGAGCATGACTTCCCTTATTGTTGAATGAGGGAATATGCGAGTGTACGAAAATCTCCCACATGTCATGTTTTGATATAATTTTGAAATACACCAAACACAAATAGAAAATCTAGTCTTTGAGTATGTTCAGTAACAAGGTTTTGGTATCTGTGCATTGCGGTGTGCGGGGTTTCAACGAATATATTTTATAATATATAGAAACCAACACCTTTTTTTTACTCACGCACTGCGTCGTTAAAAGAGAATCCTAAGTTAGGCATATATAAATGTTATTCTAGATTATGAAGTTGATACTTTATGTCATCTTTTCTCATATAAACAATCACCATTTTACGCAAAAAGTGTGGGTTACCTAGCAATCTGCAAGGTTCAACATGAATGATAAATTAACAAACTTTAGAAATATGAATTGTTCAGCATTTATAACATATATGGAAATTTCGAGAAGTATACATGAAGATTATATTGATAGTAACATAATTGAGGCCCATTTGTTTATAACATAACATGTCAAATTATAGGAATATGTAAATACATATGACCAAACACATCTAATATTTTAACTTTATTGCAGTTAGCAACCAAGAACCTTGGTTAAATTATCCGCGAGATTGATTTGATTGTGTTGTTTGTATATATGAGGTGGAAGATCTGTTCATCTCTGTCTGTATCAAACATGTATACTTACATAAACAAACTTTAAAGTACACGTCTATTGAAAAACTAAACTTACAAACCCCAAGAAATCTGAAACTTACCACAAACACGCACCACCGTTGTAAAAATATGCAAAATCGAGCCTCATCAACTACTAATCATCAAACAAATCAACCATGTGTCATACAACTCTGGAAGGTAGTGATGGACATAAGACTAATTTCAGATGTTAACTTTAACTATATAGACTTTGAGTAGACTTTGTTAATTAGTTTTAAAATATCAAGTTTAATAAATTAGACTTTGAGATAGAACTTTTTTTTATTTTTTTTCAAATATTAAGTTTAATAAATTAGACTTTGAGATAGAACTATTTTGTAAAAAAATAATCCTTATGAGAAAAGTACATTTACCATAGTTAAATAAGTTATTAGTTTAAATAAATAATATCCTAAGAGTAAAAAAAACAGAAAAACACTATGAATAGTGTTTAGAAATAGTAACATTTACTTTAGTAAATGTTAGTAGTTTTAATTTTAATATGTAAATATGTAATGGATTGAAAATAATTCATTATGTGAAAAACAGCTTTTGACGCTTTTGGATGCCATTTAGTGAAAATGTTAATATTTTTTATATGATATCACTCAACTTAGTAATTTAAATGAAATCATTTATAACTTTTTATTTTATTTTTATACCTATTTTGATTTAGTAAGTACGAAGATAAATATAAGATTTAGAGTTAATTACATTCTTTTCTCCATGTGGACTGTTACAAATTATACATTTGGTCTCTGGGTTAGTTTTTTTTTTACAGGTTTGGTCCTTTCCGACCTGATTATCTTGCAAATTTGGTCCCTCCTTAACTTCAAACGACTCCAATGCCCTTGTCATATCCATTTTTTCATGTTCTTAAATCCATTTTATATATTTCTTTTAGTCCAAGTAGAAAATTAGTAAAAAGTCTATTTTCTTTGGGTCATACTATTAAATTATTAACGATTAAAATCTCTCTCTGTTTTACATCCACTCATCTCTCTCTTGGCTACTACATGTAACCAACCTATAACATCATCTCCACCAACGCCATTACTAACCACCACTCCATTAACCATCTCTCAGCTGCTACTCACTGGCGTCCGTGTGTTTGATTAAGATTTGAGCACCAACTAGGGGTTGGAAATCAATTTGGGGTTATGTATAGATGGTTGTTTAACTAACTCCGACTAGGGTTTGGAAATTGATTTTGAATTCTGTGAACTACAACTTGATAAGATGTTTGATTTGGTTTTGAAAACTGTTTTAAGTTGTACGATTTGGGGTTTTATATTGGTGGTTGTTTTCTTGAAAATATAAAGGAGGTGGTGGTGGTGGGTGAAGAAGGAGGTGGTGGTAGTGGTTAAAGATAGGGAAGGTAATGGTGCTGGTGATAGTTGTAAATGAAGGTGTTGGTGGTGATGGTTGAAGAAGATGGTAGTAGCGGTGGTTAAAGATGAAGATGAAAATGGTGGTGGCGGTCGTTGAAGATGAAGGTGGTGGTGGCGGTGATGAAAGATAAAATATGTGGTGGAGGTCTTCTTGAGTCCGACGAGAAGTAGAGTAAGAGAGAGAGAGACAGAGAGGGGGTTAGATAATAGAGAGATATAGTGACTCATATGACTCATAATATCAGATATTTTTATGTTTAAAAAAAATTATAATATTTAGAGTTAATTATCAAAATGATCCTTTAACTTAAGTATTTCTTCCGATTTGGTCCTTTAACTTTGAGAGTGACCAAAATGGTACTTTAACTACCACTTTGTCACCAAAATGGTTCATTTGTTAGTTGACTGTTAGTCAACTCTGTTAAGGGAAGGGCAATTTGGTCTTTTTAACATTTTTTCTATTTTCTATTAAATAAAACAAGATTTAATTATTTTATAATAATTATAAAATTATTATAATTAGATATTGTCCATCTCTCTCTCCAACACAATCACTCTCTCACTCTCTCTACTCTCTCACCTGTTTACACCACCGCCTAAGCCTTGAGCACAACCGCCGCCGCCGTTGCCAAACGCCACCGCCAGCCTAGACCACCTGTCTCCGCCGGTAAACAATCCCCAAACGGAAACAATCACCTTGCCGTCTGTGACAACCGCCTACACCGTCGAGGCCAACCACCTTGTCGCACTCCGCCACCACCACAAAAACCCTAGATCTGTTTGACAACCATAGATCTGTTCTTCGAATGCAACAAAAACCTAGATCTGTGTGTGAAAACCCTAGATCTGTTATTCGAATGCAACAAAAACCCTAGATCGGTCTGTTTGATCTCTTGCTCTCCAGATCTGTTTGGGATGGTGGTTGGCGGTGGTGGTGGGTTTGTGTCCAGATCTGTTCTACGAAGATGGTTGAGAGCCCATATGCTCTCTTTTGTCTGTGTAAAAACCGTTTAGATGGCTCCGGTGGTGGAAACCCACAGATAGAGAGAGAGAGAGAGAAGTTAAGGGAGAGGATAGGTGGCCGATGGGGGCGGTGGTGGTTCTCTGAATTCCCCTCAATGTTCGCTTTTTGTTTTCTGTTTATAATCACCAATTTAATTCTGTATTGCATCAATATTATTCAAACTATCTTACTTAACAGTTAGTTAAAGGAGCAATCCAGAAGATCTGTTCAATCCACAAGATTCGTTGCAAAACAGAGAGAGAGAGAGAGAGAGAGAGAGGAGAGAACAGGGAGGCTGTGGTAGTGTGAGATAAACTTGTGGTGGTGATGGTATCTGGTGGTCGTGGTGTTCGGTGGTGGTGACTGTGGAGCGGGCCACCGGCGTAGGGGAGGGGAGAGAGAGAGAGAGAGAGAGAGTGAGACCAGGTGAGATGAGGTGAGGGAGACATTCGCCGGCGTTGGGGAGGAGAGAGAGAGGTGAGGTGAGGGAGACTTTGGGGGTGTTAATTTATTTTTCATAATATTTAATTATTAATTAATTATAAAATGAATAAAATTTAAAAATTAAAGAATGAAATAAAATTTAAAAGGGTATAATTGTCATTTCCCCATCACTTAACAGAGTTGACTAACGGTCAATTAACGAAAGGACCATTTAGACCGAAAAAGGGTAGTTAAAGGACCATCTTGGTCACTCCCAAAGTTAAAGGACCAAATCGGAAGAAATGCCTAAGTTAAAGGACCATTTTGATAATTAACTCTAATATTTATAATTGATCAAAATTAAAGAAAATGAGAAAATTATAATGATAAGGGTATTTTAGTCATTTGAACTTAAAGAGGGACCAAATTCATAAGGGAATCAGATTAAAGGGACCAAACCCCTAAAAAATCGGGCCCAAACACTAAATTATAATTTTTAACAGACTACAAGGATAAAAAATAAATAACTCTAACACCCTGTTCTCGAGTTTTTTTAGCTAAGAAAAGAAAAGGAATTGAAAGGAAAACAACAAAAGTTATGTTATTGAGTTTCATTTAACAAAGAAAATGAAAGGAATACGAGAGATTTAAAGGTAAAGTTTAGGCTTAATTTGTTTCTAAACTTATTCTTCCAAAAATGAAATTTAGAAGGAAAAAATTCCCTTTTTTTTCACCTTCTCAGACCGAGAGCATCCATCACGAGATGGAGCTCATGAGGTCTCTTCACAGGTCTTCACAGCCGCGAAAACCATCGCCCTCCTTCGTGAGGGTTGGTTCACGGTCGCGCACGCGGCCCGGGTCACGCTTGTGAGTGCTTTGTATTTTTTTTTTTTGTGATGTGAAGCATGTGATAGATGTAGGGGTTTGTGTGATGTAATAAGGGAATGGTGGGGGAATGACGTGATGCTGCTGTGTGAAGCATGTGATGGATGCTGATGGTCATAAACTCGAACACAGGTCGTAGGATTTAAAACTTATCTTTTTTAAAGCATCTATAGCTACGAAATGAAAGTAGAAAATAGAATAAAAGGCTGACAAAAGAGAGTTGAGATAGTGTTGGTAAATGGGTCTATCTTGATACGCTCACAGGCTCACAGCCATAGAAAAACAAGCACAGTTGGCCCAATGCCCTATAAAGTAACCAAACATTAACATTGGTCTTCGGGTCAATATATAGGCAGCCAGGCCCAGATATCATAATCTTTACCACACCGTTGTTATCATGCTGCCTCCCGTACAACGCTCCCCCTCCATCCCTCCCGGGTATTAAGCCTTTACAACGTATATGATGATATGATTATATTATTATTATGTATATGTATAGTTGCATACTGGTTTAAATCTTTTCAAGATTGCAATTGGAATTCGACAACTGGCTCATGATTTGATTTCTTCGTATTCATATTTTATTCCAAAAAAAGAAGCACCCACAATCTCTTTCCCAATCAGTGAGTTGATTTCTCTTGCTCGATCATACTCTTTGTTCTTGATTAATCTTTTCAATTATAATCAGATTCTTCCTGCTAGTTTAGTAATTCATGCTTCAGTTGTCTCTTTGATACTTAGCTCTACAAATACAGTGGTCAATTAGTGATGTGATTCCTTTGACCTGTTTGCTACTTTTCTTGAATCTTTTGAATTGCGCGACTCTTCATTTCATGCTGTTTGTTTTCTCTAACTTATGATTCTTTCAAAAAAAGTTTATACCTTTTTATGATTCCTGCTTTCATTTTTGCTCTGTTTTAGGGAATTGGATAGCCAAAACTGATTAGGGTTTTAAGTAACTAAATCCTCATAAGAGTAGAAGTCAAAGCATTCGCTTGAAAAGTTCATGTGAATCTTTTCGGCAGTGTTTCTATAAGCTTGAGTTAGTTTCGTTTTCCTTTTAAATTTCCCTTTCTGCTTCATATTTCTATATTAGTACATGACTATCCAGTCTACCCATATGGTGTTTGTATAAATGCTTCAGTGAATTCATAATCATGTAATTTTTTGTGTGTCAGTCTCTTGTGATGCAGTCTACGAGCTAAGAACCAGTACTCCAGGGTTGTATAGTTGGTTAAGTTTTCATGGATCAGGCACGAGTTAACATGAGAGTTCGGTCTTCCGGTTCAACACCATCAGAGGAATCAGCATTGGATTTGGAGAAGACTTGTAACAGCCAGTCTAATCTCCCTTCATTTAACCAACCAACACTTCAACCCTATGCTTCAGGTGGACAGCACTCTGAGAACAACGCTGCTTACTTTTCTTGGCCTACCTCCAGTCGACTAAGTGATGCTGCTGAAGAAAGAACAAACTATTTTGTGAACCTACAAAAGGGTGTTTTACCTGAATCCATAGGCAGGTTACCTAAAGGTCACCAAGCAACCACTTTGCTTGAGCTAATGACTATTCGGGCGTCTCACAGTAAGATCTTGAGATGTTACAGTCTTGGTACTGCAATCGGGTTTAGAATTCGTCGCGGTGTGTTGACAGATATACCTGCAATCTTAGTTTTTGTTTCACGTAAAGTTCACAAGCAATGGCTTAGCCCCATTCAGTGTCTACCCACTATTCTAGAGGTAACAAATAGCATCCTAATGCATTACTTATGCATCCCTATGATTTTCAGTTGTTTATTTCTGATGGTGAATCTATATAAATCAACAGGGACCAGGGAGTGTGTGGTGTGATGTGGATGTTGTGGAATTCTCATACTTTGGTGCACCCGAACCAACAAGCAAGGAACAGCTGTACACTGATATCGTCGATGATCTACGTGGAAGTGGCTCATGTATTGGTTCTGGTTCCCAGGTATTATTATCATTATATGCTATGCAATCTTTACATATAGGATGTGATTTAAAGCAGCATCGATCAACCACTGTTATTAATGTTGTAATCATTGATCAGGTATTAACTTTATATGAAAACGACTGGTTAAAGAATGATAATTTATTGTTGATATGATAGGTAAAAAGTTGTTCTTTTTTTTTTCTTTCTGAAAGGCATATGATAAGTTAAAAAAGAAGTTAATAAAGAAAAAGAACTTGTACATGTCCCTGAGATAGGTATACATTCCGTGTCATACGTTTGTTATGTAGGACATGCATATACAGACAGATGTAAATGTTTTCTATATGTTAGGTAGCCAGTCAAGAAACATATGGAACGTTGGGTGCTATCGTGAGAAGTCAAACAGGCAACCGGCAAGTCGGTTTTCTCACAAACCGCCATGTTGCAGTTAATTTGGATTATCCAAACCAGAAGATGTTTCATCCTTTACCACCTACACTTGGACCTGGAATATATCTTGGTGCAGTGGAGAGAGCTACTTCATTTATCACCGATGACCTCTGGTATGGCATCTTTGCTGGCATTAACCCAGGTTAGCCCTTCACAAATGCTGTGATCATTCTGACTTACCAAGTTTTGGAGTTATTGTGGTACTTGAGATAAGAAACTTTGGCAGAAATGCAGAATTAGTTTCTAGGCTGTATAGCACCGATTTTAAATGGTACAACCCATCTGAAAAGATAGTTTCTCTGATTAAAAGTTTTGAAATTGAGGGGACATAGTTAAGGGAGATAGGGAGCCATGATCTCTTGTAAATTTTAAGTTGTTATGAATGTGTAATATAGATAATCTTTGTTTAATACAAGTTTGTTTATGATCCAGGTGGTTAATTGATTCAAAAATTGATTTCTTTAATAGTCGGATTTTATGAGAATTTCTATTATAGAATAGATATACTATATCTGGAAGATGCTCCCAAGTTTATGCACAACTGACTGAGTTCTCAAAAAAGTTATTAGATAGTCATATAATATATCAGATTTGGCACACATGCAGAGACATTTGTGAGAGCAGATGGCGCGTTCATCCCTTTCAGTGATGATTTCGACATGTCTACTGTAACTACATCTGTAAAAGACGTTGGAGAGATTGGAGATGTGCAAATTATAGATTTACAATCTTCCATAAATAGTCTTATCGGGAAGAAAGTGATGAAAGTTGGCAGGAGTTCAGGGTTGACCAAAGGGACAGTCTTAGCTTATGCCCTTGAATACAATGACGAGAAGGGAATTTGCTTCTTCACTGATTTTCTTGTTGTTGGAGAAAACCAACAAACGTTTGACCTTGAAGGCGATAGTGGAAGTCTCATTGTCTTGAAAGGTGAGAATGAGGAGAAACCTAGACCCATTGGGATCATATGGGGCGGAACTGCAAATAGAGGCCGGCTTAAACTTAAGGTTGGTCAGCCTCCTGAAAACTGGACTAGCGGTGTGGATCTTGGACGCCTACTCAATCTTCTTGAACTTGATCTTATAACAACGAGTGATGCCCTAAAAAGTTTGTGCTCTCAATCACCTTGCTTCCTGTTATTTATTGTTGCTTCATCCTAAATAGTTATAGGCCTTTCAAAGTTGGGCTTCTTATTGTTATTTTCTTAATTAATAATTTTAGGTTTGATGATTCTTTTTGGGTTATATTGTACAGGTGCGGTTCAAGAACAAAGAGCTGCATCAGCAACAGTGGTTGGTTCAACAGGCGGCGATTCTTCACCTCCAGAAATAGTGCTTCCTAAAGACAAAGCAGAGCCATTGGGACTTCACATCCAACAGCATATCCCTTCAGAAAATGGAGCAGCTGGTGGTGGCCCTGATATCAATCTTTCTCCTACAGAAAATGCAGCCCACTTGGAAGATGGGCCTAGTGTAGGCCCGAGTATTGAACATCAGTTCATTCCAAGTTTCAATGGGCACTCGCCATTGCATAGAAACGAGCGAAGGTGTAGGGTGGAGTCTGAGAATCTGAGTGCGTTGAAGTGTGGAACAGATGAGGACCTTGGTTTTGCACTGCATTTGGGGGACAATGAGCCCAAGAGAAGGCGGTCTGACCCATTGTCTCCGAGTATGGATGAAGGCAAATGAGGTTGTTATGTTGTAATCCAGTCTACAAACCTCTGCAGTTGCCTAAATAAGTTATGGTATATAAACCTTTTTTTCTAAATGCTGGGTTGGTTAAAGGTAACCTCTGTTTTGTGCTATATGCTAATCTTACAACCTGAAAAAAAATTATTTGTCTTGTTACATGCATGCCAAGGGTTAAAATAAGCATTTTCAAAAATTTAAGAATAATATAAATCCGAGATTAAGGTGAATTAGTGAGGAAACTCCTAATGGTGTCTGTTTAAAAGCTCAGTTACAATGTCAACTTGTTTGGAATTTGGATAACATTTATTAGTCTCTGTAACTCTCTTCCTCTCTCGAAGAGGCATGGCCGCCACGGTTTGTGAAGGTTTTGTGGTTGTGTTGGCTGCTCCAAGATCTTGTTGCTATGCAGACTGGCGCAACTCTATTAATTTGCAATGAGAAGCAGCTAGCACGACATACTATTGCTGCCAACCATGCCTGTCATGAAAGGACAAAACATGTTGAAATGAATAGTTATTTCGTTCTTGAACATGTTAACGATAAAAACCATGTGATACTGGTTCAACTTTTCAACCGCCATATATTCTCACTATGGCGCTTGGTTTTCAAAGATTGCGTCTCCGATGTGGCAATTGGGTGTTAGTGATCTTCATAGTCCAACTTGAAAGCAAATGTTGGCATTCACATGTATCTCAGATTCCTATTTGTTTGCATCGTCATCTTTCTTTTATATTCGTTATGTTTGCATATATACAAGCTTTATTGTTTTAGCCTTTTCATATATATATCTTACTCCTATATAATACATTTACACACTAAAAACTCTTAATATTTAAGTAAATTGAAATTCCTAATATACCCCTCAAATAACATCTATCTCTCTCCTACTTTACACACTTACCAAAACATTTATTATATAATTACATACTTTTTAAATTATAAAAAAGGAAATAACATTCATCTCTCTCTTTCCTACTTTACACACTCACCAATAAACATATTATATAATTACACACTTTCTAAATTACAAAAAAAAATTGTTTGATTGTTTTTTTAGAAATATGTTTAAAAAAAAGAAAATAGTTTACGAAAAAAATAAAATGAAAAAGAAAATAGTTTATGAAAAAAATAAAAAAATAAAATGACATATTATCAGGTAAAAAATATTTTATCATACTCCTATATTATATAAAAAATGGTATGTTATCGGGTATAAACTATTCGCCTTCTCAGCATTGCGCGGGTACAATACTAGTATATATATATATATATATATATATATATATATATATATATATATATATATATATATATATAGGAAAAAGTTCATGCGAGAACCATTCTTAGTGCGAGAACCGCGAGAACCAATCTGAGCTGTCCAATTCCTAGGGGTGTTCACGGGGCGGGGCAAGTCGGGTAGTAGATTTTTCGTAAACCGCTACTACGGGGCGGGTAGTTAATTTTAAGAACCGTAACCGCCCCGTAAACAGCGGGTACCCGTTGTGCGGGTACCCTATGGGAGGCGGGTATCCACAGTTCGGGTCACGGGTACCCTAAATTTATGTTGTTTTAAGTTTTTTTCTTCTCCTCAACATGTTTAGATTCATAATAAAGCAATAAACAATGGTAGAAACACGTCAATAATAATGAATAAATCACTCTTTTGATGAGAGCCTTGTAAAGAAAAAACCCACTAGGATTAAAGTTGACACTGTTGCTAGATTTAGTGTCTCCATGTTGAACTCTCGATTGTTGCTAGCTTGCAAAGTCTCGATTTGGAAACTTAAAAAAAAAGAATTGGGAGAGACGGTGGGGGCTACAAGAAGTAAGTTAGATAGTTTTAAAGAATTTCGGTTTTATATTAGCTTGTTATTTCATATTAATACACATATATATATATATATAATCTAAAAGCATGCGGGGCGGGGCGGGTACCCGCGGATATCAAATTGTAAAAACCGAACCCGCCCCGTGTTTAACGGGTACCTTAATTTTCAGGTTACGAGTTTTTCGGGTATCGGTTTTTTCGGTTTCGGTTCATGCGGGGCAGGTCGGTTTCTCGGTTTTGCGGTTTTTTTGAACACCCCTACCAATTCCCCCTCCTTCAATGTCATTGCCCACCCATGAATTCCTCACATGCACCCTGCCACACTCTATCCCTCCACACTCTCCATTCGTTTAACTTCCCATATCCATGGAACGGCTAAGATTGGTTCTCGCGGTTCTCGCACTAACAACGGTTCTCGCATGAACCCTCCCATATATAGGGGACGGTTCAAACGAGAACCGTTTTTCGTACGAGAACTGCGAGAACCAATTATAAACATTGATCAAATAGATGGAGGGTTGAGATTAAATAGTTGTTAATGGATAACCTTAAATTAATCAAACTTATCCTTAATTAATTAAGGGTAATTTGGACATTTTTACATTACCCCCATATTTTTTAAACTAATATATCTATGAAACGGAAAGGTGTTAGATTACGAAAGTTATACCAAATTAACAAGAAAATTATACTCTTTAATTTGAGACCGATCTTGCTGTATTTTTCTGAAACTTTTTTTATGTGTTTGCTGGGTTTTTTTCACTACAGCTCGACATTTGCATATGTGCAAAAATGCAAATATTTGCACTTGTGCAAAAATATTTGCACAACTGCAAATCTTTTTGCACCTGTGCAAAATATGTCATATTTGCACAAATACAAATATTTTTGCACTTGTGCAAAAATATTTACACTAGTGCAAATATTTTTTCTAAAGTTAGTTTTATAGAATATTTGCACAAATACTAATATTCTTTCACATATTCACCTAGTTTTTCTCATCACAAATGTAGATATGCATATGTACAAATAATGCAAGTGTGCATATACAAAATGCATAAGCAATCATATTAATCTTTATGTTTACAATTAGTCACTAACAAACACATAGATAGATCTAGATAATCATTATGAAATGAACTGATTACTTAATAGCCAAAGGTGAAAAATAAAAAATAAAACTTCATTCATCAAATAACAATGAAAAATTAAAAATAAACCCACCTTAACAAGAATAATAAAAAAATAATTATCTTCTTTTGAAACACAAAACAAAGAACACGTACATCATTAACTTGAATAATAAAACATCTTGAATTAACAATTAAAAATATCTTAAAGTTGGTGGGGGTATAACCTGAATAATAAAAAACTTGAATAAACCTATAAAAGATTTTTAAATTAAGTGGAGAATAGTAGATGAGAGAGAACACAAAAGCATAGAACATTTAATATTGTCATCATTATTTTCTTCTTGTTCAAAAGTAAATAAACTTATTGTCGCTGCTCTCTAGGAAGAAGAAAAAGAATAGATTTGGACCAGATCTGAAATCATAAGTGCTAATCGTATTTGAGGAGGTGATTTCTCATCTAACCGCATCTCAGAAGATCTTGAACTCCATCAATGGTAGTGTTCTAACTTTTGTTGTAAAGCAGGGGATGCCGAAATACGATCTTCGTTGACGACGGTGAAGGAGGTGGTCTAAAGCTGATGTGTGTCGGGGGGAAACAGAGAAAGAAGAGGTGCCCCAAATCATTATCTAAACTCGGATCGGAGGTGGCTTAAACCGCCGGTGAAGAGGTGGTTACCGGTTTATGGTAGTGGTAAAGCAACCTTCAGATCTAGGTTGTTAGTGCGAGAACCAATCTCGGCCGTTCCTTGGATATGGGAAGTTTCATGGATGATGAGGAGGGATAGAGTGTGGCAGAGTGCATGTGAGGAATTCATGGGTGGGCAGTGAAATTGAAAGAGGGGAATTGGACAACTCAGATTGTTTCTCGCGGTTCTCGCACTAAGAATGATTCTCGCAAAAACTTTTTCATATATATATATATATATATATATATATGTGTTCAAAGGAGACTTTGTTTAAGAATTTGTGGGTTTTGATAACAACATGACTTTGTTTAAGAGTTGTGGGCACTTTAAATAAATTGTACTCGATTAGTATAAAGTACAATTAATAATACATAATTAAGCTTCAATTTTCATATCTTATACATGCATGTACGTTTATAGCAGCTACCTCTTCAGCATAATACTCCGAAATATATAATAAACAAAAACGATTACAAGAAACGAGAATTTGCATTGCTAAAATCAAAATCTTTCAGAAAAGAACCCATCTCTATCTCTCTTTCTCTCTCGTGTTCAATCGTCTTCCAATCCATGTCAGAAGCAAGCATCCAACAGACAACAACAACATAGCGCAGCACAGCTGCAACCAACATATATAATTTCAAATTTTCACTCAAAATTATCTACAGAAAATATATATAGAATGACTGAAAGTAATTACCATCCTTCCCAGAATCCATCGCCCCTGCTCTGAGTGTTTGCCGGAACTTGATTTTCAGGTACGGTGGTTGTTGGGTATCCCACCGGCGCCGGTGGCACCAGTCCTTGTTTCTCCATCGGAGGAGGGTAGGCAACTGCAACCCAATTCAGTTAAGTTTCCCAAACCAATTAGAAGAAGAAGAAGAAGAAAATCATAATTATGAAAGAATTAGAGTTTTAACAAAAACTCACGGGGAATTTCGTGTTGATCGTTGCGCTTCATGACGGGAATGAACTAGAAGGGTACGGGTACGGGTACGGGTATGGATATGCGATGGGTATAGAGAATGGGTATATATAGAGAGAGGAAGAACAGCATCTTATCAATTACAACGCAAAAGCAAAGACGTTTACATGTAAAAATGACTTTTTGTAAAAGAACACCACATCATAACACCCGATCGATCTATTGATGGAATAGAATATATATATATATATATGGGTTAGTTTGTTTCCCTTTTACTTTATAATAAAGCGGACGCAGGCATCGATTCCTTCCATACATACAATATATCGTCATTAACACCATTAAATATTCGTAAAAGAAACAAGTCAAGAATCTACACCAAACTTAATTTATTGTTGCAAATTGCAAGAAAAGAACATGACTTTGAAATAAACAAATTTTCATCTCGAGCTATTGTTTCACATCTAAACTTAGATGCTAAACCTACTCTTTAAAACTATGCAGTTTTAAGAATATATATATATATATATATATCAAATAGGCATATATTGAGTAAGCTACATTTCCTGATTTGACTTATTCATGTTCTCGTGTTTGTTATATGACCTAGGTATCAAGATTATGAGACTATTTTCAAATGATTTAATAAAACATGGTTTTCTTAATCAAACACTTGTGATCTAAAATCAACTTTTGAGGTTTGGAAATCATGAAGACACGAATGTTTGAAAATCAAAATTAATATATGAATTAGGATAATGAACATATATGTATTAGAATCTAAATACATACAGCAATTACTTATAACAAATTGTAAAGGAAATTAAATAAAATCTTTTTGCAAGGTTCAGTTGAATCAAGAGAAAGAAATTCATTTGCATAAGTGAAATTGTGAAAATGAATATTTAGTTTAAGATCCATAAGATTGAGTATAGTTACCTAATTTTGGACGTTTTGCATTAAAATGGTGTAGTTTTAATGAGTTTTGTATTTAAACTTAGATGCAAAACAACCTCATTCTCTTTTCCTATATATAAATATATTATAGGATAAGGTTTTACGTAGAAACTTGTTTATTCATAAAATCTAAAACAAAACCTGATGATGACACATGACATTAAGAATAAGGGTAAAACTGGATAATGAATTATAATTTAACACCCACGTGCCTCCCCTGTCCTCCTTCAACCTCCACAACCATTTTTTTAAAACCCCACTAAGCATTCAAATGATCATTATATATTCATGTTTAAGATTTTTAAGAAAATTATCATTAGATTCAGTTTTATATCCTCTTTTATTCAAAACCATTTTTCCTGATTATTTTTTTAATGCACCTACGAAATTGCAGGTGGGTTGACGAAGGTGCATATACAACAAATCTAGTAGAAGTAGAAACAGATGGAAATGATAATCAAAATGCAATTTCACCAACATCTGCATGGTAATCAATACAGATGCATTTAAAAGAAACTATACAATTCAAAAAAAACAAAGGTAGAGCTTTTGCTCATGGAGTTGTTTTCTTTACTAGGGATTACAATCTAGAATAGAATGAGGATAAATCATTTCCAAAGTTGAATGGGAAAATGTGATCGGTGGAGATGAAGTTTGTATTTTGTATCCCAAACTACCCTAAATTTATCAAAACGACGCCTACATATTTAAATTGTTAATTATATATTTTTTTAAATCTCAACCATTAAAATGATAGATCTGACGGTTAGGATTAGGTCTTTGGGTTCTATGGTTGAGAGGTGAATATACATTGATCCTATTTATATGTGCGAGAACTAAGAGAACCAATCTTAGTAATTCATTTAGTAAGTGGAATTCATGGATGAAGAGTGTGGAGGGATAGAGTGTGGCAATGTGCATTTGAGGAATTAATGGGTGGACAATCAAATTGAAGGAAGAGGAATTAGACGGTCAAGATTGGTTGTCACGGTTCTCGCACTAACAATGGTTCTCAAATGAACTTCTTCCTATATATATATAAAAGAGACTTAATCCTGACCATTTATTTAATTTGATCGGATGTTAAATATTTGGTTATTCATTTTATTCATAATCCAACAATAAATTACGACGCTCATGAATACAACAGGTAAATTGCATATATATACTTAATTGATACACGTATTTATCTACAGTAACCATATATATATATAGAGAGAGAGAGAGAGATTGGACTTTTGAAATTTTATTAAACAATTAAGTATATATACTTAATTGATTCACTATATATCTAGCTTTAGGTATATGTTTGTATTCCAAGCTAATCATATCAATTTTGGTTATTTTTATCAACTTTAAACAAGCTCATTATCAACTTTGAATAAAACATTTTATCAACTTTTAGTTATCTTCTATATTATAACACTTAAAATTTGAAAAATTATAAATAAGCCTAAAAATCTGGGTATGGCAAGTTTATATCAGATCTCCATATTTACAAGTATAAAATTTATAGTGAAACATCACATGTTTAATATAGATAAATTATCTAAATTTTCATACTTCTATTATATATCTAAATTTACAAGTTCCAAAGCGTTAGATTTCAAAACCAACTTAACACATTTATAAATATAAGTTTTTTTCTAATACAAACAAAAGCTATGTTTAAACTTTTCTTTATTAAGCATATAAATGTAACAATTCTAAAATCCATATAAATCTTTTTTTAATATGAAAATAACATGTGTATTGTACTTAAACGAGCATACAAAATTACATTATATTGTCTTATAAAAGAGATCTTAAATCCAAATGAACATGGGTCAATATGTCACACTAACATAGAGATGAAAAGCTATACTGTCCCTACACGAATAATACCAACATGGACCTAACAATCGTCCATATCTTAAACTTATAGATTACATTTTATATTCCATTACATCAATCTTCACTTCAACATTTCATTTTTGGTACCATATGGTGTTATTTAAAAAGGGTAACCATGAAATTTGAATATTAAAATAACATATAAAAGCATAACAAGATATGTCACAATGTCCCATCACAATCTATTTTAATTATTTTCATCTCTTATTGAAAAAAGAAGAAAGATTGAGTGATAATATAAGTGAAGTTACGTAGAAATGAAGGACAAGCATTCTGATAGATTTGTATCTCTACTCTAGGGCCCTGAACTGGACTTATGTTTATTTATATATTTATATTTGTTGACACTATAATAGAAATTCACTTTAAATAACTTCTTCGTTACCAAACTCAACCCATTCTCTTATTTCTTGGGGTATATTTCGAATTGGGCTATAAAGGCCATAGATTACTACTGGTTCTCATAATTAAAGCTGGAAGCCGTATATTTTACATTATACGTGGTGGTAAATAGTTGGTACTTAGTTGAAGTTGAGTAATATAAAACAAAAAAATGACAAATCATAAACATATGAGAATTTCTAAAACAATTAAAATGGGTATTCAAGTAATATTCTAAAAGTTACTTGAAGAAGGTTTTTGTTTAAAAAAAAACTTTCAGCTTCTATCAACTACAAAAAAAAAAAAAAAAAACTACGTACCAGACACACTTATTATGTATTTCATATCTTGCTAAGGTACACGAAAATTATTATACGGTGTTCATCATGGTGCATGGCGATGTCTATAATCCTCTATCATGTGTTGTGCTCGTGATCTCAACACGCATAATGGACAACCTTCTTTATATGATAACAGTACTAATAAACACAATATATATGGATTCTATCTATACAAGATGTATATTTCATCTAATGTTTTTGCACCTAGAGTACTATTTGGTTTTGAATTTAGATGTATGATATTATTATAGTAATAAATAAATAATTAATAGTAATTTTAACAGTTGTTCCAATAAACTTGACATTAATTAAATAAAAGAAATGTAAAGGAAAAGAAGAAATTGGTGGAAGCAACGAGATAGTGTCATGTCTCTGTCCATATATCATCCCATGCCATGGAGTTTGTGACCCACCACCCGAGTTTTTCTTTAAGCAATTTTCAACACCCCTCTACACGTTTCTCCATTAATCTATCTATCTTTCATTATCGTTGACCAAAAGTCACCCCATGCACTTGAATCTTGAATCGTTTCCATTCCTTGCTATAACCTCACCAATAACTTATGTATAACACGCGTTTTTGTTTACAACTTTGTTTTTGTTTAACTTATACTAATAAAAAAATATATATCTTTTCATCATAATAACTCTGAATACGTGGTTAAGAAAAATAATTAGTGTGTTTATAGGGATAGAAAAACTATGATTATTGATCAACTCTCGTGTTTATAAGAAAAGAGAAAAGTAATGCGAGAACTGCTGTTAGTGTAAAAACCACGAGAACCAATCTGAATCGTTCAATTTTTCCTCTTTTAATGTCATTGTTCACTCATGAATTCCTTACATGCACTATGCTACACTCTATCCCCTCCATCCATGAACTTTCCATATCAAAAGAACGGTTGAGATTGGTTCTCGCACTAACGACGGTTCATGAACCCTCTCCTATAAGAAAATATGACGACTTAATGTTTTTTATCTCTCATGTTAGAGTGTAGCCTAGCGGTATCTGGTGTTATGAAGAAATGCCCCCTCCCAAGAGGTTGTGGGTTCAAGTCCCGGCGTGGACAGTGAAGTAGATTAAGAGTAGGTTTAGTGGGTGTGTGCGTTTGCCGTTCCAAAAAAATGTTAACCTAGCCGTGACAGACACATGTTCAACAGGCCGTGTGAAGTGGTTCTTGGCCTAGATAAAAGATCTGTGTTGTTGTGCACCCACGACCCACCTGACGTTTTTAACGTGGCAGATGGACTAGTCATAATCATTCCTTATAAATATATATATAGTCGATTCAAAACATAATAAAACATAAAAAAAGGACCTATTTTTTTTATAACTTGTATATATCCCATTGCTTCGGTCGGTGGTGGTCTTGGTAAACGTCTCAGACTCACACAATAGGGGCCTTCTTCATTCCCCAACCACCCAACAAACACACCTTTCATCTACCATACCATCTTCCTTCCCCAAAACCCAACCCTATCAACCTCCCCGGCTCTTCATTTGCATGCTTTTGCTTTCTATGGCGGTTGAAGCTTCACATATCACTCACTTCTCCACGCCAAACAGGTTTTCACCGACTACATATTCATCATCCATCCTTTACATTCCATCAATTTATTTTTATTCGCTGTACTGATTTATTCATGTCAATTGAAAATCTGCGGTTACGCAGGGAAATGATCTATCAAGGCAACGCAGGTACATTTGACGCTCGCCAGCTTCAAACTGCCTATGGAAGTAAGATGGATTTGAAGGCAGAAAGCGGACTTACGTCGAACCTTCCGATTTCCAGGAAACGGTCACTTGATGTATCCTCATTCAATCCGCTGTTCTCCATTCCAAACGCTCCGATTGTTGATCACAACCACCACCAGTTTGGTGAGTTCACGTTTCTCAGGGAAGATATCTCATCGCAGATCTATCAACAGCAACTGGAGATTGATCGCTTCATTGTTCATCATGTAAGAAACGTTCATCTATTTAATTTCATTTTCATATTGATCGTGAATACTGATTAATATCGTTACGATTTACAGACGGAGAAGATGAGAGCAGAGACTGAAGAGATGCGAATGCGAAACTTTAAGAGATTGATAGCAGCAGCATATGAAAGAATAATGAAGAGATTAAAGACGAAAGAAGAAGAAATCGAGAAGATCGGGCAGCTGAATTGGTCGCTGGAAGAAAAGGTGAAATCTCTGATCGTAGAGAATCAAATCTGGAAAGAATTGGCTCAAACAAACGAAGCAACAGCCAACGCTTTACGAAACAATCTACAAGTAGTGCTCGCACAGGTTCAGCTACAACACCAACAACGTCTCGATTTCGCAGAAAATGCTCCAAACACAAGCACATTGGTAGCTGATGACGCCCAATCATACTGCGGAAGCAATTACGAGGAGGATCAGCTGGCGGAACACGGCGTCATAAATCTAAACGGCAAAAACGAGTACGGTCAAATCACTAGCACCACCGGTAGGTACGGCGGATTGAACAAACCGTGCCGAAGTTGTGGGAAAGAAGAATCATGCGTGTTGTTGCTGCCTTGCAGGCATCTATGTGTGTGTAGCGTGTGTATCTCCTCAGTCAGCATTTGCCCCGTCTGCAAATGCAAAAAGTCAGCCGGCGTTCATGTTAACATGAGTTAGTTTTCACAGATCATTCATTACTCGCTCTTTTTTTCATCATCTTAGCATAGAGAAATCATGTAAATAATTAAATCCTTTAATTTTTTATTCTCTGGAAAACTAAATTTTTTCCCTGTGGCGTAATGATGTTTGGTCTCAGGTAATAAAACGTCAGAAAGTACTTTTGGTAACGTGAGGGTGAGTTTCATAGTACGAGACAAGAAATAAGTTATTCTCTTTACCCAATCAACTTCTCATCCGTATATAAAAATTATAATTTAAAAGTAAATGATTTATATTTTAAATAATTAGTCTATGAAACTTTAACCATTAAAAACAATAAAAATTTCATAGACTAGAAGTATACAACAACACGAGAGTCAACTAATTTTCTTTTCTTATCTTTGGGTGATGCTATATATCCCCCCTCCCTCTCAAATACATATATGTCAAATTATTAACTTATAACTTTCAATATTACTTTTTTCCTCACATGTATCAAATCAGGGGGCTATATAGATACTAAGGGGGACATATAGAAACACCCAAAGAAAAAAGTGAATTGAAGAAATAGATGCAACTGGTGATGCTGTTTTTAGTAATGAAAGGAACGAGGGTGGGAGAAATGGAGAGATGGCAGCGTATTTCGCGGCATCATTGCGTATCTCACACGAAGTCTAAACTGTCGGTCTCTATTTTCCTGTGCATAAAAAAGATAGAGGGAACAGAGAGCACGTTAATTAAGTGGGGTATCATTCATTATATTATATTATTTGTACCACCTTCTTCTTTTTTTTTGTGACTGGATGAATGCAAAAAAGATAGAAGTAGATTTAGCAAATAATAATAGATGGAGGGCCTCACATCATATAATCTTTATTTGTTCAATTCTGGTTTATATGACATGATAGATTATAGAGAAAAGTTATATGTATCTTAATAGGGTCAATAGGCCCATTACTTCTTTTATAGAGTGTTTTATATAATTAAGGAGCTCATTCATACATAACCAAATTTATTCATTCACAAGAGGTATAAATTCATGATGAATTAACCTAAATAAAATGGTTGATTAATTCACTAATGAGTACTAGACGTCATAGACAATACTTGTAAAGATATATCTATGATGTATTTTCATTGCATAAGAAATTCCTCAGTTGAATTGAATTTACATTAAAAAAAAATTGTTATTAACTATTAACGATGTAATTGTAGAAACAATCCAACCATTCAACCAATACCAAAAGTGTTCATTTTAGACTATTATCAAACACGCTTAAACCGTTTAATTTTACATCAACTAATGGAGCCCACCAGATTCAATTTTAGCATTACCTCGGTTCAATGCATGTGATGGATGCAATGTAATTACATTTGTTTTTATGTGGTCAGAAGCACGCATGCATGCATGCATACCAAGGATATTTAAAGGTAGATGATTTGTCTGTCTATAAGACAATTCATATTTGTGTAACGATAATACTCATAAGTATACGTGAAAAAAAACAATAATATATCAGATTCTTGTTTAATTGACTCATATGCTCGAAACTTTAATCTTTTTATCGAGGGTTAATCGACATTCCACTCGGGAAGAGGTTTGCTCATTTAAGTAGAGTTGGGTACGAAAATAAGCAAACTTGACATTTAGCATCGAGTGATTTAGTCGATTTAGGGATCCTTGCCAACAAGTGTATGACCAATGACCTATCCCTTTGCGACCGTCTCCTTAGACTTTGGACCATAAGCCTTCAAAATCGTTGCCGTTGTTCATTTACCCATTTTGTATACCAAATAAGCTATACATGTTCTCTGTCGATGGATACTCGGCAAAATCTGATAAGTAGTCTAGATTGGCTTCGACCTTCGACCGGCTAAGTTTGAATGGCCTATAGTGTTTAGGGAAGGGTCAGTGGAAGACGAAGAAACTAGAAAGTGTATCTTATTCGACTATAAACTTTATATTTTAATAATTTTTTTTAGAATAAGATCCCGAAATTTTGATATTGTTATCATCAATGTTTGCATTTCGCATTTTGTATACCAAAATCATCTTTACAACCATTAGTGTATGAAGAGGAACAGAGTTCATTTCTGCAATCTTTGCATTTCGCTATATCAATAAACATGGACCATGTTGCTTCCAAAGACCTTTGTGAAGAATCTTTTTCTTTAAACATTTTTGGTTAATTGCAGCTCAAGAACATGAGCAAAAGCAAACTTGTCAGCTGCTGGATCATGGTACTAGAAATTCACCTTTGACTGTCTAAAGGCTGATTTCATGCAGTATCGAGCTTTTGCAATGCGGTTAGATTGTTTTCTGATGCAATTTGAGCAAGATGTTGCTAGAATGATTGATTTTACATTCATATATGTGTTCAAACATTGAGTTCAACTCTTCTCAACCTGCGGCCATCAGCAAATGCCATTCATCAAGTTCAGTAATGCGATTAAAATCCCTACAGCATCAGCTCATCTTTATAAGTTCATGTACCAATACAGCTTTTTACTTTGCTTATTGACATAAACAATAAAGAATGGTTTAGGTTTTACTACAGTACTTCCAATCATGAATAACTTGCTTAATATGATTGGTTGTGTCGTCTACTCATCTGTTACATAAAACGATTTTCTTGGCATGAGATGATAAAAAGCCTAGAAAGAGATGAATCGCGAAAATACCCATTCTTTTTTGAACCTTAAATGTTCAACCGAGCATCGATCTCTGACTAACCTGACATTCACTGCAAAAATTAAGACAAATTCAAGGAAGTTGATGAAATTGATGAGTGTCATTTTTATCAGAAAAATATATTAATTCGATTAACTCATTTACCGGTCTTGGCATACCAAAGAAATAACTAGGATTTCTATTTTCACAGATTTTAGTCACTTTTATAACTAGTAACAAACAGCCAAACAATTACCTTAAAAACAGGTGAAAAGCATATGCTACAATTGCACAAGATGAAGCATCTCTTCTCATTATTGGGGGGTGTTTTAGACATTTCTACTAGTATATGTGTCTCTCTAAAGAATTTCTAGCATCTCATATTGTATGATTATGAGGGACTGTGGATAAACATACCTGTATCAGATGAATATCAACTGCATTCCTGGCATGGCTTCAAAATATTTACAAGCTTATGGAACCGCAATTTAATCTTTTATGTGCATCATGATTTTACTATTGGCTTCAGACAGCATCCTTCCTTTTTAATCACCTAAAAGGCAGAGTGGTTGCCTCATACTAAGCTCGGCTTTAAGTTCTGGGAACTTCTCCAGATTATGAGACTCGCTTAGAACTGTCTGCAATTACCACACATATTCAAAGAAGTTCATACAAAAAATAAGTTCTATTAGTTTATGGAGTGTTACCAGTGCAGCAAGGTGTGCTTCTTGGAGAATATTTCCATCTATCTCTAATCTTGCAACTGGAAACTCGGGAAGATGACCTGACTGCTTCCTTCCAAGCAAGTCACCAGGACCACGCAGCAAAAGGTCCATGTTAGCCAGGTGGAAACCATCTGACGATTTCTGTAGCACCGCCAACCGAGCCAGACCATTTGTTGTTGAAGACAAAAGAACACACTTTGACTTGCGGTCCCCGCGTCCTACTCGTCCCCTAAGTTGGTGTAGTTGAGCCATCCCAAATCTCTCAGCATTCATAACAATCATCATAGAAGCTTCTGGAACGTCAACACCGATCTCAATGACTTGAGTAGAAAGCAGTATTTGTGTCTCTCCTGACCTAAACCGTCTCAAGGCTTCGTCTTTCTCATCACTTTTCATTCTCCCGTGTAATAACCCACAATTCGTATCTTCAAATCTGCTTGATATCACTTCTAGGTCAGCAGAAGCACCACGAAGCTGAGGAAGTTGTTCTGATTGGTCAATAATTGGGTAAACTATATACACTCTCCCTCCTGATTCCACTTCTCCCTTTATCATCTGCAATTAAGCAGAAAAACAAATTAATGCTAATTGTTCGCAGAAAGAAGTGGTAAGAAATCACTTTTCGATTATCAATTTATCATGAGATGATAGTCATAAGTACCTGATAAACTTCTTCAAAACCAGACTCATTTCCTTCGATTACAAAAGTATCAATTGGTTTTCTCCCAGGAGGTAAATCAGTAATCTGAAATTCAATGGACACAAGCATATTTGACACCAGGTAAGCAAGGTTGAGAAAAATAAAGAGCTGATAAACCACAAAACGGTTCAGATCAAACCAAAAATGCCTTCATTGCACCAAAAAGTCCTTTTCAGAAAAACATAAAAGGCATCTGAGAAGCCTAACAAGTTTTGTGAAGTTTGTGGCAAAATTACAGAAAGCTAGAAGTACATACTTGTGTCAGAGACATATCTCCATACAATGCTAAAGCAAGAGTCCTTGGGATTGGGGTTGCAGTCAAAGCAAGAACATGAGGAGCCATACTTATGTCTCTTTTTGAGATGCCAGTTGAATCATTTTCAGCCAATCTGAAATTTACTGAGTTACAGTATAGCTGCAAGATTTCAGAGCTTCAGGTGGTGCTGATAACAAAAGAAAAAAGAAAATACACATGTATATGAACAGATTGATATCTTTAAAGCCAGTAAGGTAAAACTTAAAAAGCACCTTGCTGTTAAATCGACCTCTCTGGATCACACCAAATCTGTGTTGCTCATCAACAACTGCAATCCTTAAAGAAGAGAATTCCACCTTCTCAGCAATTAAACTGTGGGTCCCAATGACCAATGCAATTTCTCCACTTTGGAGACCCTGCCACTCAAATACAGCATACATATAAGAGCCCAATTAAAAAAATTTAATTCTTGAAATATTCCTTCTGATGAACTCTAAGAACTGAAATATTAACCTTCAAAAGAAAACATGGTTCCTTAGAGGCTTAGACTATATACAACTAAGCAAACTTTTTAGAACATAAGTTTATCATAATTGTTGATCTGTATATACAGTTACAATGATAATAAATATTTGCAGACGGCGATGACAAGGGCTCATACCTCACGAATTTGGCGTGCCTTTTTTGCTGGAGTCGAGCCTGTAAGCAACGCAACACATGGTTTGCAAGGTACATCTTCCATATCCTCCAGCAAATTAAGAAAGTGTTCATGGTGTTGCATGGCAAGCAACTCAGTTGGAACCATGAAAGCAGCCTAACAAAATTTACCACAAACAACCAACCCGCTAAAGTTCAGTAGGCATTAAAACTAGATAGACCCAGCTGACGTGATTTGGGGTGACCCCATTGATGTATGGACGAAGTTACAATTTACGAGAGTATAAGAGAGAATAAACTATATCACCTGATATCCTGAACCAATAACCTCCATACACGCCAAGAAAGCTACCACAGTTTTCCCACATCCCACATCTCCCTGCAAAGAGACACTAGTTAAACTGAATTTAACCAAAAGGTACAAATAATCACCGTTCAAAAAGTGCTTATTCCCTAAACATTGGTCAATGCTTTTATGCCCATGTACAGCATATGTTAATGAGAACAAAAAAACATCACCAGCACATGTCTAACAGTCAAGATGGCCAAGACGTGCAAAATCTGAATGATAAAAAACATTGTAGAGTTGGTAACAAGGAAATTCTACTTAAATTCAAACCTGTAGAAGTCGATTCATTGGAATTTGCCGCTTTAAATCCCAAATGATTTCAGAAACAGCACTAAATTGACTAGAAGTTAATGAATATGGTAGAGCCTTTAGGAACTTTTTGGTTAGAGTGCACCATTCCTCAGCAAGTACAGCATTTGTTGCAGGGTTTCTGTACTTTTCCAACAAACCATCCTTCTCAATCCATGTGCCAAGTCCTTCAAGCATTTGATACAAGCGGCCCAACTGTTATATACTTGTGTCGTGTCAAAGATAAAAACAAATAAAAGAAAACACCCACTTGGAAGAATATATTTCACTAATAAATGATAGTTATGGCTCTATTCAGCTCCAAACATGAACTCAAGAATGTTTACTGTTAAATGTGAGATCCTAGCAATGGCGCTTGTCATGCACCATCAGCACAAGCTTGTGAAAAAAAGTGCCATTAAATTTAAAAAAAGCTTACCTGAAGGTAGAAAAACTCATCAAATATAATTCTTTTGCGAGCTAAATCAGCTTCATTAAAATTCGCTGGTTGGTGAATCCCAATATATGCCTGCGTTAATAAATAGACAGTCATATCTAGCAAACATAGATCAGAATGGGTCAAAAGAAGAAAGTTTTGAAGAATGGTATTATAGTTGTGAAACTGTATGGCATCAAGAGAACACATAGATGATGTCACAATAGAAATCTAACTTTCAAGATATATTTTAGAGAAAAATTTAGTAAAAGTGAAATCAATATGATGTCATGAGACAACTGCATCCCCAAAAGTCTCCATTCTCCACCATATAAATGATCTAATTATATCTTTCTAACATTAACATCAGATCCTATGTACTTCCAATTATATCTACAGGTTTCTATTTTTCTTTCATTTCGAATGAGTTATTAGGCTTTTGTTTCACTCTTCACACATCATACATAATTGCAAGTCTAACCAAATAAGTGCATCTTGACATTTTATCATTGAATATATCCCTCTGTCTGCATTCTCAACCTTTCTTTACCATGTCATTTTCATCACTTTTCAACAAAACCAGACATTTAAAAAAAAATGACTAAACAAAATCATCATTAATATACATAATGATGACATGCAAATGGAAAGATCATGTCAGTTCGATGGCCAATGTGATAAACACGAGGAGTCGAGGACATCACAACATTGAAGAGGGGGTGACGCTATTTTGTTTCAAGCTTAGTCCCTCTTCTTTGGCAATAATAAAAACATGAACCGACAGGAAAAATAAGAAAGAAAAGGACAACAAAGATCGAGGATGAGGATCCGACCATGTGGTCATCTTAAAACAACGGATTGGGAGAAAGTAAATCCGACACAATCCCATCTGGAATTTAAGTTTACCCACCCTCCAGAACCGTGATCCTCTCCTCCATGTCCACCATCAAGGATTATACTCATGACCATGATGACCAACCGTCCATCAAAAACCAATAGTCCGCTAACAAACAGCGACAAGAACATGTGAAGTCTCACCAGTGAAGATGGCTAGAGAAGGAGGCTACAGGTATTCAGGATTCTTTATTTCTTTCCTCCGAATTTTATTTTGGATTTAAATGGGTTTGAATGGATGAAGGTGTAGAGATTTGCATAGGGGACCAAGTACTTCATCCAACAGAGAGTTCTAGGTATCTCGGCTCCATGTTACATAAGTCAGGGGAATCAGATGAAGACGTGACCCACCGGCCATCAAATAAAGGTTGGTTGTGAAGTGGAGAGCACCCACAAGAGTTTTGTGTAAAAAACAAGTGCCAATGAAGTTGAAGGATAAATTCTATAGTGTGGTCGTTAAAGAAGGCAAAAGAGAGGAAAATAGAAGTTGCAGAAATGAGGATGCTAAGGTGGGCTTGCTGAAAAACCTTGGCTCACTAGATTCCAAATGGGGTTTCAGGTATGAGTTAGGGGCAGCGCTTATCCCTACTAAATAGCAACGTGCATTATATTGTATTATCTTATCATCACAAGTACATTTTATCTCCTACATTAGTATCACACTTCCATAAAGAAAATCTTTGTACAACATGTGACAAGTCAAAGCTTTTAAGGAAGCAATCACTCTACTGACGATTAGAGGTATGACTATCTACGTATTACCTCTCACATTGGCATATTTTGCCCAGGCAGTATTGGGTATAGTTGTTGATTTAAATGGGTTTGAAGTATAATAAGGATATTTGTTTTCTCTTACTTGGGTTTAAATTTACAAAGGAATCGATGATGAGGGCAATGATGACAACGACAATCACAATGAATAAGGAAAAGAACAATGAAGCTGAAGACGGGATGAATCTGATTTTAATGCAGACTGTATTTGGGCAAGGGGAAAAAGAAATTGTGTATAAATTTTTTTTTCTTTATTGTGATTTGTGATTATTATAAATGTTTTAAGATTAAACCAAATTTAATGAGTTTGAGTTTGAGTTTTTTTTTATTATTATTTTGGTTTGAATGTCTTTCTTGTGTAAATTATGGGTTTGACCTTTTTTTTATTTGGTTCAAATGTGTTTGATCATTTCTAATAAGAATCTGGGTTTAAGTGTTTATCGGACCTGTGTTTGAAGAGGGAGAAGCTAAGTGTGTTTTAGTTCAGATTCGTTTTCTTTGGATATGAATATGGGTTTTGATGATGAAGAAGATGCCTAACATAGATACATCTGGCAATGAGGAAGCTCGATTATGGGAGGCAGATGGGTGAACAATCCAAAAGGGACCCTCATGCGAGAGGCACATGATGTCATATAACAGAGCTTTTTTAAGAGCATCCTCTGTGAGGAACCAAAATCATAACAAAACAATGAAAATAAGGACAAAAACTGCTGTCTATGAAGGTATCATATGGGTTACAAAATGAGTCAAATCCTCAAAATTAATCATGAGTTCCGAGTCAAGTAACACTTCAGCACGTCCCCTAAAGTTCTACTATGAAACCCATACTAGTAAATCTATTTTGTAAAGAACCATGAAGATTACTTAAAGAGAACTATATATGATGAATATAGTACCCTATACAACTTTGGAAGACTATGATGAGAATATGAGATGATGAAACCCATACTAGTAAATCTATTTTGTAAGGAACCATGAAGATTACTTAAAGAGAACTATATATGATGAATATAGTACCCTATACAACTTTGGTAGACTATGATGAGAATATGAGATGATGAATATGACTACAGGGCATATAACTAGACAGTTGATGAAACAAGACAGACACACATACATGAAATCCATAAATACATATATGCATGTCTATCCCTTTACGTCGAGTTTAGGGAAGATAGAAGGAAAAATACAGAAATTTCAAAAGACTTACATCATGAAGGCTCTTTAGTCCGAACATCTGGAGAATATTCTCTGGAATAGGATCTATGTAAGGAGGCAATGCATCTAGAGCTCTGGAAAATATTATCGAGCAAGTGAATATGACATCAAATGTATGTAGAAAGGTGTTATAGTACAGCAACTACTCTTATATCTGAACATCGACTATGGAGTTATTACCTTAACAAACGTAATTAGTACGAAAGGAAACATATAAACAGATCAAAGACATCTTCTCCTAACAAACTAATAACACATTAAAGCAAACAGCAAGCAAGCCACAAGCTTCTAAAGACCGAGAGTAACACAGAAAAACTACAGTCCTATGTGTCCAATAGATAAATTAATCATGTCCCAATTAAGATGAAGAACGATGATTTTTTTCAAAATGTGCAACAAAAGGATGCAAAAAAATGTTCCTCTCAGAGAGTACATGATCCATCCACCACATCCCATAAGTTGATAAAGAGAAGCCTCCTGCATATAATACCTTAAAAACATATTGAGTTGTCTTTTTATTCTTTCACCATACAGTAATATCCACGCTATAGATACTTTATAGACAAAATTAATACTTGATTTAACTAAATAGATTCTGTAAACAAAAAAACATTAATCATTAAACATTAAACATACAAATATTATAATATAACTATATATTTAATATAATCAAAATTTTGTAATAATAATAGCATTTAAAAAAAAATCATACTTGATATGACTATATATTGGTAGTTCCCACCATTTAATATATAATTTTTTCTAAAAGAATGGCTCTTAATTTACAGCCGGAGGTCTTTCGGGAAGCAGTCTCTCACTTATCTAAACTCGTGTAGAGGTATGACTGTCTACTTCCTACCCCCATACCCGGCTCATATGGTAGTGATTATAATTGTCGATGTGATAAATACTTGTATAAAGTAGTTTCAAAACTAATTCTTCAAGTACTATCGTCCTTAAAGAATTATCTCTATGGTAGTATTAGCATAATCCAGCAGATGGCATGAAGGGATAGAAACTTGAAAACATGTCCATGTAGATAGTTGAAGAGAGAAAAGTCAAGTGATTTTAACCAAAAGGATTTAAACAATAGAGACCTGAAAATAAAATCATGGTTACTGATATCATCTTTCAGCAATAGATACCTCATCAAAACAACTGTGAGATATGCAAAGAAAAAGAAGTGTACATCACAGAATAATAGTGATTGGTAGAATGAAGAAGGTGGTAATCAAAACCTTGCAATAATGTCGCCAAGTAATTTTGGATTGAGACCACCTTTTGAAGGATAAATTGGATATGGCCTCCCTTCAGCACATGCAGATTCGTCATCGTCATCTCGGATTAAATCCAGACTATAGTCCCTCATTTCGTAATGATTTTTGGTACCCTTAGTCCTCACCTACATTATTATTCAAGCATGAAGTAAGAGTTCTGAATACTACAAAAGCAAGTGCATGTTCGGAACTCCAAGAAATGTAGATGTTACTACCACGAATGTAACTAGTGTAATTAAATTTCCTGTTAGTATTCAAAAAGTATGAATGATAACCCCATTCAGCACCTGTAGTTGATGACATGTTAATGACACACCAAGTACTAAAATAACATTCCTCCTAACTAAGGATTTTCCATGGTTAGGTCAGGTCCTCTGCTGATAACATTGAAGCAAGCCTCCACAAAAGTAGAACCCCATGAAACAATTGTATATATGGAACGCAGGCACTTACTATTAACTCACCTTGCCACTGACACATACAATGTCTCCCATTTTCTGCTTCCCTTCAAGACTATGCAGAAAAGGTTGATACGTAAAACGAGTCCCACGAAAAAATTTCTTTAAGTGCAAATATATTGTCCTCTTGCTTCCACTATTATTCTTTTCAGATACCGTACATGCAGAAGCTGAAACACTTTCTGTAACCTCACAACTGACAATCACCTCAAGAAATGATAGAGAACAGCTTGCCTTGATTGCCCTACAAGTTCAAGACCATATCATATTCATCACAAAGAAAAAAAAATACTTTCATATAACATAGCACTGATGCAGCTTCCACAACCAGAAGATTGTAGTGAATTAACTAAAGAACACTATACGGCGAGCACAACATATCCACCCATGGACACGTATTTGGCCATTTTCTACCATGAGTCCATGTTTCATGCGCAACACTGGGCCACCCTGTATTAAGATTCTCGAGCAGCAACTGCTTAACAGAAAACTAAAGTAATGTCCAAAATAGCAGCACCAAAATCCCCTACAATTGGTTGTTTTGAAATATATATAAAGAAAGAACCTAGATTTTCAATAAAGTGGCCATGTTTATCAATGAAATAAAAAGAGATGACATCATGTCATCCATCAAAGCCAAAAGTGGTACATTGGTACCCTGATAAGTTACTAACAAAGAGAGGACCAAAACAATTACCAATAAAATCTCTAACCTGGATGATAAAACTTTTCCAATAAATATCAAGTACTGTCCATCATTGATATTAAACTGTGCATTCTGTAGGTCAGCATATGTCCGTGGGAAATGACTCAACAACTTCCTTATCTGGAGATTAGTAAGAGAAAATTTGATCCATGAACACAGTAAGACAAGATATATATGGAAAGAAGAAAAGGCAACAGCATCAAATCACTTGTTTTGCTACAACCTACCGTGTGGAAACCAGAGTTCTCCAACTGACGGCACTGCTTCTTGCTTAACGTGGGTACACAACTGATAGGCTTATCAAGTATTAACTCAAAGGGTGCAGTATCTGGTTGATATTGAACTGCACCTCTATTAGAAAGATCATTGACAACATGTTGAAGATCTGATTTCTCTTTGTTCTGGGATTTAGTGAATGATGGAAAGCCAGAAGAGTTTTCTTCTTTTAACAAAGATTTCCCATTTTGGGAAATGGATGGAGAGCATGTGGGACCTGTACTACCAATATCTGATATTCTGTCAGTCGCGTCGGAAGAAAATGAATTAAAATCTGTAGGTATTGGACCCCATGAGCTATGAACAGGCTCACTGCAAATTTGTTCTTTCAAAACGCGATTCTTTTCACGGCCATCTGAACTTACATCATATAACTCTATAGGACTAGATTGCCCTAGCATGATAGAAGGAAATTGTTTCCGAACAAAAGACGCGTCAAAATCAACTTTTTCTTCATCAAAACCATCATGACATATAGCCGTCGATAACTACAAGCAATTGAAAAATATTTAATTAACTTCTACTTGTATAAATAAACATTAAGTGTGGAAAGTATGCAGAAAAGAATGCCTTTAGAACATAAAGGATATGACATGTCTCCTTAGCATGAGTTAACTACAAATTTCACATCTAAAACAAATCCAAAGACAAGGAGAACAAATGATGTTAGCATTCAGCATAGAGCAAAGCAATGCAAGTCTTTTCACTTCTATCATCCATTAGGACAAACTTGTTCTGTCAGAAAAGAAAAAATCGAGTAAGTTCAAAGTTAGTCGAGAATAAGTGGAGAATTCTGTACTAGAAAGCGAGTGACATTCTACCTGAGTATACAAGACCAGCCTTTTATAAGGATGCTCAAACATAGATGCTAACATCAACACATTCAAACTGACAATTTCATAACCTTTAAATGATTATTCCTTAATGAATCACAAACAAAACAAAAAAAAACAGAATGATAAGTTGATAAACAAAATCTAGGTTCTGAGTGATATTCTGATATCAAGTCAACTTTTGGTAAACACTACTAACACCCTTTAGATTTTAGAAAGAACTTATAGGGATCTTTTGCATTTGTATGCATGCATGCAACATATGGTAGTTGATATACAGATATTAACAGAAAGACAACAAATCAAGCTGGGAACATATATACTAATAAAATTCCCTAATGAGCACAAACCTTAGTGGACAATTTCCGTCGATCCAACCTGCTTACTCTGCCATAACCATCTACTTTGTGAAAAACGTTCGCTGTTAACTTGTACTTAGATGGAGAGACATATTTTGAGATATTGCACAACAGAAGACTATTAAACCTGCAAGCATTAAATAGATTAAAATTCTACCTTATACACTCTGTTCTCCCACAGATTGCACATGCTTGTCATTCCAGTAAATGTACCTCATTTTTCTACCCAAAACATGCCTATATCCTCGTGCAGCTTGAAAAATATGTGTACGCTCGAAGCACCTTTCACTTAAACACTGCATGCTAAAATACCTTCATTAGAGAATGTAGGACTTCTATTCAGTCCACTTACCAAGTAACTGCAAATAAAACCTACAGATAAGTGAATAACAGATAACATGCGCCCATAAGAAAAGAACTCAGAGAGGTCCCCATTCACTACACTTAGATTGGAAGCAAGGGAATCAAGTGTTGAGTTTGATCATTTAAGTCCCGATATCCCATTAAGTTTTTTAACTTGTATTGTTTTCTGGTCACTAAATTACCAAAAGCACAATGCAAACAAGAAGAAAAACTGATATAGCTTACAAAGTTGCAATTAGTACCTTTCCAGTTTCCATAAATCTATTAGTAGGTCAATATTGATTTCTGTTCTCATTCTAGAAAAGACTTCAGCAACTTCCAGAAATAAACTATTAACAGCAGGAAAAGCATGACCCACCATGATTATAGCATACTTAAAGGTGTTCTTGATTTTGAAAGTACAATCATCTTGCATGATGAGAACCAATACTAGAAAGTGTAGAAAATCAGCAGTAACTCAAGAAAGTCATTATTAACATTGGAAATATTAGAAAATTGAGAATAATTTATTTGTGGAACAAGATGGGGTCTGTCTTTTTGGATTTAAAGGATTACACATTTTATAAGTTACAGAAGTGATGGGTGTCTGTCTCAAACCAATTAGCAATGATAGTATTCACCTCTGTATCTCTTTTACCTGTGAAAAAACCGAATGGCCTATCCAATCTGTTCATAGCTGAAAGAGATCTAGAGATAAATTCTATCATTGCTATTTGGTTTGAGAAATGCCTAAAACATTCCTTGTATAATAAAGAAGCACCATTAGTGCACTCATTCAGTAAATAGTCTTTGTATAACATTCTTCATATGATATTGAAGCACCATGAATTCTGACATCGCTAATTGCTTTGAAATAGATGCCTATCACTTGTTCAACTTAAAAAATGAGTTACTTTCTATATCCAAAAAGACAGACCCCATATGCCAGTTAATGTTTATCAAAGACAGACCCTAATTACATAAACACAAACTCATTGCATGGTTTAGTCCTTGTTCCCATTTGGAACACAAACATTGAAACACACACACACACTGATACATATACACGCCCATAGTTGTAACATAGACACTGAAACACGCATCAACTGCACACTGAAATACAACCGAAGAGAGAAACACCCACATAGACACACACAGGGACATACGGAAGCAAACATCGACACACACTCAAACACAAACCCAAACCCAAACACACACAACAACACATACTCGTATCTAGAAAATAAGAGCTGAGGAGATAAAGAAAGAAAAAATTACAGTGAGTATAGGGGAGAGGGATGAGTCAACGCTGCTTGTGGCGATCGGAAGCAGTGGCCGGAAAAAGTTGACTGCGGCGGGTGGAGAACGAGATACCGGAGACGGTCAGGTGCGTTGGAAGATGAGAGATACGGAACATGAGTTTAGTTTATGGTGAGATTTAAAAAAAAAAAAAAAATCAAGTAAAAGTGTAACTATTTTTATCGTTAATGGGTGTTTGTTTTAGTTTATTCCGAACTTATTTTTTATAAGTTTGTTTTTTTTATTTTATTTTCTGGTTTTTAAGCTTATTATGAGTTACAATAATAAAATAAGCCGAACTTATGAAAAATAAACCAAAAAAAATAAGTTTATAAAAAATAAGTACAAAAAATAAGCCCTTGATAATCTAAAACAAACACCCCCTAAGTAAACGATGATATATGGAATTTTATTAAAATTGTAATTGAATATAATCAATTATAATCTGTACCTGTAAATATAATTAACTTTCAGAAATATGTTATTGTATAATGTTATCTATTACACTAAGATTATCATTGTGACAACTAGTTGCCAACTACTTTTATAGATTTTCAGTCTTTTAAGCAAATTTTTTTCAAAGTTGTCAATCACTTTTTTTTTTTTTGGTTTTGGTTTCCTTTGTGAAATTGATTCATCAAATAACTTCTTAAGCAGCCGTCAGTAATAAAATAATCATTAAGTAATTAATCAACAATCACCTACACTCAGTTACTATATAATTTCATATTCAACTAGTCAATCATTATTATACATTTGACACGCCCTATACACGGGCAGAGATACGCTATTGTCTGCACGCACGGCCTCAAACCACGCTTATACAGTACCTTGTGCCTTGCCCTAACCCTACACTACCGTGACACAACACACTTAAGTCTAGCTCTTGGGGCATGAGACGTACCACAAACCCTAAGGGTGTCCTTTGGGCCGATAACCTAAGTCACTCTTAACACGAGCTTGTCCGCCATTTGACAAAAGCTTGTTCGTTTTAAGTAACTGCTTTTTTAACTAAAACTTAACCAAACTCAAACAAGTGATTTTCAGTCATAACCAACAAAAACATCTTATTATATACTAATCAATTAACACCAATTCTCTCAATTTGAACCCTTACATCACGCCAAATACTAAAATCACTAAATTAATCAATGATTTTAATTCCAAAACTTGTAAGATTATCTTAAAACTTGAGATAGCTTATTAATTCATTATTAATCTCATAGTTGATGATTCAAGAATACAAGAACTCCTTTAAAAGCAACCAACAACTCAAATTTATAACTAGTTAGAGCTTGGATTCATACCTTATAGTTTGAATCGCAATAATCATATCAATTAAGCCTCAAATAATTAAATTGAGCCCTTCAACTTGTTTCTATCTCTTCTTATCGGATCAAAGACATATTCACAAATGTCAAACTAAACTTTACCTTTTGACACAAATAATCCCTTAACTTCTTTCTTTTAGACATTTGACACATAAATATCACATATACACATGATTAATATAAAGATTTACAACCTTCTTAATGTTAATCATGCTAAACACATACATTTGAGCACTTTAATTATTCTATCATAAAATAAGCATCAATATCACCAACAGAGATTAGATTTCTTCAAATAATTTCATAAATTATTCTAAATAGCAAACTTACTTTGGGGTGTTACAGTATTAGCAAGTTAATAGCAACGCACAAGAAGATCTTAAGTACATTAAAGAAAACATAAATCATCAGACACCAATCTACACCACCAGTTAACAAAACAGTGAGATTGTACCCTCTTTTCAAACAAAATAATACGCATGAATTTAATATCATGATAACCATCAAAGTCTCTTTATCATGATTTCGCTTCGGGAATATATGTTGCCTTTACTAAACTTTCAAACAAACCATATATATGCATAAGCAACTTTAATAAGAAAAAATTACTCTTCGCCTTTAAGGATTAAAAAGGCAGAATATTTAGAGAAGAAGTAAGAAACACTTTGTATTGGACTTGGAAAAACACCCCACCATTAACATATAAATACATCCCCAAATATACCGTACAACAATAATAATTAAAACTCCACAATTTCATTTTCAATATTATAACTATATCACGAGTCAAACAGTTATCAATAAAAATCTTGACTTTCAAGTTTTACTAGTTAATACTTAAGCTTTAATTTTATTTTATTTTTGTCTAATACTCATTTCGAGTACCTCTTATTTCCCTTTTTTTTTTAACTTTTTTATGATATATAAATTTTAGTTTATTGTCCTTGTTAAATATATACATTTTGAACAATACTTTTTAAATATTAAAACTTATATATATCACGTTGAGTTCACCTCAAATACCTTTCCTGAACATCTAGATAATTTTTTTAATTTATCGTTACTATAAATACTTAAAGGTCAATTTATATTAAACGTTGCTTCAAATAATACACATTGATCTATACTAGTATGTTACCCGTGTTAAACAGCGGAGATTTCAAAGGTAACTATCAATATTTATGTCAAAGGTGATTATCGATGTCTATAATGAGAGAATAATTTATTGTTAATTGTATAAAATCTATGAGATCTCATGACATTAATTTGACTTATTAGTTGAATATAACTGGATCAATGACAGTGTTATGGTGTTGTATTTCGAGTTCATCTCGTCCCAAAAAAGTTATGTTTAAAAATATGTTGGAATCTTTTGTTCATGATATTGCATCCAAAAATCATGTTTTTGTAGGGTTATTTGTTTATACAATATGGTTTATTAGAGAAATGTTCAATATAGTCCATACTTAATCCATAGTTCTGAGGGACTAATCTTAGCCTTTGGATCAGCTCCATTAATGGTTCAGATTGAATTTTAAAATTTTGGGCGGAGTGACAGTTTCGTAATTAACATGTGATGATTTTACAATCATTTGTGATTGCATATTGAATTAATGTGATTGAATATTATTTCAGAACTATGTTTTTTTAAGGACTGTATTGAACACAACTCTGGTTTATTAAAAAATCTATAACAAGAACTATTTTACCTTTTTGTGTTTATCCTTTTACAAATTTATAGTACTTATAATACTATAATACTATAATAACTTTTTCTTTAAATTTTAATCTAAATCATAATTTTAAATAATTCCAATTTTTGGATAGTTTAAATTTCTTAAATTCAATCTACTTCAATTTATAGTATGACACTTATAATTACATTCGATCATTAATATTATAGATATTATTTTTTGTAATAATTACAATATATATATATATATATATATATATATATATATATATATATATATATATATATCGTAATTGAGTTTAATTTTATAACCATTACGTAGACGTATTTTTAGAATGTAAAATAAAAACAAAAACATATATACTTTATTTAGTTACGTAAAAGGGTTAAGAGGGACATTAAAGTCATTTCAACTTACTTAAATTTTAGGAGTTTAAAAATATTTGAATGATTTATAATATAACTAGCATGGTACTCGCGCTATGCAGCGGCGGTGAATAGAGAGAGATATCAAAGGGATATAATAACAAGGTTATAGATATAGCAAAAAAAGATTTTTTTTCAAAAGTTAAGAAAATTTATGTTAACATTTTTAAATATTTAACTTTAAGTTATGAGTTTAAGCACAATCATGTTTATTTATGTGTTTTCGAGTGATATCAACGATGGTCAGTGAAACAAGGTTGCTTTGATGGTGTTGACTTTAATTTTTATGAAGATTACTACAAAAATATATGTCAATATTTGATGAAATATGAATACTGTGATCAGCTTTTTATGTTTATATAATATAATTTAAGGTATGAAAATTTTGTAGTTATGCTATTTAGATTTGATAATTGTGAACAATTGATATGATTTCTTTGTTTTTAATTTTGACTATTATTTACTTTCCAAGAGATTGTTAAGTGTCCAAATTGAATCATTCATTTCCAAGAGAAATGTTGTATCTTGAGTTTATAAAAAAAAATTGATATTATGAAAATATGTATGTGTGAACATGGCCACCTACCCATTTCCAAATACACAGTGTTTGGTTTTTAAAATGTTGTTTTATAACTTTAGAGAGGGATACACATAGATAAATTTAACTTACTTAAAATTTTAAAAATCAAAATATGTAAATATTTTATATAATAATAACATATAGATTAATTGACACAACTGATAGATGGATACTTATTATTTTTAGTACAATCAAGTTAAAAAACTAAAACTAATTCAAATAAAAATCGATTTTTAAGTAAATAATGCCTTAAAGAGCATTCACAACTACCAAAGGTTAGTTTATCCACCATAAACCTCATACCTTGTAATCCCCTCAACATGCCAACTTATAATTGAATTGATAAAACTTGCTTAACATAATTGTCAAAACCATAATTTTAAACAAGATTCTCCAACCAAAAAACAACAATACCCAAATTTATTATTTATAACTTATAAACTATAATTCATTTAATCATTTAAAGTAATGATTGACCATACTGTAAAACTAGGCAAAATTTATAAAATAAAATTATCTTTGTTGTAGTTATTATAGTATATAACAAACTTTATTTTTTATAAACAATACAATCAGTTTTCATGATCCTTTTATTATATGTATACAATTTTTTTATCAGTTTATGTCTGACTTTTAGTTATCATTGTATATAATAAACTTTGTCATAATTCTCATTGTATACAACAACTTACATATAATAAAAAATTTATGAAAGTTGATTATATTGGTATTTGGAAAACAAGCGATGATAACTAATATAAAGTTTGTTATACTTTTTAGCAATATTAAATAGAATATCCTTATTTTTTTAACGTTTAACATATTCATCCAAATGTATTATATATATTCTTTATAAGAAGAATTAAACCCATAAACTTTTAGAAAATGAAGGATACTACACATGACAAACATGCATGCGATTGAGAGTAATAAAGAGCGTTTTTGGAAGCAAACAAAATCTCGTGTCTTTCACAGTTTCACCTCTCTATCTTTCTATTTCTATGTTTCTCTCCGCAATACAAACGGAAACTCCATATGGCCATTAAACCTCTCAGCAGACTCTCTTCCCTCCTCAAATGATGACCACCAACGTCATTGATAAGCCAACAGATGCGAGCAATCACTTACTATACCGCACGGCGATTCCTCTCTCCGGCACTACCACCGTCGATACACTATCCCCGATGTACGCCTCCGCTTTCGCTAATTCAGATCCTTTGAAGGCAGAAAGCGGCCTTACTTACACTCATCCGCTAATTTCTAGAAAGCGATCTCGAGATTCTTCCTCTAAGAACTTCAACTGGAGTCCGATTGACAGTTCCGCCACCTTCATGTTTCTCGGCGAAGACATCTTTTCTCAGATCCAGCAACAACAACTCGAGATCGATCAATTCGTCGCTCGTCATGTACTGATCTGTTTATCGCATCTCATTATTAGTTTATTACTACTTCTTTACAAATTCGGTTTATTGTTTGCTAAAGCTTACTTACGTGTTGTTGATTCATTAAGGTCGAGAAAGTAAGAGTGGATGTCAACGAGTCACGAAAGAGGAATTCGAGGAAATTAATAGCGGCTTTGGAGGAAGGTCTCACACGGAGGATGAAGGAAAAGGAAGAAGAAATTGTGAAGATGGCGAGACTAAATTGGGCGTTGGAAGAAAAACTGAAATCTCTGTGTATAGAGAATCAAATCTGGCGTGAATTGGCACAAACAAACGAAGCGACAGGCAACGCATTACGCAGTAATTTGAAACAAGTTTTGGAGCAAGTCGTCCATGACGAGTTCCGACACTGTAGCACCGCGGCAGATTATGACGATGCGGCGTTGGCGGCGGCCGTAGCCATGGCGGACGATGCTCAGTCGCGTTGCGAAAGTAACAACATGACCAGTAGTAAGAAGCGCACGTTGGCGGAGGAGGACAGCGGTAACGGCAACATGATCAGGTTGTGCAAAAGTTGTGGGAAAGCAGAGTCATGTGTGTTGCTGCTTCCCTGCAGGCATCTCTGCCTCTGTAGAGTATGCGCTACTTCTGTCAATATTTGCCCTGTTTGTAAATCCGCAAAGAACATCAGTGTTCATGTTCACATGTCCTGATACCATTGTTTAATTCTATTATATTCAAATCCTTTTATTCTCTTAATTCGAATATGATAATCAAAACCAAATCTGCACGATGCGCTGTATATATTATTATAAATTTTACGTAGCAATCATGATTAGTGGCTATAATTCATCTGGATTTTTTTAAAAACACCCACTAAACTTATAAAAGCACTTTAATGAATAACTTATTATGAGACTCCTTGAATAATAACAATAACAACAATATGGTGGTCAAAGGTGTTGATTATGTTGGCGAATTAATATATTGTCAAACTGTAAAACAAAAAAGCGACACGTGCAGGGAATAAATGAACACGTAGGAGTGGAGGGGTTGTGGGGACCACTACTATATATGTGCGGGGCCTACTACGTGTGTTTGTGGAAATGTAAGCCGTAAATTCTGGAAAGAAATTGCGTAGAAATAAGGGAGGTTAACAAAAACAAGAGACGTAAAGCACTTCTTAGTCTATGGATGTAAACTGCAAACCAATTCATTAAAATCAGTTCGCTTAATCTTAATCACACGTTACGGCTTCATCATTATATCCTCCTATTTGAAAATATTAATTTACTTCCATCATATTATCAATAAAATTAAATTTTTTAAAATGTTAAGTATCTATGTCTCTTAGAACCGCATGTCAAGATAATAGAAAGAGGGAAGAACAAAGGGAAGATCTTCACATCTTATGTGTATACTAGCGTCACACTAGAGTGAATGGTATCGAGAGTCATGATGAATCCCTAATTAAGACAAGTCATGATGAATCCCTGATTAAGATGACCACCATCAATCTACCATCTATCTATGATAATGATATTGAGATGATATGATATGATATGATAATGCCCCATCTATCTAGCTTACTCTATTTTAGATATATGTATATGTATTGTCATGCTTAATTAGACATTGACAAACCATTGATGATAATTATATAAGCGACAACAACTTCCTCCCTTTGTTTCTATCTATTTATCCATTTATTATTATGTTTGATTGTTTTTAATTCATGACTACTACAAGTTTGAATTTTTGTCTCCAATCGTCATGCTTTCTCACAGGTCGAATAATATGCCAAAACATGCATGTTTTGCTACAAATACTTCACAATTAGTCAATTATAATTCGTTTTAAAGAGATAGATTAATGTGTACATATATTCTACTGTTAAAAAAATACAGTTATTATGATTTTTTGTTTATGTTTCTCTGTTGTACTTATCTCACGATATTGGGAATTCTAGGCCATACATTTATTTCAATTACTTCATGGGATGGGGGCTCTTTTCATCGGATAAATTATTAACATGTAGTTATTGGCATTCGTAATTTTTATATTCTTAACAAATCCTTATATTATTGATGTTTTTTGAACTTAGTGTCACATTCATGTAAATGTTTTAGGAGAGATTTATTATTGGCCGGTTTCATAGCCAACAGTAGAGTATAATTATTTTTAGTATCATAAAGCTAGAAATGTTATTTGTAGACATAAATGATATGAACCAAGATTTAGGGAGATTTGACACGTCATTAGTCTTGGTTATGGTTTTATATATATTGTACGTAGCTGGATATACTTGGAGTAGTGATGTTATGTCTTGTCTTCCTTTTGTTTATGGCGTGTTATGTCCAACTTGGTAAATGGTCCTCCATAAAACAATAATGGTGAATAGTTTGATGATTTTATATTTTATATTTTAAATAATAAAAAAATTGTATTGATTAATTAAAAATAAAAGAGGGTAGAAAGGAAAAGTAGCGGGAGGTGAGGATGGATGTCGAGATGGGACAAAACATTAATGAAGGAATTATCAAGTGGTCCTTGTACTTTATATTATTATTATCTTTATGTAAATCTTACATCTTTTTGTTCATTTATTTACATCAGCTACTCTCATATTCGTGTAATGTTACAACGACGAATAATTACTACTTGATAATATATCGTTTTACAAAATATAAATGTATGGTATTCGACGGATAGTTTTCATAAGGTAATATAGCATTTCATTTATTTTTCTTTCCATCAACTCCTTTCTTCGCTTCCAAAACAAGTTTTTAAAAACAACAAAATAATTGTTTTCTTTATTTTTTGTGGGTGTGAAAGTGTGTGGTTATAAAATAGTTTGTTTATTGGTAAATATATAATGTAAGAGAGAAAAATATAAGTTATGTGATATATATTAGAAATTTACGATTACATGTTTTTTTAAATAATTAAACTAAATATAACATAAAGTGTTAAATGTATTATAATATGGTATAAATTAAAAAAAAATAGTTAGGCCCGTTGGGCTACATGATGACATAATTGTCATTGTTTACCCATTTTTCTTGTCTGTTTTTAAATGTGTCACTTATTTCGAACACACGTCTTTCTTCTTTATTTTATTATATTTTTTCTTGCTTTAATTTTTAAAGTTAATCTTCTGACTTATATGAAATTACAGATTTAATAATTGTGTTTGAAAAATTATGATGTTGATTCTTATGATTTATATTTCGTTTTAATGTTGGTCACTCACACTTGAAAAACAAAAATGCCCTCGCCACTATTTCTATACTCTTTTATTTTTATATTTATTAAATAAAAATGTTAATTGTTATTTAAATAATAAATAAAATATTACATTATAATTTTAATCACCTAATTACTATTTAAAAAGATATTATCCCTCACTCTTCAATTCCATTCCCCCAAATCTCTCTCCCCGTCCTCCCCTTCCTCTATTTATCTCTCTCTACCTAGCACCGCCACCACTATTTTCGACGACTACCCAATCTCCACCAAACACTACCACCATCATTTCCGGCCACTCCCTCAACATGTGGCAACCATCAAAGTACCATCACCACCACCATCTCCCTCAAATCTACCTTTACTCCTATCAAACACAACATTGGTGATATTTTGGCGACCATAAATACCGTCGCTTTAGTGTCGACTTCATCACCACCTTTGCCTCCGCATTGCCTTCACCATCCACTTCGGAGAAGATAAGATTACGTGGTGATTTCCAAGAGTCCGTTGTTCATCACTCCAACTAATGCCATATATCCTAAGAGTACCTAAATAAATTCACATTAAAATTTATGGAATTAAAGCACTAATCAAATATGATGACATATACCTTTTAGCAAGTTTTTCTTAAAAAAACCCACCCATCGACTCTCTCTGTTTGAACAACTCAGTGGTCCAGTGCATCATAACTGGCCTTGCTCGATTCACATCAAAACCTTTGCACGTAGTACCATCTACCTAAACAAGCTTCACGTAAAATTTATACAAATGTTCAGTAGTGTTTTTTGTGTATATTCACAATACTATATATGATAACCATTTTTAATTATATATTCAGATTCAATAATATAACCATGTTCAATATTATAAACAATTGTTCATTAATTATCATAAACATGTTTAATAATATATAACATATACAATAATATAATCATGTTCAATAATATATAACAGTTTGAATAATATAATGAAATGTGCATTATTGTTTGTAATGAGAAGTCCTAATATACATGCTCTATATTCACATAATCATTTTCACATAATTAAATAATATTAATACTACATAATCTCATAGGTAGTTTTTATTGATGAACTTGTTAATTTGCAACATCAAAACTAAGTTTATTCATAATTTCAAATTACGTAAGCCATACCGTCAACAACGTGGGTTGACCCGCAAATAAACAATTGTCATCATCCTTCTTCCAACATTTTTTGCAATTCTTCAGACAATTAAATTTATACTCGCACCAATTTATCGATTTCACTTTTTAATCCTTTGTGAAATACCAATGTATTGATTAATCACACTTTCCCCTCAATAAGTTTTGCCCCATGATGTTCACAGATAAGACCAAAAAGTTGATCACAAAATTCCAATCGACATCCTTGCTTAAAACGATTCTTCTCTTTATATCATTTGACATAATCTCCTTCTCAAATTGCTTTCTCCAATTATTTACTATTTCATTCTCCTCCTCCGCAATTTCAATGGTGTCTATTGGCCTACCCCCAAAAAGACTCCAAGCATTTTAAAGACAGATGTTATTGTAATCTTAATAGCCCCATGTTTCAATTTGATTTCCATTTTCTCTACATCAAAACAATCAACTACAAAATACCCAAGCTTCCATGGTATAACATCAATACTGAACTTTATAAACAACCGAACCTAGTGTTATCCAAACATATATTGTTTTTGTTCCTCACTCAATGACTGCATTGCAGTGCTCAATGCTTTAAGTGAGGTCCTAGCACGTATGTGTCTAGGAATCTATGAAGTAACATCCCCATCGACATATGCCTTACCTTTCTCCTCCTTCCCACATTTCTTTTTAATGACATTGTGCTCAAAATCACTATCGACATCTATGAGAAGTGTTTTTCTCTTAATTGTCTGCCTTTGTCATATTTTCTTTTTCACATAAATATTGTTCAGTTTTAATCAAAGTCAAAGAGCAGTATTATATGCATTAATGACCAATATCTACAAGTCAAACAAAGACTACATTATATTTACATACTAATTGAACACATATTACTAATTGTACAAATAAGTCTCTACTTCACATATTTTTCTAACTCACATCACTAATTGAACTAAATCGATTCTAGTGTCTTAACAAATGATACACATATTACTCAAAACATCCATTCCTTTTATATGCTTTAGTTACAATCATACACATATTTTCACCTACTTAAAGACCTAAATTACATATTTTTTTACTTACGTTTAGTCAAAAATACGTTTGAACTGGCATATATACTCCATTCAACAGTGTTCACAAATACGTTTAATCATATATATTAATTGAACTAGCATGTATACATATTTTCACCTAATTGAAATATCATCATAATATTATTTTATATAACCACATAACTTGCATCATTGTTAACTGTACAAAATACTAATTGAACACACATTGGATAAAATACTATTAAGTACTCGTTCAAGAATTACATGTACGAGGAAGCGAAAATTTCTAACATGATAAGAGGTGACAACTAATGTGTCTAACAAATAGACAAACTTCTCTTAAACAACTAATGTTTAGGAGGTCCAGCACATGGACAAATTGTTTTACACTTATGCAAACTCTAAAACTTTACTTTGCTTAAATGCTTGAAGCTTAGTTCTTCAAGAGAGATGTTTAGTGGGTGTAAAAGAGTATATATGCATGTTGTGAATGCATGCTTATTTATAGAAATTTTTGGCCAATATTTTGGAAGATCTTTTAAATGATGATGTGGTATTAGAAAAGACAAATATTATTAGAAAGCAAATGGGCAAGTGGCAGTAACATTTTACCGGAGTACAAGTAGAATGTTTGCTTTTTTCGGAAAAGATTCCTCCTATCAATAATATAATAATAATAATATTATGTATGTTATCTTGTTACTTTGAAACTCTAACTTTTCTTTTACATGTTAGAACTTTTCTTCCTCAGTCATTCTTCTTCAAATTTGACTTTACTAAAGATTTAGTGTCCATTCATGCTTTAGTACTTGAGCAAATCTTCGAGATCTTCTTATCATAGATAACTTCAACTTTACAGAGGCAAAGTTTGATCTTGATTGTATCTTCAAAGATACAAAAGGTGCGAATACTTTTACAATTGAAAGATCTAAGGCATAATAGAACAACACATGTTTAGAAGGCGAGTTGACTTAAAGAATAACCATAACTTCTTTGTTTAGCTTGGAAAGTTCATCCTAAAGTTTAACAAAGTTGTCATGGTACTTCATCAAAGGTAGAAAGTGCCCCCTTTTTCAGCTTTTTCTTCATTGCAGAAAGAAAAATAGACAAGTTTGGGGGTGGTTAAAACCTCGAAATAACAATTCAATTCAATTCGATAGCAGTTATTTCAAATACAAAAAATAGATAACGATAGTAAGCATGAGGACTCATTGAGCAAGCTATTGCATAGGCTTGAGTTGAATGAAGAAAAAAACATTAAAATAACAATCCCAGATTGTTGAGACGTAAAAGAAAAAAATCTAGTGCGTGTTGGGCAGTCAATAGAGGTGGGGTAGCGATTGGCGGGTATAGGTAAAATAGTGGTGTTATATAGCGGAGCCGCTAATAGCAGCACTATTTACCACTATTTGACCGTGATTTGAATAGCGTTTTACCGGTTAAAACCGTTAAATAGCACCATTTTATATGGACCATTCTTTTAGCGAACTGCATCTTTTTTAATTTAGCTCAATTTCAACCCGTTTGCATATTATCTTTTGACCAAAGTCCAAACCTAAGAGTCTAAAACCTAATTAACAAGAGTACGACATTTCAGTTTTCTTTTCCTTTCTTCTTTCTATGACTACGGCTACTTGTGTGAAATCAGTCGCTTGAGAGCTTGGGACTAGGTTATGGATGAGAGGCTCTCCACAGCTTTACCTACAAAAATGAAATAAGATTTCTATCATTTCTTCTTTTTATTTCAAATTTGCAATTATATTTGTTTGACACTTTGACACTTCACATGTTACTATTTACTATACTAGCATACTAAATAAGTGTAGATTTGGGTTTGTAATGACGTATAGATCTTTTTTTTTGGTTAAATGATGAACAGTAAATTTTGTCAGGAAATCAGACTTTTGTTTATTAATGAATGAAACTTTTATGTAGATGTGGGTTTTCTTTATATATGTTTAATAGTGAATTTAGTTTTTTTTTAGTTGTAATTTTTATGTTATTCATTCTTGAATAAAGGAGTAAATTCATAGTTGAAAAAAAATATTAATTATAATTTTCAATGGCTGAAAATACTTCTCGTATTTTTCATGAGTAAGCCCCTTTCGCACCAACCCTCCCATATGTATAGGGGAAGGTTAATGCAAAAAGGGCCTTATTTAAAAAACGAGAAGTGATTTGGACAATTAAAATCATAGATCAGGTCTATAAATATGGTGACATTTCTGTAATTAATAGAACAAGTTTTTTAATTAAAATCAGAATGGCAGTTAAGTAATATGGTATATATTGAACATCTTTTAAAAATCAAATAAAGATTTTATAATCCTTATATTTTTCTCGGGTCTTCAATCCTTCTATTTCTAATTCCCGCAAATTATCCCCATCATATTTGAAAAACCTATTATACGAGTCTATCACCCTACAACACGTATACTTAGTTCTAATCATCATACTCCCCCCATTTTCGACGATAGAAAGACTGTATATCTCATTTGGGGATTCTTCAAATTGGTGATTCTTCAAATCGGTTATAAAGGTGTTTCAACGATTCTGCAACCCGATACGACACCGATGAAAAAGCTGATGCATGTGTCTTCTCATAGAGTAAATCCCTTTCAAAAAGGTATGTTTTGGAAATCCTAACTTTCCCGTAGAACTTGTAATGTTCAAGATTATAGCGTTTAAAGTTGCGGTATTTGTGAAATTGATAATAGTCTTTGAAGTTCATGGATAATGGGTTTTTAAAAACACACTGTTTAGGGATTCGAATATGGTTTGGGGGTATGATTTTAAAACCCTAAATTTCTTGTAGAAGCAGACTTGTTCGCCGTTTATTATGTTTGAATCTGCTGTTGAACTTACTTCAGTGGTACTTTTAGTGGATATTTTGGGTTTATAATCCTTGTAGTTCTAATCCCACTGAAACTACTATAATGCATAGATATGAAGAAACAATTCACATTGAATATGTTTAAGAGGTAGTGGCATCCACACCTCATATCACAATCTCGCAATATACCTCCTATGTTGAAGGAGAGAATACGCATATTTGTGAAACCTTTAGCCTAGTGGATACAATCTTAAAAAAAGGGTGTATCTGTAAATATAGGAAGCCTATATCTGATTCATCTTCTCAACAAGATAACATAACTGAAAGACAGACCTCCATCCAACGTAATAGTGTGTCTATCCCCACTGTGTGTCAAGTCAATCTCTCTACATCTTCACAAAAGGATGTAATTGTAGCAAAGGATACCAATGTGAGTGCATCCTACACTCCAATCACTTTCTTTGCACATACTATCGATTTTATTCTTAAACATACCACACGGTCTGCCAATGTTGGTGATTAGAAACCAATCATTAATAAAGGACTTCACTCTGTTCTCCATGATTCTAAAGTTATATACCAAACGTCATCTGAGGGACAGACTACCACTCCCGCAATTGCATCTCTACCCTTTACATCTTCAACTACCAACCACTCTCTCAACGAGAAACCTCTAGCAAATTTCTTTAACAACTCCTAAGTTTGAATCTAAAACTAGAAAACTTATCCACAACCTTCCAAAACTTTTTTATCGAAACAGAAACTCAAATGCCAGCTCTCACCAAAGACATTCAATCACTTAAATCAACCCAATCACAATCCACAATCGCCTCCCTTAACCAAACCATATCGAACTTACGGACTTGTTGGGTTTAATTAATCTTGATTGATTGGGTTTATTTTTAGTAGTATTTTAGTATTTATTTATTTGTTTAGTAATTTGGTAGTTTATTATTTATGTGGTAGCTTACTGTTTTCTTAGTCAAATAGTTAAACAAAAGTGGAGAGGTCATGGGTGAATGGGCCTTAGTTTGACCGGATTTTATGGAGTAGTAGGCATGGTCGTGGGTTTTGGATTGGCTATATATAGCCTCTCTATTTTTATATTGAATGAATAGAAGCAGACACAATGTAGTCCAAGTTGTTTTGTGCTCCTGTTTTCTTTTGCTTTATATTTCTCTAGCTTGTTTTTCTTTTATATACGTGAGCTTTTTAAGAGTGCATGGTGAGTTTTGCTCCTTGATATCCAACAATTGGTATCAGAGCTATAGGTTCCTATCATTTTAGAGCAAGCAACAGGTGTAGATCCTGGAGAAGGTTGCAAGAAAGAAAGAGAGTAAGAAGAAAGCAACAGCAAGGTTGAAAGAAAGAAGAAAGAAAGGTGATCATATGGTAATCAAAAGAAAGAAGAAAGAAAGAAAGAAAGAAGGTCAAGAAAGAAGGAAGAAGAAAGAATTCCGGCGTGAGATCGGAAAGACCGAGGAGCCACAAAAGTCCGGGTGGCATCTAGACCGAGAAAGATGAATTAGTCCGAGAGCGAAAGAGACGACCGAGACCGACGGGTTGTCTATGAATGAAAGTAAGACCGAAGAATCAAAGAAAGTGACCGAACAAAGTTTTTAAAACTTTGAAAAAAACGTAGTTAGAAAGCAAGAAGATTCGATGTTAGCAAGAAAGAAAATCGAATCAAACAAGCAAGTAGCAAGTTGAACGGATGAAGAAACAAATCAAGATTAAGGGGGTGAATGTTGGGTTTAATTAATCTTGATTGATTGGGTTTATTTTTAGTAGTATTTTAGTATTTATCTATTTGTTTAGTAATTTGGTAGTTTTTTATTTATGTAGTAGCCTAATGTTTTCTTAGTCAAAGAGTTAAACAAAAGTGGAGAGGCCATGAGTGAATGTGTCTTAGTTTGACCGGAATTTATGGAATAGTAGGCATGGTCTTGGGTTTTGGATTGGCTATATATAGCCTCTCTATTTTTATATTGAATGAATAGAAGCAGACACAATGCAGTCCAAGTTGTTTTGTGCTCCTGTTTTCTTTTGCTTTATATTTCTCTAGCTTGTTTTTCTTTTATATACGTGAGTTTTTTAAGAGTGCATGGTGAGTTTTGCTCCTTGATATCCAACAGGAACAACCTTACTCAAATGAAACCCTAAAAATAATAACCATTGCTCAACAACTTACAAATCTACCCAACCATCTTTCATCCATCAAAGACCAGCTAAATCAATTGACCGATGCCACCTCATTCACCGTTGACCTCAAAACCTTAGTACATGACAATGCTTAGTTCTTCTACAATCTAGTTGAATTAATACCAGCAAAATTCTACCTTCCTGCCTTCCTGACGGTGAAGATTCAAAACCGTCCTGGACCTCCTCAAGAAAAGTATCCTTAATCATAACAAGGATTCAGATGAAGAAGTTGATGATGACGATGACGAGGAATAAATTGAAATTAAAGCGAAACTAATTACATATTTCGATGGTGAAACAGCAGAGATTGCATTCTAATTAAGCTTGAAATGCTTCGTGCAAATTAAGGCCATGGGAAGAGAAAAATGACGATGAACGAAAAGGGGTGAATTTAAAAATGTTAATCTTTATAAGTTATTATATTCTGCATCCAACCAGCAGAAGAGTGTTGGTTTAATGGGAGAAATGGGCTGAACATATTTTTTTTTCTTCTCTCTCAGACTTTTCATTCTCCTCAATCTCTCTTCTACTGAAACTAATATTTGTCGTCTTAATTGTCTTTATCGTCGAAATGATATTCACCCGCGCGTCTTCATTATGGGAAAAACTACAAATAATTGTATAATTCATTAGAAATATTTTACAGGTTTACATATGAACAAAAACTCTGAAAAAAGTCAAACTGAATGCATATTAAGGGGAAAAAAATGCGAAAACTTAGTTATGAAAGAGTGCTTAACTAAAAAAAGATTCTACATAGCTCTAAAACGTGAAATGAATTATAGGTTGTCTCGATCATCAAAGATGTTAGGTCGTTACAATATAAGCCTTTCATTGTTTTAAGTAAATAATAGTTATAGGCTTGAAATAGGATTTAGAACCAGAAATCAATTACAGCAAAATAAAGAAAATAAAAGCTTATTTGTATAGCTAGTATTTTTCAGAATTGATTTTACTTATGGTATGCTACCATCTTATTGACCTGTGTCTAAGTTTACTTTAGTCATTCTAAAAGTTAACATATAATAAAATACAAAAACATGTTCTATAAATTCCGTTTGATTCTTCAGGATTGACTGAAATTGTAATCGAGAATCCATGATAATGGATGTCTGCAGGTTGGAAGAATGCTTAGTATGAAAAGTACGTACCAACCCACCCACTACTGCCGCCACCTTCACACCGCTATCGCTGCTGTCTGGTGGTGATGAGGATATTGGTGATGAAGAAATCAAATGAATGGGATGCCATGTTTCAGAACTTAAAACCCAGGTAGTGGTTTTTGGGTTCGTTATGTGAAAGATTGTGATTATATGTCATAAAAATACTCCGTATTTGTTACTTAATAATTTATATATATTAATTGATTATTTGATTTCGGTTAGTTACATTCCTTAATGTAATTGGAATAACCATATACACGCGCCTACATAATAGAAAAGTAAAAGGATGTGTCACTTGACCTAGCTACTTACGATGATCACCTTGAGCGATTGGTTTGGCTTTGACCTGGACGTTACCTACGTCATTAGGTAAGTACTTGATTGATTTAAACCAAATAAAATTAAGGGTGTGCGAGCGATTATTTACATACATAGCTACTTAATAGTGCATCCAAGTATCCAATTATGGGTGTGTTTGATTGAAGTAGTTAGTAGCAGTAGTTACTAGCAGTAGTTACTAAAGGGCTTGTAGTTTAGCGGTATTTGGTGGTTGTAAAGTAGTGTCATCCTTTAAGAGGTTGTGGGTTCAAGTCTAGCTGTAGCTAATGGAGTAATGGAGTAGATTTATGAGTAGGTTTAATGTATGTGTGAGTTTGCCGTTTAAAAAAAAGTTAGTAGTTGTAGTTGAAAGTTGTAGCTGACAGTTAGAGTGGAAGCTATATCATGTATTTGTATGTGTTTGACAAAGTAGTTAATTGCTGAAGCTAATTAATAATATAAGATGATAAAAATTAAAATCATAAAAATGGGAGGAGCTATAAAACAATTAATTACATAGGGTATCTAGGTTGTTTTATATATGAAAAGCTTACATCTATTTTTAAAAGTTAATTCAAAAAACTTTTAATTTAGAGTTTTTTATTTGAAAAAAACAGATTATAACTTTTTTAATTAAATATTACTAGTAGTATATAATTTTTAAAAAAAAATAGTAGTTTAAAAAAGTTGTATACCAAACATATCTATCTGGTCAGTCTAATAAAATATAAAAAACTATCAACTTTAAAATTAGAAAATAAAGTTAAAATGACTATGTCCTAGAAAATAAAAACGCCTACGGGCTAGCTAAAAAAGAGAAGACAAACTACAACTTAATTATTATTACATAGAAATAATTTAAAGTAGAATGACTTAGATTAGTACAATAAACGAAATATCACAATGGTTCAAAATAAATTAAATTATAAATATAAACAAATAATGATATCGATATTAGTTTTTAAACGATATCCTTTTTTCTGTCTTTCGAGTTGGACCATATATCTTATCCGGATTAGACCATTAATTTTAGGCCTCCATCATCTTCAACGGATCATGTCGTTCCACTTTTTATTACCAATCAATAAAACACTTACAAAAAAACAAGAAACTATCTAGTCTATCTATCCATCTCTCTTTATATGATAATAATAGACTATGAGAAGTGTGGGTGCTTCACTGCTTTGGATGTGGTTGAATGTGTGACGACTAGGTTTGGTCCGGGTAGGTAGTTATAGGAATGTGTATAGAAACCGAAAAACCGAAACTAATTTGTTAAATCGAACTGATAAAATCGAAATCATTTCAAAACCGATAGTTTGATTTTAAATTTTGAAAAACCAATGGGTTCGGTTCGGTTTCAGTTTTACCTAGAAACCGTCCCATTAAAAAATCGACTTACTAATATTTATGAGTTAAGATTTTCTCATGATTGATCAAACATGATCTATTATGTTCTCACACACACATTAGAGTGGACACTACAAAGGGATTCATGTTTTACTTAAAATAAGAGACCAATTCTTATGTTTGTGAATAAACATGATAGGTCATGATTGATCTAAACTTGAGAGGATCTTAACACATATTTAATATGTCATATATATTTTAATTTTATAATTATTAAATAGAAGTTAACAAAACCCATTAAATATTTCAAGGTTCAATATTAGGGTCAATAAGTTTTCATTATCGTGTCTCTCTTTTCAGATCGACGTGTTACAATACAAAATATGTTTATATATTGAATATTATAATTAAAAACGATATATAGTATTGTTGTATGTTATTAGACATTAGATCTAATGCTAGAAATAAGATATTGTAGCTGAAATTTCTTATATATTAATATTGAAAACCAGGTGGATTCGGTTTTAAAACTGAAACCAACCCATTAATGACCAAAACAGCAGACCCTGCCACCGAAACCAATAGAAACAGAAACCAATATATTTGAAATCCTAAACCGACCGTCAGTTTAAGGATTGGATTCCGTTTGAATTTAAAACAGCGTGCATACACACTCCTAGATAGTCATATCATTATGATGTGATTGTGGCTTCGTTTAAAGAAGATAACGCAAAGATAGTAGGCGTGGTACGTGTTTTTTTCCGAAAATATTTATATTTTAGTTTCTTGCGTAGTGCCGTAGTATAATTTAAACAAGTCTTGGAATAATTGTATGTGATATAAAATGAGTATACGTATTATGACTAAGTAAGGAGTTGAGTAGTGATTGAGAGTGGGTGGGCAGTGCTCTTATAAATTTCTCCTGCGTTATTCAATTCCTCTAAATCCAATAATGGCTTCCATTCACTACTCCGTTATGCTACTACTTCTTTTCATCGTATTTTTTATTCCAGCCGCCGTGTTTCTTCACCGGAGAAGGCGCCTCCTCCCTATTACTAACTGGCCGTTTCTCGGAATGACGCCGGACATCTTCCTAAACGCACACCGTCCCCATGATTTCGCCACTCAGATCCTCAGACAAACTAATGGTACTTTCATGCTGAAAGGTCCTTGGTTTGCTAATATAGACATGCTAATAACCTCAGACCCTGCAAACATCCACCACATGTTAAGCAAAAACTTCCACAACTACCCCAAAGGTCCCGACTTTCGTAACATATTTGATATTTTAGGCGACGGAATCTTCAACTCCGATCACGAGCTATGGGAAGTCCACCGGAAAACCACCAAGTCTCTGTTTAAACACCCCTGTTTCAACACAATATTAGAAACAAACATCAAGAACAAAATCGAAAAAGGGCTTCTTCCTTTTCTTGATTTCCACTCAATGCGTCATGATCAGGAGATTGATTTGCAGGAAGTATTTCAAAGATTCACTTTTGATACAATATGTGTATTGCTTTTAGATTATGACCCTGAAAGCTTGTCGATTGACTTACCGTTTATTCCATGCGAGAAGGCTTTCACGGACGCTGAAGAAGCCTTTTTCTGGCGACATTTGTTGCCGGAGAAAGTTTGGAAGTTGCAGAGGAGATTTGGGTTGGGGATGGAGAAGAAGATGAATGAGGCTTCAAAGGCTTTTGATGAATTCATATACAAAGCTCTGTATCTCAAACAAAAGAAGGAAGATCAGGAATTCGGGTTTCTAACGGCGTTAATCAAAGGTTTTGAAGAACAAAAAGGGTCAACGCCGGTTGACTCAAGAAAGTTCATAAAAGACACCATACTCAATCTGATGCTCGCGGGAAGAGACACCACAAGCACCGCCCTTTCTTGGTTCTTTTATCTTCTTGCCCGAAACCCAACATCAGAGAAGAAGATTCGAGAAGAGATCAATAATCAATTGAGTGGCAGAAAGTTGGAAACTTTATGTGTTCAAGATTTGAAAGAACTGGTTTATCTTCATGGTGGAATATATGAAGCATTAAGGCTATATCCACCGGTTGGTTTAGAGCACAAAGCTCCGGTGGCGGCGGATGTCCTGCCAAGTGGTCATGTTGTAAACGAGCACTCAAGGATAATTCTGTCTTTTTATTCAATGGGAAGAATGGAAGGGATATGGGGGGAGGATTGCATGGAGTTTAGGCCGGAAAGATGGGTGTCAGGCGGAGGAGGAGGAGGGATAAAACACCAACCGTCGTTCAAGTTTCCGGCGTTCCATGCGGGGCCGAGGACGTGTTTGGGTAAGGAAATGGGTTTGATTCAGATGAAAATGGTGGCGGCTGTAATAATTCATGGTTACCATGTGGAATTGGTGGAGGGTCATGAGGTTTGTCCAAGTGATTCCGTTATACTACAGATGAAATATGGTTTAAAGGTCAGGTTATTTCCGATCAAAATCAACGAATTGAAGCTTAATTAATTAATTGCTGATGAATATCGTATCGATCAGTAACTTCAATTCATGGATTTAATTAAAGAATTCAAGCTGGGATTAAATATAGTTGCATGCATACTACGTACACGTAATGTATGTATATTAAAGAGGATAGTAAGCCCGTGCTTCGCTACATATTTATAAAAGTTAGATTTTTCTTATTATCTAATTGCAAGACCTAAACATTGTTCGGTTATTATAATATTTAAGAAATTAAAAGACACTATGATATGCATATATTTTATTATTAGTTTTTAGTCTTTTTTAGTTATTAACATTTACAGTATGTTTTTGTGTATAAACAAACTCTTATTTTAAAATTTGTTTTAATATTTTTGTTACATTCAGTAATGTGTACGATTGCATGAATGTGTTTACATAAAACATATTAATCAAATAAAAACTAAATTATATAATCCGGGCAATTCATGTTCGTATTAATTAATAAAATTAAAGTTATATTCTTATTTTGATTTTGACTTCGAGTTATATTTTGTAGCTTTCACACATAATTTAAATAATAAAATATATAGAAATAAAGTTCTATAATGTAATTTGATATTTATAATAATTTGATAATAATTAGATATTTAGTAAGCATGACAAATAGAAAATAGTAAAATAAGAATAATAATATATAAATAAACAATAAACAGAGAAGAAAGAATAAGTAAAAAAATTTCATAATATATAAAACATTTAAAAAAAGCCTAGAAGATTCTTGGGGTGACCAGTAAAATTTGTCACAAAAGTATATATGAAGAATACTCATGCATGTATTGGTACGTGTGGAGATTGGTATGTTAAAATAACTTTTAAATCTTTTATATCGAAGAGTACTAACATTAATTTATAGTAAAACAATTAAAAATCATATATATAAAATATAAAGGAGGATATAAAATCTTAATAAAATAGGAAAATCTATATGAATCTATAAAAGTATTATATATCAATAAAACACTTACAAAAAAACAAGAAACTATCTAGTCTATCTATCTATTTTTTTATATGATAATAATAGACTATGAGAAGTGTGGGTGCTTCGCTGCTTTGGATGTGGTTGAATGTGACTAGGTTTGGTCCGCATAGGTAGTTAATAATGGTATGTGAAATCGAAAAACCGAAACTAATTCGTTAAATTAAATTGATAAAATGAAAACCAATTCAAAACCGATTCTTTAATTTTAAATTTTGAAAAACCGATGGGTTCGGTTTACCTAGAAACCGTCTCATTAAGAAATCGACTTACTAATATTTATGAGATATGATTCTCTCATGTTTAGTCAAACATAATCTATCATGTTCTCTCACACACACTAGAGTGAACACTACAAAGTGACCCATTTTTTACTTAAAATAAGAGACCAATTCTTATATTTATGATGAAACATGATGAGTCATGTTTGACCCAAACTTGAGAGGATCTTAATCCATATTTAGTATGTCATATATATTTTAATTTTATAATTATTAAATAGAAGTTTATAAAACCCATTAAATATTTCAAGGTTCAATATTAGGGTCAATAATTACTTTTCATTATCGCGTATCTCTTTTCAGATTGACGTTTAGATTATGATTATATAATACAAAATATGTTTATATTTTGAAAATTTGAGTTAAAAAACAATATTTAGTATTGTGGTATGTTATTAGACATTAGATCTAATTCTAGAAATTAGATATTGTGGCTGAAATTTGTGTGTGTGTGTGTGTGTGTGTGTGTGTGTGTATATATATATATATATATATATATATATATATTGGAAAGCAGGTGGATCCGGTTTTGAAACTACCAAACCGTTAATGACCAGAACCCACCAAAACCGAAACCGATAGAAAAAAAATCATTGGGTTTGAAAATCCAAAACTATTAGTTAAGGATTGGGTTCCGTTTGAACTTGAAACCGCCTCATACACACTTCTGGATAGTTGTATCATTATGACGTGATTGTGGCTTCGTTTGAAGAAGATAACGCAAATATAGTAGGCGTGGTACGTGTTTTTTCCCAAATATATCTATTTTTTCATTATTTGTGTAGTATAATTTAAACAAGTCTTGGAATAATTGTATGTGAATAGGGATGAGCGCGGTTCCAAACCCGAACCGAACCGGACCGAACCCCAAAATGACTAAAATCTAGAACCGAGAACCGTCTCATTTAGGTGTAACCGGTTCCGGTTCCGGTTTTTCGGTTCCAAAACCCGCAAAACCCGAAATATATGAAACCTCTATTAAAATGTTTTCTAACTAAGGTTACATGTTATATATTGCATATCAAAAAATATAACCAAGTTTGATTAACTTATGACAATTGTTAGCATGTTATATTCTACTCGTATACATTCACAAAAATCATATTACGTGAACTGTAAAACAAAAAGAATTTATCACTATCATCTAAAAGGTATTTTCTACTTGTAACGAGTCAACAATATTAATATATTTCTTTACCTTTCAAAAGAACATTAAAATAGACGAGTGAATATTAAGATTACTTACTAACTTGAGTTCTTCTATGGAAGAGAGAACTTAACTGTCCACAAATGACATTTAATAGGTTGAAGAAAACTTAGAAAAAAACCCTTAATGTTTGCACAAATGACTTATGGAATGAGGAGAAGATGAAAACTTTCTAGGGTCTGGACACGCTATCGACATGAAAGCGGGGCTACTACTGTCGAAGTGGTGTAGATGATGAAGGTTCACAATGAACATGTATTAAATTACGGACGAGCAAAAGACGTGAGATTGTGTTTTTGACTTTTTGATTCTTGTTTGTCACATATTAATTAAGGAGAAGAAAATTTGAAGTATTATTTTTAAGAAGTTATTGTCATTTGATATTTCGGTCCGGTTCCGGGTAAAAACCGAACCCGTTAGAACCGGAACCGAAAGATCCGGAACCGAAAAAAGAGAAAAAGTGGAACTGAGAACCGCCCCGCTTATGCATAATTCGGTCCGTTCCGGTTCTGATTCGGTTCCGGTCCGGTTCGATTCATAATATAGGGATATAAATGAGTATACGTATTAATGTATTATGGCTAAGGAAGTGTGATATAAATGAGTATACGTATTAATGTATTATGGCTAAGGAAGGAGTTGAGTAGTGATTGAGAGTGGTGGGCAGTGCTCTTATAAATTTCTCCTGCGTTATTCAATTCCTCTAAATCCAATAATGGCTTCCATTCACTACTCCGTTATGCTACTACTTCTTTTCATCGTATTTTTTATTCCCGCCGCCGTGTTTCTTCACCGGAGAAGGCGCCTCCTCCCTATTACTAACTGGCCGTTTCTCGGAATGACGCCGGACATCTTCCTAAACGCACACCGTCCCCATGATTTCGCCACTCAGATCCTCAGACAAACTAATGCTACTTTCATGATGAAAGGTCCTTGGTTTGCTAATATAGACATGCTCTTCACCTCCGACCCTGCAAACATCCACCACATGTTAAGCAAAAACTTCCATAACTACCCCAAAGGTCCCGACTTTCGTAACATATTTGATATTTTAGGCGACGGAATCTTCAACTCCGATCACGAGCTATGGGAAGTCCACCGGAAAACCACCATGTCTCTGTTTAAACACCCCTGTTTCAACACAATATTAGAAACAAACATCAAGAACAAAATCGAAAAAGGGCTTCTTCCTTTTCTTGATTTCCACTCAATGCGTCATGATCAGGAGATTGATTTGCAGGAAGTATTTCAAAGATTCACTTTTGATACAATATGTGTATTGCTTTTAGATTATGACCCTGAAAGCTTGTCGATTGACTTACCGTTTATTCCATGCGAGAAGGCTTTCACGGACGCTGAAGAAGCCTTTTTCTGGCGACATTTGTTGCCGGAGAAAGTTTGGAAGTTGCAGAGGAGATTTGGGTTGGGGATGGAGAAGAAGATGAATGAGGCTTCAAAGGCTTTTGATGAATTCATATACAAAGCTCTGTATCTCAAACAAAAGAAGGAAGATCAGGAATTCGGGTTTCTAACGGCGTTAATCAAAGGTTTTGAAGAACAAAAAGGGTCAACGCCGGTTGACTCAAGAAAGTTCATAAAAGACACCATACTCAATCTGATGCTCGCGGGAAGAGACACCACAAGCACCGCCCTTTCTTGGTTCTTTTATCTTCTTGCCCGAAACCCAACATCAGAGAAGAAGATTCGAGAAGAGATCAATAATCAATTGAGTGGCAGAAAGTTGGAAACTTTATGTGTTCAAGATTTGAAAGAACTGGTTTATCTTCATGGTGGAATATATGAAGCATTAAGGCTATATCCACCGGTTGGTTTAGAGCACAAAGCTCCGGTGGCGGCGGATGTCCTGCCAAGTGGTCATGTTGTAAACGAGCACTCAAGGATAATTCTGTCTTTTTATTCAATGGGAAGAATGGAAGGGATATGGGGGGAGGATTGCATGGAGTTTAGGCCGGAAAGATGGGTGTCAGGCGGAGGAGGAGGAGGGATAAAACACCAACCGTCGTTCAAGTTTCCGGCGTTCCATGCGGGGCCGAGGACGTGTTTGGGTAAGGAAATGGGTTTGATTCAGATGAAAATGGTGGCGGCTGTAATAATTCATGGTTACCATGTGGAGTTGGTGGAGGGTCATGAGGTTTCTCCAAGTGATTCCGTTATATTACAGATGAAATATGGTTTAAAGGTCAGGTTATTTCCAATCAAAATCAAAGAATTGAAGCTTAATTAATTAATTGCTGATGATCATTGTATCGATCTGTAACTTCAATAATTCATTTCATGGATTTAATTAAAGAACTCAAGCTGGGATTTAATATAATTGCATGCATGCACGCTTGCAAATCGAACCGTATATATTTATTTATATATGGTTTCAAACAAACACTACGTACACGTAATGTATGTATATTAATACTGGTGAAGCATGCATGTATCGTACGTATATACATTGGTATGTTAAAATAAATTTTTAAATATTTATTTATATTGAAGAGTACTAACATTTTATAGTAAAGCAATTAAAGATCATATAAACAGAATGTAAAATCTTAAAAAGAATAGGAAAATCTATATGAATCTTTAAAAGTATTATATATATATATATATATATATATATATATATATATATATATATATATATATATATATATATATTAAAAAAAGTTATATATTAACAACGATAATGATAAATAAAAATAGTAATGATGTTTAGCAATTGTTGACATTTTGTGTGATAAATTTGAAATTGATTAGATAATAGTTATAGTAACAGAAAAATAATATCTAAATCTCTATCTCTAATACTTATTAAAAGAAAAGGCTTTTCTTTCCTTCCTAAAATTTCTCCACCAATCATAACTCTCTATTTTTTAAAAAAAATTAAAAAAATTTGAAATAAATACAATGATTACGTCATAAACCCAATTTTTCCCTAAGGTTTACAGGGTGCCGCCTTTTTCCCCATCGCAGCCGACTTCAACGAGGGTTTTTTTCTCCATCGCTCTCCATTGCAGCCGACTTCCATCATCTTCGACTTCCCCCATCCAGTTGTTCTTCTATCAGAATTTTAAGATTTGTTTTACAGGTAAGCTTTTTGTTTTGTATGCGATCTGTTTTAGGGTAGATTTTTATTTTTGAATATTCTCAGAGCTTTAATGTTGGGCAAAGAACATCAATTAGGTATCTTCTCTGTATGTTTTTGAATGTTTTAGGGTAGATTATCTTCTTTGATTTTTTCTTCGTAAGGTTTTATGAGTGATTAGGGTTGCTTACTGCTGTAGATTTTAGGAGTAGCTGCAGCAAAATAAATTTGGTAATAAATAGGCCATTTTACATGTAAATCCTTAAACTAGCAGAAGTTGCTGAACACCATCTCTTGTGGCAGCCCTCTTTGAAACAAATGTTAATCTATAACATAATCAATTGCCAAACTCACTCTGGATACGTATAAAGAACGTAGTACTCCCCTTTTCTCATGAAAATTGCAACAATCCACTTTACATGTAGTTCAATGAATTTGTAGACTAGGAAGATATTCCTCATTCCCTTGAAACAACAAGGAATTACAGAAGAGACTCACTAAACACACTTAGATGTTGTTTACCTACTCTCTATGAAAGAGAATTATGTGTAAACAACTACATGAATTTACAGACTTGTGGCAGGCTTTTAGTGTAAAGAAGACGGTTTATTTTTAAGATCTAAGGGAGAACAATGCTTCTGCGCTTGCTCAAGTGAAGCAGGCCGAGGTTGAACTTCTAGCAATAGGAAGTAGATCAAATGACTTTAATTCTACGCGACCAACAATTGTATAAAAATAAATGATTATTTCCTTTCGTGTTTTGTATTAGAGACTTTATTTAACACTGCCTACCCCGGCGGCAAAGAAGTGCACCAGCACCTGATGTAAGAGAGGCTACCACTGAAGACGGTTTAGCACTTAGGCTTGAAGCTTTTGCATAACTGTCTCCTGCTCTTGCCACATTTGAGTATAAAGGAGTGTTTGGAATGATATTTTAAAATGATTATGTTATACTATTGAATAACCGGGATTAGGTATCGACTATTATAAACTGGGTTGTAACAAAAGATGCTTAATTGTGCTTCGATTGTAATGGTTGTAAAACTGGCTGTTTTGGTGTTTGGCAGATTCTAATTAAGAAAAAATACGAGGAATCTGATTAATTCACAATCTGCTTAATTTACATTTTGTTTACGATACCTAATTTACAGTGATCTATAAGTAGCCTCATTTGTTTCTTAATTTTCAACTTTCACAATCTGGTTGTTTTTAGACTTTTTCTATGATACCTAATTTACGATTTCGTTTACCATTTGTACCAGGTATAACAAAGTGTGGTTTGTAATTCCATCCACCATCTTTATCGAATGTTGGATTGTTTTTGAGACGACCCGTTTTCACTCATGGGCAAGCTATATGTGGCGGTTTCTCGAGTGAAGAGTAAAGAGGGGTTAAAAGTTTTAATTTGCGATGATGAAGGCAACCCTACTAATAAAACAATTTGTAGAAGACAAATGGCTATGGAGTGCAAACAACGTTCCTTTTTTCTCGGTCAAGGAGCCGCGCAACATTCTCGAGACCAACAGGTTGGATCAGCAAAATTACACAGCTACTAGATGGTTCAAATGGCTGCCGAAAAAGATAAATATTTTTAGTTGGAGAGCATGCAAAAGAAGGCTTCCAGTTCTGGTCAATCTTAGCAACAGGGGAATGGATTTACCATCTATATTATGCCCAAAATGCGAACAACAGGTGGAAGACACAGAACATGCGATGGTCAAGTGCAGAAAGGTAAACGAAATCTGGAAATAATTTTGCAAATGGTGGGGTATTGAGTATAAAGATGCTGAATTTTTAGATGATCTTTATCAATTGGGGTTACCTTCATGTTCGGACAGAATAAGGAGGTTATGGAAGGGCTCGATTAATGCGATGGGGTATGGTATTTGGAAATGACGTAACGAGTTCATTTTCAAAAGTAAAAAGAGGAAGGCAGATGAAATCGTTTTTGAGGTCCAATTGGGATTATTTAATCATCTCAAGTCTAAAGTGAAGAGAAAAAGATATCTTAGTTTGCTGGAAGTGTAATCTTAGTAGTTAGATTTTGGGTTGGTGATTGTATTCCCATATACATTGTGCACTGTACCTTCTTGTTGGTTTTATCTCTATACCTTATAGAGATTAAACCTTCTGTTATATGAATGCATGCTTTACAAAAAAAAAAGGAGGTTCTACAGAAAATTTACATATAATCTTATGTATGAATTTTAAACTTCTGTAATGTTTATCATTTATTACGAACTTTTATATTCCTATCCATATTTTCTAATTTTCTTTAACGTGTTAGTACTTTTTAAATATGTATAAATTTAAATTTTTAGTATCATCCCCGTGTTGATACACGGGTCGCTTAACTAGTATAAATTTATAGGGCTACTATTAATTAGCATGCGCAATAGACGTTCTATGAATGAACTTTGACGTACTTTGTGAGTTTGTGGAGCTGCTGAATTGTGAAATACCGGTGAAACAGATGACGAATAATGCAAACGATTTCCTTCAGTGATTAAAATTTTGTATACAATTTGATATAAACTTGAAATAAAAAAAGCAAAGCACTATAGAATCTGGGTTGTTGTAGTTGATTCTTATTAACTAACAAGGTTTTGGTGCCCGCGCGTTGCGGCGGGTACCAAAACATTTTTTTATAAACGGAATAAAATTTAATATAGAATACCACGTGGTTTCCTATTCTAGATTTGTCAATGAATATAAAGACTTAGAGTTTACATATATGTTTACAATAACTTAAAATTCTTATAACACAGTTACACCATGAATTTCATTTTAATCATAAAACTTTCTTATATTTAATCTTTATATTAGAAACTCATTAAAAAGTTCCCTTTTACTACAAACCCTCTCAAGAAAGTTTCCTTTTATGTCAAAGTTACGTTATTACCCTAGTTAATTTCATTTTATACAAAAGTTGACAAAATCTTTATTTAGTTATTGTAAAATATTTTCTGATGTTAACTTTAACTATATTAGACTTTGAGGTAGACTTTGTTAGTTAATTTTTCAAATATTGAGATTAATAATTTAGTTTTTGAGATAGAACTTTTTTACAATTTTATACAAAATTTGACAAAATCTTTATTTAGTTATTGTAAAATATTTTCTGATGTTAACTTTAACTATATTAGATTTTTAGGTAGACTTTGTTAGTTAGTTTTTCAAATATTGAGTTTAATAATAGTCTTTGAGATAGAACTTTTTTACAAAAAATTAATCCTTATAAAAAAACTATATTTACCATAGATGAAAAAGTCCTTTGTTTAGATAAATAATATCTTAAAAGTAAAAAAAAAAAACACTGTAGATGAACAGTGCCTTATGAATAGTGAATGTAACATTTGGTAAATGTTATGTAGTTTAATGTTGTAAAAGTTCTTGTTATTTAGCCAACAACATTTCATACAATTTTGTATTTCAATTACAAACGTCTATATTCGTCGTATCTTCCACCAATATTGATTTATACAATGTATATGAATAACCATTAAGCATTTCTACTTACATTAAATGAAGGGTTATGTTTCGAAAAGTGTACCCAATTTGACACTTTTTGCTATTGTGTATACCAATTTTTTAAAACTACCATTCAGTATATCAAACCTAGTATTTTTACCATTTAATTTACTTGGCAACTTGTTACCTGCTAATGGATGACATGTAACAGGTAATACATGATGTGGCATTTATTTTTGATTTAAATTAATTATCTTTTTCTATATGTAGAGCAATCGTATGTATCCTCTACTTCTTCATCGTTAGAAAATATTTGCTATTATAGCAATCATATGTAACAGTTTTGCCCTAATTAAAAGTAACAATCTTCTGTATCTTCTTCTTCATCATTCGAAGCAATCGTGTGTCATGGCATCTTCATCATCATCAAGTCGTAACACAGGAGCAGTTAGGGCTTCGAATTTGCTATGCTACTGTAGAGAAAGGGCGAAGGTTAGAACATCATGGACAAAGGTGAATCCGGCTAGAAGATTTCTTGGTTGCCCTAATTATGTAAGTATTGCCCTAATCTCTAAGTTTTATACCTAAATCTGTTCTTCAAATCCCAAATTTTTCTTCTCTGAATGTGGCAGGAATTTGGCCATAAGTGTAAGTTGTTTCAATGGATTGATGAGGAGCTTACAAGTGAGTACTATAAGGATTTGCTTTTTGAAATGCACAATCAAATTCGAAGTTCAAGCAAGGTCAAGCATGTACACTTTGAAGAAGAAAATGAACCTGAATTAGACAAAATAAAAGAAGATTTGAGCTTTACAAAGAATAAAATGAAGGTTTATGATACGTTGCTGTTGTGTTTAGTTGTGTTGATCTTGGCTCTATGCTATGTAATAGTCAAAGATTGAATTAGAATTATGTTTTGTGACTGTATTTGTGCCTGTAAGTTTTGGTGTTTGTTTGAATGAAATGGGTTTCAATGTACATATTTGGTGCCTGTAAGTTTTGATGTCAAATTATAAACAACACAAGTGGTTTCAATGTACATATTTGGTTGCTGAATATGTACCAAATAACCATGTACCAAACCAACAATATGAACAACATATAACCATGGTTGCTGATTATGTAACAAACCATAAGGTACTAAACCATATGTACTCAAACAGATACTTCACAGCAGTGAATGAACCCAAAATAACCAACAAGACCAAATATTATATACCATATAGACCATAAGGTACCAATTCAGTTAAACCATCCATATGTACTACCAAAACACAAAATATGAACAATCTGTTATAAACCATCCATTTGTACTAAGTTATAAACAAAAGATTATCAACACATTTCAGTTAAGATCCATTGGATCTTTAGAACTGCTTCCAGGACCACTTATTTTTTTTTCCATGTTAATTTTTGCAATTCTTGCAGATGCCTGCCTCCTTATTGGCTGGAGATGTAGTCTTTTCTTCTCCATGTTTTGTTTTTTGCTAACTGTTGTAGATTTGTCAGTTTGTAGGCCTTTTCTTGCATCTGCCATAAATCCACCAGCAGTTGGTCCAGTGTTTTGTGGTTTCTTTGGTTGACTTGATTCAGTTGACTTCCCTTTCCCTTTGTCCACAGCTTTGCCTTTGTCCACAACCTTCCCTTTGTCCACAACCTTCCCTTTTCCTTCACCAACAGTTGATGCACTTATCTTCTTTGTCTCCCTTTCTTTGACCCCCTTTTTACATCCTCTCTGGTTATGTCCTTCAGCCCCACACTTACGACATGAAATTACTGATCCTACCTTTGATACTCTAGCAGAATGAGGTGCTTGTTCATGAATAGATCTCTTTCTCTTCTTTTTGGGTCTGCCAGGCATGATTCTTGGCTGGGGTGGTAATGGTTTGTTTAAGCTGTTTGGTGACCATTGGTTCATCCATTTTAGAGGTTATAAATATGTGCCATATGTCAGTTTGTACATGTCCTTCCTAAACCAGTTGGGTACATAATCATCAGGATTTTTGTGTAGAAAGTAGATTGTAGCGGTTGCATGAGGGCAAGGTATGCCTGATAACTGCCACATCCTACATGTACATGTTTTGTGTTCTTCATCCACAATGAATGCATCATGTGACTGCCTAACCTCAAACAGCCTTGGACCCCCAGGTATGACATTCCAAAATCTATAAAGAATTCAATTAAAAAACAAGTTAGTAGATAGGTCCTTCAATAACAGATTCAATATCAACTTCAATAACAGAAATCTATAAAGAAATTACCTTTGAGATCCTTTAGCAATTTCAAGTTTTTTAATGATGGATGGACATATATCAAAATTCCAAGATTCACTAACTTTTCTCATTTTTTCCATCCTCTCCATCAAAATTACCCTAATTGCTTCCAACATGGTTATTATGGGTTTTTATCTTACTTTAACAAGAATTGCATTAAAGCACTCACTAAATCCATTATCTACTGCTTCACAACTAGAGTGACATTCAAAAAAGGCTCTTGACCAAGATTTAGGATCTTTCCTTACTAAGTAATCATGAGCATTTGGATTTGCACTTTTAAGTTCACTCATTATCCTATCAAAATCTAGTGGATATGATGCTTTAGCAGCCTTCCAAAACAAGTTCCTAAATTCAACACCACTAAATTGCTTCCTGAAATTCTCATAGATGTGCCTAGCACACTGCCTATGCTCAACATAAGGCATCACCTCTTTTACAGCCTCCAACAACCCCTGCAATATAAATAATGTTTATTAGATTGTTTGTATAAAAGATTTATAACTACAAATATGCATACCTTATGTTGATCACTCATTAGTGTGACTCCTTGACCTTTTTCAATATTCAAATCTTCACCCAACAAGCTGATGAACCACAACCAGTTGTCTTTATTTTCAATGTTCACCACAGCCCAAGCAATGGGGAAGATGTGATTGTTACCATCCCTGCCAACTGCAGTTAGCAACTCCCCTTGACAAGTGCCCTTTAAAAAACAACCATCTATTGCAATTATCTTCCTGCATCCCTTCTTCCATCCTTCTTTCAGTGCATGCAAACAAACATAGAACCTATCAAAATACACTTTCTCATCTGGATTGCTAGTTACTCCAAGCTTAACAGTGCACCCAGGATTACTTCTCAAAATTTCATCTCCATATGATCTTAACATCCCATAGTGTTCAACTAGTGACTTCTCATATACATTCAGTGCCCAATTCTTTGCCCTCCTACACTGATTAAAAGTAACATTGCATTTGTACTTCTTCATAACCAAATCAACTAGTTCACCAAGTTTGATTTCAGGGTTCAACCTAATCCTAAACCCAAACTCCTTCCCAATCCACTTGTAGCTTATCAAAGTACCATATTTGAAACTCCTAGAACAACTGTGAACATCATTCATTGAAACAACTTGAAAAGAAGCTTCCTTTCTCATCCAACGTGCATAACACCTCCATGGACAATCATTTGAAACTTTGTTTTCAGTGTTGGGGTACCTTTGTGCTTTCTTTTGCTTTCCTTTATCCTTATCAGAAATCTTGGCTGCTTTAGTACCACACCTCACAATGATCTTCCTGTTTGAGCTTACTTGATACCATAAAGAGAACCCATTAGCAAGTGCATAATGAGTGACACATTCTTTGAATTACCGTGGGGATTCAAACCTTTCACCAACCTATAAAAATATATTGCATTAAACAGTTTATCAGAGAACACTTTAATCATTCATTTAAAGTATAATGAAATAAGGAATTGCATTACCATTGGCTTCTTCAATTTCCAATGAGTAGATGGATCATGAATAGGGAACTTGTCATTATCACCATCAGAGGACTCATCTTCACTGCCTCCATCTTCAGTTTTAATTGCTTTCAACAAATCAGCCATGAACTCTTCATGTTCATCCTTCAAAAAATCTTCATGCTCATCTTTTCCTTCCCTTACATGTGGTAAATCTTGTTTTGATCTTACTTTCTTTGATTTATTTGCTTTTGCTGCCCTTACATTGGCTATTTCTTCTTCTCCTTCACTTAAATGATCTAATGATTTAGCATCACTACCCTCCATATCACTGCCATCCATATCATTTCCCTCCATATCACTGCCCTCCATATCATTGCCCTCCATATCACTGCCCTCCATCCCTTGTTCTAACTCATTTCCAACCATACCATGTTCTAAGTTACTTTTATTCATAACATGTTCTACTTCCATTTCATAACTGCAAATCTGCCTATTAAGATCAATATTTTCAATTTCACCCTTTTCAGCCCCCCCTATTTACATTACCATCATCATTGTTAACAATATAGCTTCTCATACCATCACCAAAATGGTCTATGTATATATGTATATGCCCATAAGAATCACAAATATCATACATTGTTTCTAAATCATTGTCATTATCAATCTTCATTAAACCAGAATCAAGTTTGTTAGTGCATACATGGTCACACATTAAGAAACGCACTCCTTATTTTGATGATGATAAAAATATGAACAAGTAATATTATTGCTTATCAAATTTATTCATATGTTCATATGCTACATTCTTTAAAGGTTAACAAACCTAAAATTAATGATCAAGTGAAGAATAAATAATTGAAGACTCAATTCAACAAGAAAAGAAGAAATCAAGATAAAGGAACCTTCATGGTCGATCCCGCGAACGACCGTGAATCAACCGTCGATGCTCAACTCACAACTCTTAAATATTGTTCTTCTTCAAGTCAACCGAACTCGTACTTAACAAATGAAGATGATATCTTCAAAGCCGATGACGAAGATATCTACAAATAAGAGTTCGAATTATATGAGCTTACAAATAAAATAATTAAATTAGTTTATGTTTTTATAAAATTATTTTTATAAAAACTTTTATAAAAATGACAAAGATTTTATAAAACTCAATATTGTTGGTTGATTAAATATAAGACTTCCTATTTTAAGCAAATAACAAACACAATCCTACTTTGAAACAATACACCACCATAATTAGCAAAGGAATCTCCCAAAGGGGTAAAATTACAACATTGTATTGGTTTCCAAACTTCCATATATGTGTTTAAATTCAAACTTTAAGAGTATGTGATCAACCAACCTTTTGAACATATACTTTTCAGTTGATTTTTATGGTAAAAATGAGTTGAGTGTGGTTTTAAATAAAGTCCAACGTCTATATTGCAAAGAACAAGAAAGTTCAGGTGACTCACGGTTTTAGCCACGGTCGACCATGGATCGACCGTGAGGGTTCTGGACAGCTTTTGGACTTTCACCTTTTTCCTTATTTAAACCAACTCAAACCTCATTTTTTACAACCTCTTGTACAGCTAAAACACAGATCATATATTCTTATCTTGTGAGCTCATATTCTTTGATAATTCATCTATCATTAAAGATCAAGAATCAAGCAAGAGCAAAGCTTTCAAAGCTTAAACACTACATCATCTTTCTATATATTTTGTAATAGTGTAAGGATCAACTCTAGCCTTTCAAATTAGAGTGAAGTAAGGATCATCTCTAGCCTTTAGAATTAGAGAGAAGTGAGGATCAACTCTAGCCTATAGAATTAGAGTGAAGCAAGGTTATATTTACCTTACTTGCAAGTTTGAAGTGTTAATTCTTGCAAGTGAAAAAGAGAAGTGTAAAAGGTTTATCTCTACCTTCAAAGAGAGAAGCTAGTGGAGCAAACTCTTGATGGGTGAGGCCAAGGAGTGGATGTAGTGCAAATTAGTTAACACTTGCATGAACCACTATAAATATCTTGTCTACTAATTGGTGATATCTCTCTACCCTTACTCTCTTTATTTCAAGCATATATATTTGTTGTGTTATAAACTTCAAGAAAAATATTTTTAACACAACTTACAAATTTTTATTTTTGTAAAAATTGGTAAACTAAGTCAAAGAACCTATTTACCCCCCTCTAGGTTCCAACAAAGTTCATTACTAGGGATGCACCAATACAAACCATTGATAACATTGTCAGTATCTTTTTCAAGAAATGAACACATTTCCTCATAACATACCCTAGTAATAGTGATGTCTATAGTACTTCCATTCTCATACCTTAGTGGATTGTACATGAAACAACCATCATGATGCACTGTTAGTAGGTATGTTGTGATCATCCTGAAACAAAACAATAAACTACATTACAACACATAATTTCGGGAAAACCCTTCAAAATAAACCCTAAAATCGAACGATTAACTACAATAAAAGACTATCAGAAGCAAATCGATACTAATAAACTATTTTGTGCAATAAATGAGGATGAAATTTTTTAATTTTCAAAGGTACAACTCTCTGATGCATCATCGGTTCTTGAAGAACAACAATGGAAGACGAACGAGAAGGAATAAACCTTTAATGTGCAATAATCTTACCTGAACTCCAAAATAATCTTCAAAACTAGGGCACTGATGATTTCTTCACATATACGCACTCGTTCATGGAGGTTTTGGCGGTTCTAACTTCCTTCTCGAAGAATGCAAATGGTGGTGTGGTTAATGGAGAGAGAAACGACAGGTGGGGTTGGGTTACTCACACTTTGAATTAGACACCTCATTAAATGACATGGCATTGCCACATAGGATTTAAAATCTAAAATTATTACATGTCACCAAAAGATTACAGGCAACCGGTTGAGAAGGTAACTTGATACCTTTTTTGTTAGTTTTTATAGGTTTGATATACTGAATGGTAGTTTTGAAAAATGGGTATACACAATAGCAAAAAGTGTCAAGTTCGGTACACTTTTCGAAACATAACCCTTAAATGAAATATATTTAATTTATTCGACACAAAGAATATAAATATTTACGATTGTATGCAGAGAATATAGGATTATGGAATAAGTTTATGAATTAATATGAAATTGTATCATTAGACTATCTTTTTAAGGTCTATTTTGGAATTGATTCAGATGAGTTTTGAAAATTAATCTCTTGTGCAGATATGGTGATTAATTTGTATTTTTTTTATTTTTTCTTAAAGACTATCCCCTTTAAGGTAGGTCTATTTTAAAAATGATAAAGACCGTATTTTATTCTTCACAATTGAAAAGTAAAACAATAAAAAGTTCATGCTCTTTTTGTGTAGTATACGTTTTTTTTAAAAGCCTTTTCTGTGTATACGTGAAAAAACATAAATTGCAAAGAAATTAAGCTACTACTCTTGCGTTGTGGCATCTCGAGTGGTGATTGACAACATGTCGATAATATAAAACACAAATTAATTAAGAAAGAAACAAGACAAGTGTAAATGATAGTGTATATATAGTGCCCTCTTTAAAATTTTTGGTCCCCAAAATGAAGTACTAAATTTATATAAAAGACCGTAAAATCAGAATCCAAGAATATAATCCACTTAGTATGTGTATGTAATTAATCATTTGAATTTAATATTCTTTTAGGATATTTATTTGAAAATAAACAAAATTACCTAAAGAATGGAATTATTGAACAATAACATAAATAATTAAGAATTTATGAGTTTTGAAATTTGACATAAGCAACAACCTATTAGAAAGGCTAATAAAGAAATAAGAAGTATGATTGGTAGAAAATATTTTAAACATAGAAAGGTGAAATTATAAGGGTTAAAGCCATAAAATAACGGTCTACTTTCCCTATTTTCCCATTGTGGCACGTCATGCTTTTTTTTACACTTTTGGCCAGTAAACTTATTAAAACCGGTTGATATGACCATTTAGGTTATTTTGACCTGCTATAGCAGGTCACCTTTCCCCTTTTTCTTCTTCACCATAAAATCGAAACTTTAAACCCGAAATTCTTCATTTATACTTGATGAAAATTAATAATTCTTGAGTCTATGGAAAGGTAATCGAGTTTTCTATCAAGTAGTACAAAAAAACGAATAAAAACGAGTTTAAAATGTGTCAATTTATAGAAATACCGTAAGGGTGTCGAATAGGGTCATTATCGACTTTAATTAACAATAACTTGGCCTACACTTGATGGTTTTTCATGAATTTAGTGTCCATTGAAAGGTAAAAAGATTATCTACGATAATCTATAAAAAGAATTATGTAAAATGATCAAGAATCAAGCTAAAAACACATCTTTTTTTCTGTCCTGTTTTCGAACCCATTAACACAAAAAAACGAAACTTTGAGCTCGAAATTCTCCCTCAGTACTTGACGAAAATTCATGAATTTGGTGTCATTTGAAAGGTATAATGATAAATTACAAGATTCTACAAAAAAAATACACAAAACGATCAAAAATCGACCCAAAAATCGCAAAAAACGGGCTGAAAAGGTTGCAGGTCACGAAATGGCCATATCAACCGGTTTTGATAAGTTTACTGGCCAAATGTGTAAAAAAAAAACATGACGTGCCACAATGGAAAAATGGGAAAAATAGATCATTATTTTATGGCTTTAACCCAAATTATAACTCATTTTCAAAATTGATTATTGAAAATGAAATATACTCTAACATGCATGAATGCCTCTGCCTTTTAAAGAATATATACTAATTATGTGTAATATTTGTGAGTAAATTAATTAATAATGTGAGGAGTTGAATAATTGATATGATATGTGAAACGATATATAATATACCATGCATGTTAAATGAATGCTTAATTGTGCTTTTGTTGTGATACCAATGGTAAAATTAAATCGTATTAGAATGAAATTTATCTTAATTATTATGATATAGTCAACTTTATTTTTATAGAAATAATACAATAAACTTTTATAATTCTAACATTGTATATAATTTATTGTATATTATGAAAATTATGACAAAGTTAATTGTATACAATAATAACTAAGCAACAAACACATAAAAAGTTGTTTGTTTAGTGAGAGGATTATTAAAGTTTTTTGTATTAGTTTTTTAAAGTTTAAAGTTATTTGTATATATACAATGCTAATCAAGATAAAATTTATTGTATTTAATGCAATTTGTCTAAAAAAAGTTATAAATAGATAAAAAAATGAATGTACGTATTTATAATTTGGAATATATATATATATATATATATATATATATATACACATAAACCCTAATATATATATATATATATATATATATATATATATATATATATATACACACATATATATCTTTGCATTGTATTGATGATACTTAATAAAATTAAGGGATAAGTTCATTTATATTGTTAGAAACTTCCCTAATTATGTATATATCATTGTAAAAATTGAAATTACGTATATATCCTTATAAAACCTATAAACTCACATATATACCCAAACACCTAATTTAATAATAATTAAAATTGATTTATTATTATTAAAAAGTAATTACTTTATCATATTACAACTTTACCTTTCTCCTAAATTAAACCAAATCAACTACCCATCATCTATCATTCATCACGATTCAAACTTCAAACCCAGACCACCATCTTTGAACAGTACAAGTATGGATTCGTTTTCAGTAACCCAAGCCATAATCGTATGATTTGTAAAAAAATCCAGTGCCACCCGTCGATTGACAGATTAGGGTTGATTTTAGCTCATGGGTTGATTTGAAGGAGGTTCGGAACCCTAGAACAGATGGTGGACGATTCCGATTTGTTCGATTCGACAGAGGTATAATGTTGTATATGTTCCTATTTGAAGTTGTTGGTTCGATTCAAACCTATTTTGGTTGTTTGTTGTTGGTTCAATTGAGGTATGACATCGCATAAGGTCTAATTGCATATATGTTGATTCAATTCGAACATTGTTGTTTGTTGTTTGTTGTTTGTTGTTTGTTGTCTATTGGTTCAATAGCTTTTGTATATGCTCCGATTTCGAATATGTTTGTTCGATAGCTTTGCGTATGGTTCGATTGACGTTTGATGTCACATAGACTTAAAATCTGTTGGTTCAATTCAAACATTGTTGTTTGTTCGATGGCTGTCTGTTGGCTCGATTGGAACCGATTGAGGTTGTTTGTTGTTGGTTCGATTGGAGTGAGGTGTGATGTCACATATGGTTCGATTTCAAATCTGTTTGTTCAATTCGAACTTTGCATATAGTCCCATTGTTGTCTGTTTGCACGAAAGCTTTGCAAATCGAATTTATGTGATCCATTTGTAAGAGATGAAAGGATCGATCGAATGGTAGCTTGAGAATCAAACTAAATATGTTAACGACAGTTGAATCTCCGATCTAGATAGTGATTTTGGGAGGAAATTAAAATGGGTATTTTTGTAATTTTAGTAAGAAATCAATTTGAGATTTGGTTTAATTTATGTTTCTTTAGTTTTTAAATTGAAAAATTATTATATAATTAGGTGTTTGGGTATATATGTAAGTTTATAGGTTTTGTAAGTATATATACGTAATTCCAACTTTTACAAGGATGTATACGTAATTAGGGATTGTCTCTCTCACTCGATCAACATGATTTATAGATCTACGTACCAATGTATGACTCTCCTTTAAACCATGATTTTGCACCTTAGTTTCTTGTTTCTATGACGGTCTCTTTCGCTAGCAAGGATGGTTTTAAGGTTCGATATTGCTCATGCTCTATGATTTCTTGTTTCTGCGATTCTGAGGGTTCGCTACGCGTAACTTCTTATTGAGTGATACGTGGGGATGAATTGATTTCTACACTGTTGATGTTTGCTTTTGGGGCGGTTAATTTTTTTATAGGGTCTGAAAAAATTTATATTTATGATTGTATCCACATATATGGTTCGATCTGATGTGTTTTGGTCCATGCTCTGAATGCAACTTATAACGTACGAGGAATGAATGCCCAACTGCTCGATGCCTCCACACGCTTAAATTTTAGTTTTAATTTCTCCCCCAAAAACATGTCACTAAACAGTACATGACCACGTGGTCCACGTGCATTCTCATTTAACATTATTTTTTATGTATTTAAAATTTTTTAATTTTAATATTTAAAGGCCAATTTTACGAGTGTATATAGTACAGAGTGACGAAAAAGCCCTGCTTGCTTTGGTTCAGTTTTGATTGTGTATATTTGTTTAGTTTCCTGCTCAACTCCAAATGATTGAAATCATTGAACCCATTTCTACACTCTTTGATGTTTGATTGGTTTATTGCACACTACTCCACATGGTTCAATACAAGCTTCAATGTTGGAAGTTTAATTATTTATTTCTATCCTTCATTTTTCAAAGTAGTCACGTTTAGGGTTATATATTAATCGAACAAAAAGAAACGAGACTTGTTTGTATTCGTTCGTTTAATTTTAGCCGAACAAATAAACGAACATAAACGGATAAATAAACGGATTCTGTGTTTATGTTTGTTGGTTTAACTTTAACCGAACAGATCTCTGAACACGAACAATAAAAGAACAAGCTTTTGTTTGATTGTTTAAAATATTGGGTAGTTCTTGTACATTCTTGTTCGTTCATTAATATGATAAACAAACGTAAATAAATGAACACGCACTATATTACAAAGTCAACATTATTAAAAATAAATAAACACTTATATATATATATATTATATATATATATATATATATATATATATATATATATATATATATATATATATATATATATATATATATATATATATATATATATATATATATATATATATATGCAAAAGTTCAAACGAGAACTGTTTTTTCGTACGAGAACTGCGAGAACCAATCTGAGCCGTCTAATTTCCCCTCCTTTAATGTCATTACCATCCATGAATTCCTAACATGCACTCTGCCACACTTGATCCCCTCCACGCTCTCCATCCGTGAACTTCTCATATCCAAGGAACGGCTGAGATTGGTTCTCGTACGAAAAATAGTTCTTGTTTGAACCCTCCCCTATATATATATATATATATATATATAGGGTGAGGATCAAGTAAAAAGTATATTAACGTAAAAATGGTAAGAGGCAATAAAAAATCATTTTTATTGATTAAAACTAGTTCTTCATCGATTTCTTTTTGATGAATCCAACATATTCATCACTTTTTACACACCAAAAGAGATTTTCAAATACAGATTTTGAAACCAAAATTTTGGAATAATTTGGTGATGAACAAAATGCTTTCATCTAAAAAGTGATGTATATGTTGGATTCATAAAAAAGAAATCGATGAAGAACTAGTTTTAATCAATAAAAATGATGAACTAACAATTATCAGTTGATGTATATACTGAAAAACTATCACTAATCATCCCTCTTACACTTTGTACTTTAATTTACCTTTTATTTGATCTTATCCCTATATATATATATATATATATATATATATATATATATATATATATATATATATATATATATGGTAATGTTTCATATAAACTTTCCTCAAACATAGAACCTAAAGAACCACTCCTGGTGATAACACGTAACATATTGTTTAAAAACAAAAATGGAAAATAACAAAAGAAAAAGAAAACCATGTCTCCCTTCCTCAAGGTAACAATCTTTTTTTAAAAAACCACCTCAATTTTTAAATGATTATAACTCATTCATTTATAAGAATTTTAGCAAAAAATTATATCGTTAGATTCATTTTTTCGTTCTCTTTGAAACAAGACCAGACTTGATTTATTTTTGAAACTTTTTTTTTAAAATGCAAAGTTTGCATTTTGAGCTGGGTTTCATTCTAAAATGTAAAATGCAAAAAATCGAAAAATGCAAAATATGAACATGCAGGTCATGGAGATGCTTCCGAAAATGCAAAATGCAAACTTAAAATGATTTAATGAAAATGCAGCCCAAAATGCAAAACAAAACATTTTCAAAAAATATTTAGAAAAATATAGGTAGAGTGGTCTTGATTGAAAGAGAATTAAAAAACTAAAAGAATTTGTATAATTTTTTTTGTTTAAATTTACAAAATTGAAAAAGTTATGAAAGTTTAAAGTTTTAGGTGGGTATTTTTTTTAAAAAAAGTGGGTTTGTTAGGGACTTTCCATGTTTGCCCATTTTAATGTTGATTAATACATGAATAATTTCTATTATGTCATCTTTAATCTCATTCATTGATTTTGATGATCCAATGATCCAGATTGGTTTTCTTTAGGTTTTATGTTTAAAGGGTGGTTCTAAGTTGATCATATATATATATATATATACATATATGACCATATACGAATTGATAATCGAACGTTCACGAATATAAATGAATGAACGAAAACTCTGTTTATATTCATTCGTTTAATTAAACAAATAAAAAATCTTATTCATATTTATTCATTTATTAAATTAAAAAACAAAAAATCTTATTTATGTTCGCTCCTTTATTAAACTAACGAACATAAATAAAATTTTCGTGTATTCATCGAGGGAGTATTTCACTATTCATGTGCACGTGCGTGCTTTATGACCACATAAGTTTAATCACATGATGTGTTTCATTTATAGCCACAAGAGTTTATAAATCAATTATATATATGTTGCATTGATGAAACATGCATAACTTGAAACTTTCCTGTTGGACCCCGTATTGTAAAACTAAGACTGCCCACATCCATCGTGTGGGGGCCGAGTGAGGGCCGCTCACGAGCCCAGCACACCATCGCTAGCATGCGTGAGCGACCCTTCACGGTCACATACGTGACTCGGCTCGCGTGTGTGAGAGAAGGGAAAGGTACCGTTGAGTGGGTAGCCGTTGCACACACACATATATTTTTTTTATTTTTTATTTTATTCTTCCCCTCCTATAAATATAACCTCTTTTCTTTAATTTTTTCACACATATTTTTTCTACATTCTCCTCTCAAACTTCTATATTCTCCTCTTTAAACATTTATATACATACAAACATGTCATACAAACAACGGTGGCATGTGATAATGCACCCGACGAGAATGTGGCACACTGAAAAAATACGTACAATAATGTACGCTTGTATTATACTGCACAATATGATATTGGAAGACGGAGAACATGTGATTTGTCCATTCGACGAAAACATTAATCAACCAAACGATGAAGACGACGTACAGATTAGCGAACAGCAATTTGAGGCTAATGTCCGAGAAGTCCGTAGAGTGGAAGTGCATCACAACCTTCGATCGGATCTAATCGAGCACATTAATCGGCTTCCGAGATGGAACGACGACGATAACTAGTATTTTTAATTTAAATTAATGTAGTTATGTTTTTTTATGTAATTTGAAATTTATAAAATATTATTTGAATTTATATTGTTATTTAATTTTTTTATAATTATTATGTTTTAATTATATTGTTTAAAAAAAAGAAAAAAAAAGAAAAAGAAAAAGGATGTGAAGGGTGTGATGGATGCAGGGTTTGTGTGATGTGATGAGAAAATGGTGGGATGCTGATTTGACTGTGTGAAGACTGTGATGGATGCTGGTGGTCTAACCTGGTACGATAGGAACTCTTCAACCCCGGCCACCCCATATATGTTTTCACCTTTGCAATTTCTCTACCCAAGTTTATATCCACCAACCCAATTCCCTAAACAAGTTTCTATCAACATTTTTTTGCTCTCTCCTGTCCATCATAAGAGCTTCAACTACACCCATGATCATGGAGAAAACTCGATCCCATAAATGACACCCGGCTCGAAAATATATAACCAACCCCGAAGAGGAAACTGTATCGGCCAAAGCTGCGTTTGTCAACTCGTCCGAAGGTTATCAAACTGGTCGCGGACAATATCATAGCACCAACCAATTAATGAATTAAACTTAAAGTGGAAAGATTTAAATATGAAGGTGGGTATTTTAATGGCATTCATAATAAGCTGACCACTCTACGAAGAAGTGGTTAATCGAAAGATGACATCTTGAAAGAAACATACCAACAACATAGAATAGTCATGGAAGGACCGTACATTTCCCTATGAATAAGCCTAAAAGGTTCTTGCTAAGTGCTTTAAAAAGCATGACTTCATGCCTAATTAATCCTCTGATAAATGCTCCAAAATGAATGAATTGAATACATATAACGATGATGATGACGAGTTTGAGAATCAATTAAGGAACAATTAGGGTGATTGGCATAAAGTTTAGTTAAATTTATATATATTTTTACTTGCATTTAATCTGTTAAATGTAAGATAACTATTAACTAGTGAGAGAAGGGAACGATGGGTATGCCGTATGCATATACCACGTAGTTAAGCCATACTTAATTTAATTTAGGGCGATTGAGACATACCTCCTAATATATATTAATTGGTTAATGAAGGTTTGTACAATTATAAGTTTGGGGATAATCAATGAAGGATGCAAAGTTAGAAATTGTAGGAATATGTAGTTTTAGCTAATAAACAATTGCTACCTTTTATTAATTATTGGTCCAAATATTGTAGACACATTTAATGCATATCTAATTTATAAGGTATATCAAGATCGATCAACTTCAACGTTTTACTAGTAATAAAAAATGTGACAAATCTTAAATTTGTTACCTAAATTTTAATTAGCTAGTTATAAGTAACATGACAAGATATATAAACGTTTGAAAACTACAACTATAAAAAAAAGGCAACGTGGACTCGCCATTATATTATGTTGAAAAATAATAAGGGAAGTAAGTAATTTTGTGAGAGTAATAAATCTAAACCTAAACTGAGAAAGGTTGAGAGATTAAGTTAACCGAGGTTATATTCCTGCGCTTCGTAGCGACTATTTAGACTTCTTTGAATTTATCTCCTTGTTTATTCTAAGGGTCTAAAAATGTGAAAAAAATATATTCTAAAATGACTCATAATTTTAACTTTAACTTTTATAACTAATATTAATATAAATAATAAAAAGTTAAAAAGCGGAATTATTTTTTATATGACAAACAAAATATATAGGCTGATATTGTTTCACATATTATGATAAATTCTTTTTGTTTATTGCACTTTTAAGTATTAAGGTAAAATGTTTGTTTTTTCTCATTCTATATTCTATATAACCTTGTCAAGTTAATCTCTTAAAGAAATAAAAGTAGTAATTTAAAAATTAAAAGATAAAGATTTCAAAGCTTTAAAGATGGCATTAGGGGTGTCAAAAATAATTGTTACCCTAATAACACGATATATTTAATCGAGTTTTTGTTCTAGTTTTGTGTAGATGAATTCGGTATCCGATTAACCCATAATAAAGTCGGTTTCTCTATTTAAGTTTCTGATATACCCGATTAAACAAAAAATAATTATTACAAATATTGTTGTTATTTTTATACCATTATTTCCTTCTACAAACCTACCATACAACTCATTTTATTTCAAACTTATTTGTAACACCGGTTTTTCACGCGCTTAAAATTAGAGAAAATTTTAGCTTTTTAAACTTAAATAACAAAAGCCAGCAGCGGAAGTAAACGTCATTACAAAATATTGTAAGTGTTAACTGACTCGGCAGTTAAAATACAACAAAAAATACGCCAAGTTCAACAGTTTGGTGTTAGCAACTAACTAACCACCACCGACCATCAGATCACAAAAATTTACAGCGAGCAGTGTTCCGCAAAAGATATTTACAACAAACTACCAACAGTCCCGCCTCACCAAGGCCAACTACTTCGCATCTGCAAAAAGGGAAATTTAGGCACCGTTAGCTACAACTAGCTAGTGAGTACAGATTAACACATAAGCATCAATAAGCAGGTTATCCCAACTACGGGACAGCACATAAGGCTATCCTAACATATAACGTCGTGCCAACGAGTCAGTAGGAATCATATCTCGCAGGGGGAAAAAGCCACACTCAACGATTCCAACTGGGGACCATCAGCTACAACTATCCGCAATGGTGGGGGAGCGAAGAGCAGTTCACCAAACGCGTTACGAAGCTCGAAGCTTAACATCTCGGATCTCAACAAAAGCTAAGATCCCAACTCACGTTAAGGAGCGGCGGTTTGCAAGACCACCCCGGCGTGCTGCACACCAAGTACCGTTGATCCCCATTATTCCATCAAAGGGATCCAGCCTTCGGGAAGAAAGCTGACCTTAACCATGCCATCAACAGTCCGGACCAGTACCATATACAACTACAACCCGTAGTGGGTTCAACTATACGCATGGGATTCATAACCAACGTGTAAAGCAACTTAGCATGGCAACAGTATACAATAACATGGTATAACATACCTCATATACGCACGTATGCGACATCGCCAACATATTTCAATAAACAACAGACAACGCTACTTGCCGAGACTCATGGGAAAACCGGTACTCACCTCGAGATTATAAGAGGCAGATATGAATTCGGGAATCCCAGGAGCACACTGAGTCGTCCGAATCACCTAACACATTAGTTTTATACTTAGACACCAATCAATGACAATTAACGAGGCTTAAACACCAGACAACAAAACTGTCAGCAAAACAACACAGCATGCGACCGCAAGGCAATCCCATGCAATCGCAAGGCATACCCATGCGATCGCAAGACATACCCTTACGATCGCATGACATAACCATACGACCGCAAGGGTGGTATCTTGGGGACTTACGATCGCAAGTTATGTACCTACGATCGCAAGTTATATTTCCATCGTCCTTAGACGGTAAACCAAGACAACGACACCCTTACGATCGCAAGACCCATGCATGCGACCGCAAGATACACCAGGCGTGCCATGCGACCGCAAGGAACCTCATGCGACCGCATGCCATTTCCATGCGACCGCAAGGAACTCCAGACAACCCATGCGATCGCAAATAGAAGCCATGCGATCGCAAGTACCCTATGCGACCGCAAAGACCATCCATGCGATCGCAAGGACCCCCGACACAGTGGGTTCTTGCTCTGTTCGAACACAGCAACTGTTTTTCGTGTTTTAGCACTTTTAATCGACTTGAATCCGTATTCAAGTGTTTTTACATGTTTTCTAACATACATACAAGCTTACTACATGATTTCTTACATCAAAACAACTTCAAACCATCTTGAAATCATCAATTTTTACACCACACACAATAGTATCTCAAGAACTAGGTTTCAAGCTTAAAAATCACTTACAAGACAGATAGCTACAGCTGGATTGCCTTTGAATTCAGTTAATGAAACCACAACCCGCACTCTCTTCTTGATATCCTTTCCAAAATCGCAAAGTGCGTGTGTGTGTGTATGAAGCTACGTACGTATGTAGGGGTTGTATGTGTTTTGTGTGTGTTTTAGTAAAGACAGGGGATAAGTATCCCCAAATGACCGACCTAGTGGGTTTAATACCCCACGAGGGTATTTCGTTCTCCTATTCAACTTAAAACACGACTTAGGTTTATCCGTTTTAACTAACGGAGATATTTTCGGAATCATTATTTGAAACCGTTCAACTATTAACCAACTCTATCTATTAACGACATATTTCCAACTTTAGCCACATAACCATGTGTACCAACAAATAACAACAATTAATCAACAAAACAACTTAAACAACTTGGTTAACGTCAATGTACAACTTAACAAACATAAGGTACAACTATTTACTACTAGGCCCTAAATTAGCGTGTTACATTATTTATTATAAATTCTTTTATATGCAACTATATTTTGTTTGCATATATTGAAGATCATTTATTTTTGAAAAGGAAATGTTCAGTAGAATTACCGATGGTATTAATATGTATGTGCAAAGTATGGTATTAATGGTTTTAATATATGTGTGCAAAGTACAGAGAAAAAGAAAAGAAAGTTTGCAAAATATTAAAAACGTGAACTGGCAAGAAAGGAAAATAAAATAAAACAATAAAATTAGAGGATGCTTATGATCGAACACATGACTTAGTAGTCTAAGATATCAGAGGACATCTACCATTCTGGCATCTTAGAGTTTGCTATGCAATTAACATCTTTTATATAATATAGGTAAGTTATAAGCATTTTATAAACGATAAACCTGACATATGTTTAGACAATGAGAATGGTATATATTATATAATATATTAATATAGTTGTATTCTATTTACAAGTTATAAGCTATTACAATATCTAATGAGATATTACAATATAGTTGTAACCAACTACTAACTAACTCTAATCTATTATCTAACACGATTTAATTTTATTGTTTTATTTTATCTGGCAATTTGAGTTGATTTTGTCACTTTTGGATATTTAAAATAACTTGGCCCAACTCCCAAGCCCTACAAGACAAAGAATTAGAAAGTTAGAAAACCCACCCTCTGACTGCAGAGTGCAGACTGCTTATAATAACCGTAAAAAATAAAAAATAAAAGACTTATATAATAATATATGCATAACAGAATAGAAAATAAATAGTTAAATTTAACTTGGGCCAAGGATTAAACAAGTGTGAACTAAAAAAAACTTAACTTAGCCCATATCTAAAAGTCCCGAGACTACGAGTATAATATCTTTGAATCCAAACCAACCCAAATGTCATCTTAACTGTCACATCAGTTTTTCTCAATTTTTTTTAACAACTGTCAGCCTCCTCTTTTAATTTGGTGAACCCAAATAAACTAAAAAAAGATAATAGCGGTGTTCCCCCAATCCGATCAAACCCAAGCCCGAAAGCTATACGCTCGGCCCAAAACATGTCATTGTGCTTCACGGCACACCGAGAGCAGGGGAGATAGCGACCTTCTTTATCGGCGAGAGGTTCTCCGGCGATCTCGCGAAGGCTGAAATCGGAGGGCTTGTCCGATTGAAGGTGGAGACTGGAATCTTGGTCGTGAGTGGATACGATTCTAGGCCCTAACACACACCAATTGAGGTTAGTCTCGTTTCCTTTTCTTCTGTCTTCGACTACTGGACTCACGAGAGAAACACATAAATTCGATTGAATTCTCTGGCTATGGTATCTGCGTTTATTAACTTTGAGTATGACCCACGAACTCACAACTGATTAAATCGACATTCTGTTGAAACTCAAGTCATATTTAGGAACACACAGAGTAGTCAATAACTCCAATTCATGATTATAGTCAAGAAAGTTGTAGACTAATCTCATAACACCAGTCGATAAATTGTTCCTAACGATTCTATTATTTTGATTTCATCAAGGAAAGAAGCAAACTTGTGAATTCAGTTTGGTTAATTACAGTTTAGTAGTTACAGTGAGTAATTTATAAAATAAAAACTATTAAGAATCAGAATTCAATTAAGTGTACTGATGGGTTTTTAGCTGTTGTTAGTGGTTTAATCACTTTCTTTTATGATGCATCTGTTGGTTCTAATAGGTCTGATGAACAGTTTTGGGTTGTTGTTAAGAATTAAGATCAGTAACACTGGTAATATTTCTATAGAATTGAAGTACCAGAATGTAGGTTCTTATTAATTTAGAAATAGCAAACAGTTTTAAATTGCAGTACTCATAGCTCATAAAGCTTAGAAGTCTAGCATTATATATATATATATATATTTTAGTAAACTGTTTATTTATAAGGCTTAGACTAATCATAGTCTTCTGCACTTGAATCTATGGATTTTTAAGTGTTTTGATTCGAACTATTCATGTTTTAATAAGTAAAATGAGACTGCAAGAAACACACTAGACACCAACCGAAAAGTTATGAATCCTAAAGCACATATACAGTTGATTATTAATAAAAAACAACTAATTTTGAAATGGAAACCACCAATTTTGACGCCAAACTTGGGTGCAAAAACGGAAGAAATAATGTAAGGGGTAAGGAAGAGGGTACATGTATGGGTCATTTTCTGCACAGAATGATAGACTATCGAAAGGTTGTGTGTAGAGGCACATAACAGGTGGGTTTGGTCTGATTGGATAGCAGTCAAAACTTAGAACTGGTGCTGGTCATAATGGACTGTTTTTAAATATGACAACAAACACAACAAAGATTAATCAATTTCAAAAACAACAACAACAAAAATTAATCGGTGTCAATGATATCCATGATCTATATGAAAAAATGCTATGAAATCCTATCATCAATCACTCCGTATATACCCAGTAAGCGCAAACGTGTTAGAATTCTTTTTTTTACCTCTCTTATAAATGGAGTACTGAGTCATTAGGATTTCTGGGAGTATTGTTTTGTTAATGATTGCTAAAGTTTATAGTGCTAAATAACTTTAGTGCTCTAAAAACATAATATTTTGACGTTAGTAACTGATTGTAAATCTGATTTTAAAGCAACAAATAAGAACTACATACGAATTACAAATTGAAGAATAAAGAACCAGTATATCAAAAGAGATCCTTTGGACTGAAAGATATCCAAATGTAATTATGTTCTAAATTTGCTAGAACAATTGAACTCCATGGATAAGGGAGCAAGATGCATACAAATAGTCATGTATCAGAAATGACAATTCACAAAAGAAGTCCATTTGATAACTGAATAGTGAAAGTAAAGTATTTCACGAGCAGACACATGAAAATAAAGTAAAAAGGTTCCGATTTCTTTTTCAAACCTCCGAAACAAGAAAATTGGGATCAATAAACAAAACCAGATAAAATTATCGAAGAAGATTTTAAACTCAATTCATCTATCCTTATGGGAAATCCCCAAACTAAATAGAACTAAGAATGTATACCTATGTGCTTCGATTTAATGATAGATATGTAGAAGAAAATTCTTATTGCTCCGAGTAATTCCTCCTATACACTAAGTTGTGAAGTAGGAGGATAACTAGCATCTATGTTGAGCAGCTATACGGACAGTAACAAAAGAAATTTTATGTTTTAACATGAATGCGAATATACTTGAGAACTCGGGATGACAAGTCTGAAAAATCATTAATGAAAAACATCAAGAATGTCACAAAATAACCAAACACTTGCAACCATCAGGGGATGCACCTAGAATGGCAAAGAAGCACATTACAATAAGTGTGAGAGTGTCGTGCGGCTATATAAGAGAGAGAGAGATAGAGAGAGAGAGAGAGAGAGAGAGAGAGAGAGAGAGACAGAAGGATATCGGGACTTGCTTAGTACAAGGCTCAGTCGGCTACGCTAGTCGCTTCTTCCCCACTTCGTTCTTCGGCAGTCACTGCCGTGTAACCTGGCGGCAATTGACGAACTTTTTCCGGAAATCTTTACCTCGCTTGTGACAATCGTCGAATGAGAGAACCGATAAGGGAGCGAGGGTTATAGGTATTGATCGAACAAGTGCGCTAGGGCAGACTTCAGAGTATGAATCGGTTATGGTGTGCTTTGTGGGATGGGAATAGTAATATATTTTTTGGGAAGTACTTGCTTAGCTAGAAGCATCTATGATAAGTGCTTCCATAGTCCATACAAAAACTTAAATGAGCAAATGATCAAATGACTAATATTTATTCATATAAGTCATGGATATCATTTGACACTGATTAATCTTTGTTGTTATTGTTTTTAAAATTGATTAATTTTTATTGTGTTTGTTGTTTTTAAAAGCAGCCATTTCAACTAGAGTCCATTTTGACCCGAGCCCGTTCCAACTGCTATCCAATCCGACCCAGCCCTCCTGTTTTGCCGCTTTTACACACAACCTTTCGATGGTCTATCATCCTACGCAGAAAATGACTCATACATGTACCCTCTTCATTACCCCTTCCACTATTTCTTCCGTTTTTGCACCCAAGTTTGGTATCAAGATTGGTGGTTTCCAATTCAAGATTCCCAAGAACACAAGAAAATCATTCAAAATAAGCTGCTCTAACGTTGACAATTCTCAAGATCAACAACAACAACTCAATCTCTCTGTCCTTCGCTTCACTTTTGGGATTCCTGGATTGGATGAGTCGTATTTACCCAGATGGATTGGATACGCTTTTGGATCTCTTCTCGTTTTGAATCACTTCGTGGGTTCAAATTCAACCCCCGTGACTCCCGCACAGCTTGTGAGTGTAATTTATTTGCATTTTTGTGATAACTTGGATTTTGCATGATTATGTGTAAACGTAAATAACTATAACCTCTTTGAATTAGATGGCTTATACTCATTGTTCAAAATCTTATGAGGAAGTTAATACATTCGAAATCCTTACTTTTACCCTAATATTTCCCGCTGAGTTTGCTATATTTCATGTTGGGTTTTCAGAGAACGGAGGTTCTGGGTCTTTGTTTAGCCGCATTCTCTGTCATGCTTCCCTACATTGGGCAGTTTCTTAAGGTGAGAAGATTTTATTTTTATAGTTCTTGATTGCTTATATATTACACCACAAATTGATTTTCAAAAGGACAAATTGCAATTTTCAATTTCAGTCACCCGGACTTCAAATTTGCTAGTGAAGCCAACTTACTCTTCAAAAAATTATTGTTTATAAGTAATTTTGCTATGCTGCTAAAGAAATTGGATGCTTTTTTCACAATTGTTTTTTAACAACTGTTTCTGAAAATTGAATTGCTTGAACCAACTTAACATAATGCAGGGTGCTAGTCCGGTGCTTCAAGCGAGCATTCCTGACGGTTCTAAGCAAATATTTGCCATGTCACCGAATTTATCCGATACAGTTCAGGAGGATTTAGCTTGGGGATCATACACTTTATTGCGTAACACAAACAGCATTTCTGTGGTATTTTTCAAACCAAGACTTCTATATCAGAGTAACAATTAAATAACGAAATTAAAATGTGGATCATTTTATCCTAAAAGATCAATAACTTGTAAACGAAACAGACCAGTGTGATTCTTGTCTAGTTTAGCTGTTTGATTCTTGACATGCTGATTGTCTTATTATTTGAAGTAGCTCATATCCATTCGAGATGTGGTATGTGTACGTGGCTATTGGAACACGCCCAAAAGCATTGATTCATCAAAGGACCAAGCGGTAGAATGGTTTAAGGATCAACTTCAACGGATTGGCCTATTTGATTTAACCGATACCCTTTATTTTTCTCAGAGATCAGGTATTCTGGTTAATTATCATATATGTTGAGTACGTTTAATTTCAAAAGAAAATTGACTATTGAGTTAATCTTGATGAAAAGAAAACTGGATTAGCAGTACATTAAGAAATTAGATGGCTTGAGTGTGGCATTCTATGTTATTGAAAAGATTTTTGTATGTTATTTTTTCCACTAAAAAGAGATAAGTAGATCTGGAAAACTTTTTTCAGATTCAGAGCTTTGGGAAATGCTCCCTGAGGGGACTCGTTCTCTTTTGGTTTTGCCTGTGCTTAAGAATGTAGATGAAGATGGGAACTCGAACTACAAGAATGTGGGGTTTGTGTTGTTGGCATCTAGCATGAGTTACGCATATAGCAATAAAGACCAAGCTTGGATAGCAGCCATTGCTAAAAAGTTTTGAGGTACAACCCCTTGTATCTGTTCGTAATATGTATTACATACATATATAATGTAAATACTGATATGAACCAAATTGATATATTGATAAATAGGATTAATCTCAACAGTCGGCATGCTCTCCTATAAATTATACTAAATAATTAACTTGCTCCGTCAGCTAAAAATATTATCTATAGTGAAAATTTAATAACTTTTATAATTAAAAGACTTCAAGAATATGGATCGTATCATAATTTTCACCCCAAAACACACCTTCTCCTCAAGGTGTGGCTTTATAAACTTGCTTCGAAAAGCTCCAAGATCCCAAGTTTTTCTTTGAGAATAACGTGATCTGTTACCATTTTCGTTATGATGGAAATACAATTAAAATATCTGAACAGTAACTGAATGATTTTCTGAAAGGCGTTAAAAATCAAAACTTGTGCAAAAGCAAAAACCAATATTGGCAAATTTGAAGACAAATCGTTGCATTCTTTGTTCTATTTATTAATATGTATTATAACTTTCTAGATTGTCATCAATATATATTCAATGTTACAGATACATAATCTATGCTATGACTAATCTTCTATAAATGAAGACTAAAAAACTTGTGGGAAGTTAGAAATGAAGATAGAATATATTTATAAAAAGGGCGGTCTAATGTGATCAGTTACAATTTGTAACGTATTTGTTCCATCCACAAGCATCATTCAAACCTGACTTAATTTGAACACTTCCTTTCTTTTGTTATGTTCTACCTTTTTTGTCCTGCTTGAGTGTCATTGTACTTATACTCTGTTTTGTTTGTTTTTTGATCACTGCTAGCTTTGTACTGCACATGTTTGTCCAGTTTAAATGTTGGATATAATTGTCTCTCAAAGTGTTTTCTATCTCCTTGTAATGTTTGCATGCTGATCTACTTACTTAGTCAACCAGGAGGTTTAAACCAGCCTGAGAATTACTTACTTCTTTTAACTACTTTTTCTATTTTACCATTAATTAAATATCAGTATTATATCTTTTATCGGGTAATAATGTAAGGTTAAAAGTAACATGTACTTAGCCCAGCTTTATTATATGAACTTCAAATCATTAGCAAGTTTTAGAACTCCGTGGCGCCACTCAACTTCACTAATTAAACCTTGCATTAACGATTGTTATTACTGAGTACATGAGGTTTGAGCTTTGTCATTACCTTTAGAATCTTCACTTGAACTTCATAAAAAAAACATGTGAAACAACTTAAGTAATCAGAATTGCCTAGTGAGTACTAGCGTCCGGCGCTTTGGCATCACACACTCGAATATTTACATAATTATTTAGTGACCAACCTTATTCAAGCTCAACAAAAACTCAAGCCACGCGGTTGGTTAACATTTCGATTGTTTTTAGGCTCGAGCTCGAACTCGGTAATAAGTCAACTTGAATGATTTTGAGGTTGAGTAGCTAAATTAAAGTTCAATTCATTTGCAGCTAGTGAGTACACAACATTTTGCATCAACACAATCTACCACATATTTACCTTCTACGATCTTGTATACATATAACCTCCCGACATAGACCGAAGTCTTGTGACAGCTAATGCCGGTCCATTTGGGCTCCAGTGACCGTGGTGGCATAGACCAGAGTCCCTTGACGGCTATCCAAAACTGTGTAAACATAATCATGAGGCAATATCATATCATTGTAATCATACATTCATTCGTTTGTTCATACGCATGAGATTCATAATGTTTCGGTTATCATTCATATGTATAAAGTTAATGAACTCTCCTCGGTTATTTCATAAGCTAGCAAATCGTAATTAGGCTATCCATTATACTCCCCCTTTCCCCTTTCCTTACCCACTGCCACATCAGTGCCACATCATTTTCTCTCCCCTTCCCTTTCCCTTACCCACTACACCCGTTATACCTTCCCTTTTCCCTTTCCCCTATTTTTTATTTTATTTTTATATTAAATAAACCATTATTAAACTAAATATTTTTTTTCATTAATAATTTTAAAAAAAAGTTACATAATTTAAAAATTCATACGACGATAATAAAAAAAAAGAAAATTACATAATTTAAAATCCTAAAAATACGAAAATAAAAAATAAATAAAAAGTACATAAATTTTTTTCAACTAGTCTTCATTCTCGGGTACTTGAATACTCCAAATGTGTTCGACCAAGTCTGACCGAAGGTTGATATGAGTCTCCCGGTTATTGACTTGTCGAACGTTTTCTGCCCGTTGTTCCTCACTGATATGTCCTTCGATATCATCCGCTACAAGGTCGTCATCATCGAAATCATAAATCGCATTTCCTTCGTCTTCAAGAATCATGTTGTGTAATATTATGCACGCGTACATAATATTTCATAGCCGTGCCGGAGTCCATGGTCGTGCCGGGTTGTGGAGAATATGCCAACGCTGTTTAAGCACACCAAAAGCCTGTTCAACGTCTTTTCTTGCCGATTCTTGCCGAGTCTTAAACTTTTTCCTTTTCTCGTCTTGTGAGAATGTAAATGATTTGACGAATGTTGCCCAATCTGGATATATCCCATCGGCAAGATAATATCCGTGTTTGTACTCTACTCCATTCACCTCAAATGGGCAATCAGGAGCTTTATCGTCGTACACATCGTTGAATATTGGCGACTGGTTGAGAACGTTGATGTCGTTATTGGAACCGGCAACACCAAAGAATGCATGCCAGATCCACAAATCGTGAGATGCCACCGCCTCTAGCATAATTGCCGGTCGCTCATGGTCGCCTCTAATATATTGACCTCTCCATGCATTCGGGCAATTTTCCCAAGCCCAATGAGTACAGTCTATGCTATCAAGCATGCCGGGAAAGCCGTGTTTGGCCTCATGGGCGGCATACAATGTATGAACATCATTATAAGTAGGTTTGCGTAAGTATTTTCTTTTATAGAGATGAATGATACCTTCGCAAAAAGTGTATATGCAATCCCGTGATGTTTTCTCCGACATCCTCAAGTACTCGTCAAGAGAATCGGTAGTGGTCCCGTATGCTAATTGTCGGATAGCAGAAGTACACTTTTGTATCGGCGAAAACCCTTTCCGCCCTCTTGCGTCCCATCCCAACTTGAAAAATTCATACTTTCGCTCGAGATCATAAACAATACGTGTGAATAGGCGTCTGCTTATCCAAAACCGTCGTCTAAACATTTCATCGTCATATACCGGGGTTTCACTGAAGTAGTCGCGAAATAGCATTTCGTGTCCTTCAATACGATTTCTATCTTTTGCCGGCCTTCTTCTTTGTCTACTCGAGGTTTCTTCGTCGTCACCAAAAATTAGGCGGACCGCTTCTGTCGCAACGGCAATTGCAACTGTACGTTGACGATCCATAAATTCTTCAGTGTTTATTGACTCAGTTGGTGAATCCATATTTAAAAAATATAAAAATGAGAGAGATAGAGAGAAAATAGAGAGAAAAGAATGTGTAAAATGATATAAAATTATTGGAATGAATGAGGTTTATATAGTGATAAATTAAAGAATAAAAATTAAAAAAAATAGCCGTTTGCAAAAGTAGCCGTTGGAGGGGGGGGGGTGAATTGCTTCGACCTACGCAGCGAGTTCTGAGACCCGGAGCCCTCCTACCCGCGCGAGTAGCCAACCACCCGAGGGGGTGTAGCTCGCGAGCTCGCCACTCACTCGCTTGGAGCTCGCCCTCTCCGAGTCGCCCATAACGGAAGGCCTTAGATACAAAATTTACCACTCGAATATATCAATCAAGACTAAAATGTCGATATATATTGATATTGAAAGAGAACTTTTTTTGTGACATAAAATACGCATAAATTCATTTATTTATATTTTATTTAAAAAAATTTGTAGTAATAATTTGTTGGTACTCTAATTAAACCAGGTCCTTTTAAAATTCTTTCTGCTTAAATAGTAACTAGCCATTTCTTGTATAAAAATCATATGGCCCATAAGGGGCAGCCCACTAGCACAGCCCAATCCTGTCAACATTGCACAAGGGGAGCTCAATGACTCAATGCTCTACTTTTATGATCCATTCTTGTACAAAGAGTTCCTATGACCAAGGTTTGGACTTTTATAGTTAAAATAAATCGAATCTCTAGAGGTGAACAAATGAGACTAGTCTGACCGTTCCGGCGAAGACTGTCAAGACTGGACAGGTCCTGAACCGGTCCAAGACCGCCGTGTCGGTTCTCGGTCAGGACCGGTCCGGAGGTGAAGACCGTCACGAACCAGTCCGAAAGTCGGTCCGGACCGAACCAGTCCAAGAATCCAAACCGGTTCTAAAAAATATCTCACCACCTCTTCCATTTTTCTTTACACCAAACTTCTTTTTACATATTATCTCTATGTTATTCTCTCTACGTTTTAAGTTGTCAAAAAAATATACGAAAAGGAAACGTCTAAACTGAACTGATAAATATCCGAATGAAAAACGGACGGGTTTGGACCGAAGTCGGACTGGTCTGAAAAAAGACCGGACCATCTGAAAACCGAATGGTTTTACGCGAGGACCGAATCGGCTCCGGCACGGACCTCCCGGGACCTGACCGGCCCCGAAAGAGTCCAGGACCGAATTTGTTCACCTCTAATCTCTACTCAAGACAGTCTTGATCGGCCCTATATGTTTTTCTATTGTTTTCTTTGTAAACAAGTTTTCAACATTCATATGCAAATATATTTAAGAAAAATGATCCACCCGAATAATTCTCAAGTTCTTTTATATATTTTTCGGTATTTCTTTTGAACCAGAAAAAACTTGAATTTTTCAACATGTAATCTTTAATCACATGATCGGTGGTGACCGTGACAATGGGAAATTCATTACTCCCAATTTAGTGGAGAATGATCCATTACCCATTAATAGATAATAATAGTTTATATTTCTAACAACCAAACATTATTAATAATTACCACTACTTTTATCTTTCCTTATTGTCTAAAACCCTTATCAATAATCCCTTACAAATTTGATAATTAGTTTTATTGTAATTACTTGGTCCACAGGCTAAGTCATTGTCTCCTTAGTAGTGAGGAGCTATTTACAGTTATCTTTACTTATTGGTCTTCTTTTATCTAATTTGGATTTAAGGCCTCACAACTCTTTATTATCTTTACTTTTTATCAAAAAGAATTTATCATTTCCATCTGTTTTCTCTTTTTTTTGGTCTTTCATAACATCTAGGGAAACCAAACATTGTGGAAACCTTTATTATACAGTTATCTTGCATTTCGCAATATTCTTTTATTTTTAATAATAATAAAAAAAGAAAAAAAAAGACATTGTTGAAAAGGAGCTAGGCCATATATTACATTGAATTTTATAGGGAAAAAGTCGTATTTTGGTGGAGGGGAGGGGAAGGGGGCATATAAATATAATGTGTACGGTTGAATCCAACTACTTCTTATGTCCATATAACTTCTGGAGCATTAAATCCACTGTCAACCACATGCTCTTACCATACCCGCATCCATTCAGACAATTTTGCCGCGTCCTTTTCATTCCTTTACTTATAATGTTTCACCTTAAAAATATGGTATTTCTACTTTAATAATCGGGTTGTGCGGTAGAAAACTATTCAAACCTGGTTGCTATTCTGTGAAGTAAACTCTTTAAAAAAAACTTAAAAGTTTAACCGAGAAAAGCCGAAAAGGTACAAATTTTGATTTAAACCTTATATGGTATCATGATACATCATTTTATTCATTACCAGACTTGAACTCGTAACTTTATAAATTCTTTAGTTATCTTGAATCATGTATGTATGTCAGGGTCTCTATTTATTAGAGCCTTTACAATATTTATGTAACATCCTTATTAAACTAATTATTATTTTATTATTTCCTAACGGTTAACTTATGTTATAATAATAATAATAATATCCACTAATATCCACTAACTAAGAATAATGTTGAGATTTGGGATATTTATATATTAAAAGTGTAAATGAGAGAACTGTGACCAAATTCTTAGTTTACGAGACTTATTTCGCCAAACAGCCAGCCAAACTACGAAAATACAAAAAAGGTTTTGTTTTTAAAATGCACATGTAATGTGTTTTTAGTGGTGCAACTCAGGGAGGGACGAGAGAGAGAGAGAAGCTTGAATTGTCGCAAATTGGAGATAAACAATTGTTTGATTTAGGGTAACATGATAACGTACTCTATTTAATGTAAATATGTGGGTGGTTTTGGTAATTCAGAGTGTGGTCGTGTTCTTCACTGAATGGCATGTAGTAATTGGTCGATCGAATAGGTAGTAGCCATCTAAAATTCTTGAGTCTTGTAGGAATATAGGGTGTTCGGCAACGGGTTTATGAGAGATTATAGAGGTTTTGGATTCTATTTTTCACCGTCAAGCCTCGTTCGGGTGTTAAAATCTTAAGGGGAAAATGCTTTTATTTGGGGGCTTATAGAGGATTCTCTATAAGCCCCCAAAATAAAAGCATTTTCGAATAGCTTATGGCTTGGACTTGAGATTATCAATTAACCAGTCTCCGCCCTAACCCCAGCCAAGCCTTCACCTTAGCCCTAGCTAGTTTCGCTAAACACACCTGTAGATAAGGATTGTTTTGGAAAGCTATTTATTATATTAATAGTGCATTAGTCTTAACGATTAAGACAATATCGATACAAAATATCGAAGGGTTGGCGTGTCACTATGGTTTTTCATGGTGATTTAAAATAAGTGATAAATGATTGTATTATTATGTTTCGAAAGTATTAAACAAGTGAAAAGGGCATGAATTTGGCTTAGAAACCGAGATTTTGTAAAAACGTAAACTGATGGGTCGCAACAATTGTATGCGGTATCACAATACATGGTGTGGTAAGGGAACTTTGTTGTGCAATATTGCACACATTTGAGATAGTAAAGGTAGTCGTATAGTATGGCACCTAGTGGTGCGATAAACTATTATATCACATTGATTCAGTTTTCAAACATATTACATTGTTTATAGATTTTCAACACAAATAAAGTAAGAGATATGATTTTTCTATTTATAGAATTTATTGAAACAAAATATTGTTTAGTTTATTTTGTAATATAGCTTTAAAGATATTGTATTTTTTGTTGATAAATCATTTGAGAGGTGATATGTGTATTTCTATTATTTTCTTCTACTTAGCCTTTTACTAAAAATTTATAATATTAACACAAAATTAAGAAAAAAGATGAGAAAAGAGCATTCATTAATTTCATATATCATCTTTAGATTGGTAAGAAGTTAAATTAGAAAAAGAATTATAGAAAAGTATATCATATTATCAATTTTATAAACAAAAGAAAAATAAATTCCAAGGAGAGTCGTAAAATTTTGGCAAGAGAATGTGGGTTAGGATGATGCGGTGGTGACTAATATAAGGGTGGGGTCCATATATGCAAGTGGGTGTTGAAAGGGCGGAAAAGAAAGAAGCAGCAGCGAAGCTTTAAAGAAGGAGACATAGACAGGTCACTTCTGGGGTACGGCATGCACCGTACGGCAAATTACGGACACGACGTACGCACTTGTAATTATCATAATCAAGTCACAACAACCTTACCTTACCTTACCCCCATTGCCCCCTTGCTTCTTATTTTAGTAACTTCATCACACTCTACTTTCTATTTTATATTCTTTCACCTTTCAAAACTATTTTCTTTTATTTTGGAATGTTTCTAAGAGCGAACGGTATACCTCTACAAGAAGTCTACATGGCTGATGTGGACCTCGGTATGCCGAGGGGAACACCACCCCCCAACCTTGGCATACCGAGTTTGGAGGCAAACTCGGCATTTGGCCACCGAGAATGCAAAGCGAGAGAAAGGGGAGAGAGGAGAGAGAAGAGAGGGTATTTTTTAATAAAAAATCTGAAAACATGAAAGCATGGGTATTTCCTACCTTGAAGCATAGGCAAAGCATAGCTGACGTGGCGCTAATGTGTCCAGAAGCATGGCATGTAGAGGTTGGGGTACTCCCCATGCTCTAAAATACATTTACAATCACCTGAAAAATACCTACCCCATTTCACTAGCCTTTTATTATTTTTATTTTATGATAATAGGTTGTCATAAAAAGTTGTTTACGTTGGGCCAGCTTTGGGTCCGGGATTATTTGGATCCAAACCGCTCATTTCTCAAGGATCGGTCCGCAGATAATGATTTTGGTTGCCTGAGTAAGGGTCGGAGATAACCTAAGACTATTCTCCACAAATTTTTCCTTACCAGACCCACCAAACATTTACGGTGAGAGAATATACCACCTCTAAGATGTTTACCTAAGGTAGAACACATGATCTGAAAAAGGATATGTACACTAACCATTAGGCCACCATGTATCAACTATCAAATAACAAAATTGATTTTGTTTATAAGTAACAATTGCCGATATTTTTTAACAAGCCACTATAGGTTTAGTAATAGGAAAGAAGCGGCTTAAAAGAGTGTTGGTTTTATTTTATAACAATAGGTTAAAGGTATTAATCATGTTCTTAAATGATGATCGACCCTTCTACATATATTCATATTAAGTAGTCATCTTATTTTTTTTAACGGTAAAGATAGAAACACTAGACGAAATTTCGGTATAACCAACACACCGCCTAGAAATTCCGAAAATTATATTAAATAAACTACTAGCAAAATGCTAGCAAAACACTAAAGTACAAATAGAAGAAACCAAGTAACCACCGGCAAGAAATTAACTAAAACAACTAATCGAGGAGTGACATCATTCACTCCAATGATTAGTAAAATTAGCCTTTACTAATCTATGACTAATTAATCCAATAAAAAAAACGAGTATGTTTGGATTTGGCTGAAAATGAGCAGCACCCTTTCACGAGATACACCTAGAAATACATTTCTGTTTCTCATCTTCCAAATCTGCTACATGTATGTATATATTACTATCATGGACACCTTCCGAATTGATCAACTAAAACTCATATTGGACCCTCATTCAAACAGGTTAGACAGTTGACATATACCATTTATATTGACTCCCCACCATAAGCCAATATCTTGAAAAATCAATTTAGCCACAATGCATTCACAAACAAATATGTCTCATCTTCCTCCTCAACCCCACACAAGGGACAGTCAAGGGATAACAAACAAAAACTGCCCTCCTTTTCAAATTTGTTTTAGTGCTAACCTTCCATGAGCAACCATCCAAGCATAAATGTATACCTTTGATGGAATTTAATTAATCCATCTAAGTTGACCTCACCCTGCTTTTTGTAAAAAGAAACATCATACTTCCTCCGTCCCATTTTTATTGTCCAGTTTTAACTTTTTAAATTCTTTTTTTTTCAAGTTTGACCTTAATTAGTTTTGTTTCTGTTATATAATACTTGATGAAATTTATATCAAGGAAAATACATTTAAAATACAATGCATTCATATATTTTGTATCAAATATTATATAACACAAAAAAAATATTTAAGGTCAAAGTTGAAAAAGTACGACTTCAAAAAGTCAAAAGTGGACAATAAAAATGGGACGGAGTGAGTAAGATTTTCTCATTAAGACCACCGTGAATTGTCCCGAAAGCTCTGAGGCCCAAAGGTGATGGCTGACAAGCTACAATATGGGCAGCCCCTTATCACATATAGAGATACGGAAGTGGTATGCTTTTCGGTCAAGAAAAAAGGTTGTTAGAGACTTGGATCGATCGCAATTACAAGTACTCGAGTAGATAAACACAAGAACCTCATCCAATAAATTATCTTGATCTAGTTGGTTATTAGATTCTAGACTAGCTTGATTCCTTTTACTTTATTTTACTTTCTTGCTTGCTAAATGCTACTTTCCCATGTATTTGCACCTTTCAAATATGCAGGAGAGTAAAACATATGTATTTGTATTGGTTTTTAATGCCATTAATGGCCTTCAAAAATCTTCTATGAAGTAATAAATTGCATTTATATTTTTATATAATATATATATTTGAAATTATTATTCCTTCCACTTTTACATTAAATTGACTCATTCAATGGTCAACTACCAATACTAGTTTGTTCTTATAAGGGGAAAATATCCTTCTCCTTCTGCGAAGCTGTCGCGTAGACTCTTACCAAATGGGCCATAACACAGCATATCGTATTAGATCATAGATTATGACAATTTTATTATGTGTTTAAATAATTTTAAAATATTGTTTGATTGTTGATCTGAAAGTAATTTTTTTACGTTATAAAATGCGTAATTGTTCATATATAAACGCAGATTAATACAGGATAAACACAATTATAGTAGATTTAGAATTGTGTTGATGTAATGTAATCTCAAATTCTAGCTTTAAGTACATAATAAATCTAATAAGTTACTGAATTTATACGAGTATAAAGTTATAGTTGTTGTGTATGATATAAGAAATTATTATACAAATCACCTTTGTAAACTTATTAGTTATCAGAATATAACTAAGACAATGAGCATCACTTTGAACATATGGTTATAGTGTAATCAAAGACATGATAAAGATATCTATGACACAACCTTTTCCAAAGCCACGTCTTTAGAATTTAGATGGAGCAGATCCATCCTATAATATAATTATAATTATATATATAATATTATGAATTCGCAGAAAATTAGGATAAATTTAAAATGACTATCCCTGCCAAGATCTTCAGACATGCACTTAGTTCAAAAATCACTCTTTAGTCACGCATGTAACTTATTATATTCGGGATATATGAATAATTTATGTACGTTTCTAGAAGCTTTATTTACTTTTGTAAAGGTTTGTAAAAGATATGCATGATCAAGAGATTAACATCGAATTAAATCTTATAATCCTATGATTAAAAAAATCTTACGAAAAATCTTAATTATGCTTCCTTAGAACTTATACATTATCATTTATAATTTTCTACTATACATACACATTCACCAATTTAATTAATTAGAGAATTATAATCTTTCATTTGTTCTAATTTAGATTATAACCATTCTCTTTGGTCAAATTAATTAAAACTTAGTTTTAACTTTAAATACAACTAATAAATTATAAAGTTTAGAAATTTCACTACTGATTTAAAATGGAAATATATATTATTTATGTGATAAAATCGATAGATGTTTAAAAGACCAACTAAAATATCTATTCTTTTGCATTCCATTGGAAATTTTAAGGATATAAACTAAAATGCCGGTCTTTATTCTCGTGTCGACGCTTCCATCAGAGTGTGGGTGTAGACAATGTCTGTCGTCATTTTCTTAAATTATAATCTAATTCGTGTTTTATAATTGTTTTATAATTATTTAATAATAATTTTATTGATGTTCGTATTTATTATTTTTAAATAAACCTGTATTTCACATATACATTTAATCTAGTATCTTTATATAACATAGGAATGTTAATAGTTATAGCTAAATCCAATTCCAATTCTCTTTTTGTCAATGAATATCCTAAAGCAGTAAAGCCAAAGAATTTTATTTATCGTAATAGCCAGAAGTGAATCTAAAACTTTTTTTACTAGTGACAGAATATAATAATAAGAGCTAAGCAAATTTCAAGACGAGTTGATCGAATAAAAGTTAAAGTTTCATAAACCAAAACTTAAAATTTTACCTAAGAAACATTAAAGTTTTAGTATAAATCTAATTAATAATTGGGTTTAGTATCGAAAAGTGTATCGAACTTGTCACTTTTTGCTATTGTATATATCCAACTTTGAAAACTACCATTTAGTGTATCGAAGTATTATACTTTACCATTTTATACATTGGTTTACCTTCTCTTCAGGTAGCCAGTAAGTTACATCTTTTTTATTTATTTTTATAATTCTAAAATGCCATCTCACATGCCATGTCATTTTTACATATTTTTAGTCTCAAAATATGAACAATATGAACATGAAGAACAATATAAACATAAAAAACAATATAAACATGCTAAATCTTTAACCATTATTGAACAAAAACACAAATCCATAAATTGAAGGTATGGAAAAAAATTAAACAACTGAAACCTAATAGCGAGAACACACATCGGAGAACAAAAAACAAAGAACAAATATGGATTTCATAAAGAACAAATTGACATCTGGATTTTCACAAAGAACAAATCTGGATTTCACAAAGAACAACTGAAAGCTAATAGTGAAGAACAAATCGATTTTCACAAAGAACAAATTGAGAACAAAACTTAAATCGATCAGATCTGGGTGTCAGATGGTGATGTTCAGATCTGCCTGGTTCAAGATGAAGATGAAGCAAGATGAAGGCGGTGGTGGTGGTTGAAACCTAGTTCGATCGTAGGTGGTGGCGATGGCAACTAAAAACCGTTGAAGAAGAACCCTAATCGCTTGAAGTCGACGGGGCCCTTGAAGAACCCTAATCGTCCTTAAAGAAGAACCCTAATCGTCCACCGTTGATTAAAGTCTCCGAGTTCGCCGATTGAAACTGAAAACCCTAATCGCGCAGATCGTAGGTGAAGGCGATTGAAACCCAGTTCATGAACTGTCGCCTGAGAACCCCAACTTCTGGGTGATTGATGTTAAGCTTCTGGTGGTGAATCGACGAGGATGAATAGATCCGTTTGATGTTAAGCTTCTGGTGTTAAACTGTCGCCTGAAACCCAGTTCATGAAGTTCGACGGTGCATAATAGAGACGTGAAGATGTCCAGAACGATGAATAGGTTAGTCGACGGTGCAGAAGAAACCATAATCGCCGGAGATGGTGCACTCGCCGGAGATGAAGAAGTCCAGTCGACGGTCCTTCTGGGTAGATTCGATGTAATAAGTTCTTTCTTATTAACATTAGTTATTATTATTATTTTTATTATTATTATTATTATATTTTCAATTATTTTTATGTGAGAAATTACATGTCACCATTTAAGTTTAATGCCACCTCACTAAAACCTTGTGTCACATCATCATAACCTGTGCCACAACACCATAACCTGTTGAACAGGTAACCCAATACATTATTTGGTAGTTTTAGAAATTTGGATACACCAACTGGTAGTTTTGAAAGTTGGGTATACACAATAACAAAAATTGACAAGTTTGATACATTTTTCGAAACTAAACCCTCAATAATTTAAGACAAATTTAATTTTAAATTTGTAACAAACTAAGATCTTTTCAAATTTCAGTAATAATAAATTAACAATGGTTTCACAATTTAGCAATCTAGGATTTGACTAGCAAAATGGTTAAATAATTACCAAATTTCTTTTCACTATCAACCGGAGGCATTGCTCTAACTTTAATTTAGATTATTTTGTCTCTGACATATTAAATTGGTAAACTTACTTGTTTTTTTATGTGTTAATTGTCCAAATGGTCCTTTAACTTAAAAGTTTTTGTCATTTTCGTCCTTTAACTTTAAAAGTGGTAAAAATCGTTCTTAAACTACCATTTTCATGCCAATTTGGTCTTTACTAACGTTAGCCGTTAGTTATCTCTGTTAAGTCAGGGGTATTCTGGTCTTTTTACCATTCTTTAATATTTAATTATCTTTAAATAATATATTTTCATTTTTTAATATTATAAAAACCACTTTTTGTCCTTTCTAAAGACCCTCTCTCTCTCTACACACATTTTTTCTCTCTCTCTACACGGTTTCTCTCTCACCTCTCTCTTCTAAGGTTTTCTTTTTTCAGATCTGAGTTTGTATGTGGTGTTGGTGATGTGCGGTGGTGGTGGGTATGTGTGTGTATGGATGGATCTGAAACAACCCACATGATTCTTCTTCTTGGTGTGCGGTGGTGGTGGGTTTCATTGACGGTGGTGGTAGGTTTCATTTTTAGATCTGAAACAACCACCACGAAGATGTTACCGTTTCTAGGCTGTGGCCGGAAAATGTTCCCGTTGTGTGGTTGACCGGAAACAGAGGAGAGAGAGGGAGTAAGAAGTGGTGATGGTGGTTGTCTTAAAGTGTAGAGAGAGAGACGACATAGATCTATTGGGAGAGACTAAAAGAGGAAGAGAGAGATTTGAGGATGAGAGTGAGATGGTGGCGGTGGTGGAAGAAAGTGGTGGTGGTGGAGATGGGGAGATGTAGAGAGAGAAACTTGTAGAGAGAGAGAGGACAGATGGAGAGATGAGAGAGAGAGAGTGGACACGTGGAGAGAGACAGAGGAGACACATGGACAGATGTGAGAGAGAGTAAGGGGACACGTGGACTTTCAACTTGACAGACTTGGAACTTTGATAAAGTTGACTTTGACTCTTAATTATTAACTAATTTATAAAATGAGTAAAAATAAAAAGTAAAACAATAAAATATAAATACAAGGGTAAAATGGTCATTTTACCTATTTTAACGGAAAAAGTTAACGGAATCTGTTAATAAGGACCAAAATGGCATGAAAATGGCAGTTAAAGGACGATCCTTATCACTTTTAAAGTTAAAGGACGAAAATGGCAGAAAACACTAAGTTGAAGGACCATTTGGACAATTAACTCTTTTTTTATTTATAAAATTTAATATTTATTGCAACAATATGATTTTAAGAATGTTACATACCACACACACAACTTTGACATGTTTCGACCGACACAATTGATTTTTTATTATATTTGTTTTCCGTTTTGAATGTTACCAAACATGTTTTATATAATAGCGAGTCTATACAACCATTTTACAACCTATAATATAATTCTAATTAATATGTAACAAGTAACCAAATTTAATTAGTTATTAGTGAATATTTAGGCAAAATATCTTTAATTTTCTCAAAAAAGGGTAGACCATGGTTTTGTGGCTGAAGATAAGCATGTGCTCTCCCTCTTCTGCTGGATTATTGATCTTTAGTACCTTCTTTTTTAGCTTATATACATATATCCGTAGATCGATATAATTATATAATGATTTTAGGTTTAATGGTACACGGAGTTGGCCCAAACCGTGTGCCTCATACATACATACATACATCGAATCTCTGCATCTACTGCTTAATTTTCCCAATAAATATCTAACATATCTAATATTATTAGTATGCTTGATAAGCATCTAAAACTAAATAAACATCTAATTAAACTAAATAAACATCTAAAACTAAAGTGATTATTAGAAGAAGGGAAATATTAAAAAAAAACTTTTCAACACATACCTCCTTCTAACAGTTAGATATACATAGTGATTATTAGATATATTTAAAATTAAATAAAAAATATGTGATTTAATCAAAACCACATGAACGAAATTTGAAAAACCACGTATATAATTTTGTTTTAATAAATTTTAATATACGCGCGTTACGAGACAAGTTGAAATGAACTCGGTCAATATATATTCCTGAATAACCCTATGTTGGACTCACCCCAAAAGTTGATATAATACGTACGTACGCAAATAGATTGCTTGCTAGCTTGTTTAAAACCTCAATTTATTATTAGGTGTACCTAGTTGTTACGATAAGACATATAGCTTAGGACTAAATAAATATTAGTCCATTCATGTGTACTACTGTTATTTTTTAAAGGAATTTTTTAATGTATGCTAGTATTATATCCGTATAATATAGCTGTTATAAATATTTTTTTTTGCTAACTTGTCTATTTTGTAATATAGAAGTAGTGTGTTTCTTTTCTTAACTATAATGAGTCAAAACAAAATTTACATGGATGGTACTATTCAATAAAAGTGTTGGCACTATAACCCTATTATATTTTAACTATATTACCCACTTAAAAATCGAGTAAACTATATAAATATAGGTTATATGTTATTTAGATTTAATGCTTCTTAGTTATTAAAATAATATATAAAATTGTCATTAACTCTACCAAACAGTTGTTTTATTTAATAATTCCCATTTAGTTTAATATTAAGGGTAAATTAGTGATTCAAAGTACTTAAAATTAAGAGATTAAAACAAAAAACCTAAATGATTTATAAGATAACTAGCATTGCACCTGCGCAATGCGGCAGCGATGACAATAGTTTGTGCTCGATAAAATGTTTGATTTAAAAAGTAGGGTATGGTATGAAATGCGATGTTAGTCAACCTATCAATATCTTTTCTACCTTTTCTGATTTCTTTACTTATTTTTTTTACAATCAACCATTTTATTAGTTGTTAAAATAGTTTTTGAAAAACAACTAAAAATATTATTATTGAATAATTAGAGAAAAATATATTATAGCCTTAAAATTGTATTGATGTAAGTAATTTAGCCATAATGAGATAAATTAAATAATTTTTGTGATGTTTAATAATTTATTAAAGCAATAATTGTCTTAAATTAGTTGAGATAATCAAGAGAATGATTGGTTAGGCTATTGATTTAAGTGTTTGTATATTAAGCAAAAAAAATATACTACTTAAAATTAAGTAGTCTTAAAATTTTTAAGAGAGAGAAAATTAAATGCTTTATAATTTATTATAGATATTGACATCTACGTACACTACAAGAAATTAGAGTATTACCCACACATAATTTAGTCACACATATATATGTGTGGGTATTTACTCACACATATTTGTTTATGTGTAGGTAGTTACATTTTCTATCTTTTTAATGGTGTTTAGCACTTATTATGTGTGGGTGATATATTTTAGGAACACTTTAATTTGGGGAAAATTTTCCCTCTAGAATTTTGATTGATATTAAATTCAATTACCTACACATAAGGTAAAAATCTGTTAATGTGTGGGTAAATTACCAACACATACCACAAATTTTATTAATGTGTAGGTAAATTAACAACACAAATACAACATTTAATAGTATGTGTGAGTAATTGTTTAACCTTTACTGAGTGTATAATATTTATTTATACATATGAATGTTAATAAAATAAAAAGGTTTGTAAACTTATTTTCATGAAAATTACATTGCATTAGGATACCCACACATAGTGACAAACAAAATATATGTGTAAGTAAATACCCACACATATTTCATATATGTGTGGGTAACTGAGAATTTGATTTTTGATGAAATTCAACATTTATTATATGTAAATAAGACTTTTTACCGACACTTTTTTTTAAAGGAAAGAGTTTACCTCTAAAATTATCAATCGAATGCAAAGTAATTTACCCACACATGTGCATAAGTTTTATAAATATGTTGGTAAATTATCCATACATAAACAAAAATTTAACTCTATGTATCGGTAAATGTTTTAGTTTATACCACCAAGTTACCAACATACATTACTTATATGTAAATATTTAAGAATATAAAATACATAATTACATATTCCGTATGAAAATGGCAAGACATTTGAATTACTCAAACATATATTATATTTAATAAAATAATATATGTTTACATATCAAATACGTATTTTCTAAGCATAATATTCTACACTAAAACGTATAAATAAAAATAATTTTGTTTCATAAATAAAAAATATAAGGAACTTTGAAATCATTATTAATATCTAAAAGCAAAATAGGAGGGAAGATAAATTACAAACTGAAAGTGCTAAAAAATAGGAAATGAAAGCTAATCACGTCCTATTTAAATTCATGATAGGCGATTGAAGATAAATCACTTCCTAATTAAATTTTTGAGATGGAGGGAACGGTTGGTTTCGTCAATAGACGACAGCAAGGAATACGAACAAGAAGTACCATCGTTATTGAAGCCTTCCACCGATTTAAGGTAATCGTAAATATAACTCTCGTTTTGATCAAGGGTTGGGTTTGTATTGCTTTGATGCTCACGCAAGAACTTTTGGTTTCAATTTTAAAATTATGCTTCATGTTTTTCCGTCAAAAAAAAAAAAAAAGAATTTACAGAGTTGAAACTATTAACAGGAATTATCGGCTTTGTTGCTTCTCAACCACAACCGAAAGTGGGGAGTCAAGAATGAAGTTTTATTCTTTTAAGGTATAGTATATGTTTATGGGTTGATTTTTATCATGATAATGTCCGTGTATTTGCATTTCATCTTTTATATTTGGGATCACTCTTTATTACTTGCTTAAAACCATACACGCTTATTAACAAGCAATTGTATCATACTTTTGATTCAATGGATGATTCTCTTGGCAGGAAAGTTGATCTCATTGGAAGACTAGAATCAACTGGCTATCACGGTAACATTTTCGAATTATGATTCTCATGGATCGAGTCATTGTCCTTTCAATCTAGAAGAAGAGTCTAAATCAGAGACAAGAATTTGGATAAATCTCAAATAACATTTCTGCGCCAGCTTTACGATCTTTTGGTTTCTCTAAACTTGTTCCGGAGGCTGAAGAGACTGCATAAGAGCTTCGTGTATTACAAATAGAATGTGATGGACTAAAAGATGAAATGAGCACCTAAGACTATATGGAGCTTTTGTTAGGATTATTTACACTTCTTTCTTTTTTGTTTGTTTAGCATAAATTACATGATTGGCATTTTATTTCTTATAATTGGAACTATTATGTTATAATCTTTTTAATGTGAAATAGTTTTTTGGCCAAATATCTATCTAACTGACCCAACATGGTTGCATTACTTTGTACACATTTGAATATTATTATCGACATATATCATGGTTATTGGCTTATTGTTCAAATAAAAGCTTGTTTTTACCAACACATATACAACTATTATCAACACATAAAAATATGTTTCCCCACACATATTAAAGGACACGTGGCACTAACACTTTTTAGGGTTATGCCACGTCACTTGACACATCAACGTCCACGTCATCATCCAAATAAATTATAACACTTCTACCTACACATATTTTTTGGTTATAAACACACATACATGTGTAGGTATAGAGTACTACATCTACTCACACATTATGTATGTGTAGATAAAGATCTTTACCTACAGGCATGAGCCCACACATGGTTACACTTATTTTATGTGTAGATAAAGAGAACTACTCACACATATGGATGTTTTACCCACACATAACGTGTGTGGGTGTTTACCCCAATTTCTTGTAGTGGTACCCCATTGGATGTATTTTATGATATTTTGATCTCTTGCATGTCCGCGTTTCTTTTCATCATCATTCAGTCGGCAGTTTATGGTTCATCCGATGATATTTTTTATTATCTTAGGAGAAGTTTACATTTGTTAATTTTTTTAAAACTTTTTACATGTTATTCTTGGATTTTTGCTTCAATGAAAGTCTCTGAAATGATCATTGTCATAACTAGCTTAGACCATCTGCATTGGTACCTTTACCGAGCTCGTTGGCCCCCCACCCAGCGCTGCACATCATCACCGTGTTGCTGGTTGGCACGGGTCCGACCAATGGCTAGCCTAGCAACCAACTCCCTTTTTCCCTTTTTTTCTTTTTTTCCTTTACTCTTTTGTAATGGTAAACTCCAGAAATATATGAGTTAGATGATGCTCATCTTACCATATCGATCACTGTTACCGGTAATGACCGACTCGACCTCGAGTGCTTAACTAAATATTTGCTTTTTAACATAACAAAAATTTGAATATATATGAAATAAGTAGGTGTGTAGTAATTTTCCATCATCATGTACACGTAGATGCCAACTGCAAGGCCAAGTTGGTTGATATATGCTTTTTATCATCAAATATATCCATGTTGCTTTTTCATAAAAAAAAAGGTTGCATTCTTTGTCACACCCACCTATGAAACATTTTTATAATAGATGCGTGACTAGGATTCATGCTAGTCATGGTAGCATTGCTTTAGCTAGTCATACCAATCATTGCATTATGTACTTATTATTCTCTCATTTCTTTATAAAAATAGTTAATTATGTATCATCAAATAAACTCAAATTAGCTTTTAAGAGTATGTATGAGTTGTGTGCATATTCTGTTGTATCAATAAAGAAAAAAAAAGAGTAACTTACGAAGTTTATACTTTAGACTTGAATATTTTATCTTTTTTTTTTCTACACGGGATTGGTTTTTAACACTATTTTATATTATCGTTTTTCTGTGAGACAATGTGAGGGTGTTTCACGAGCCACGTATTCGGTGAGGACCATCGCCTATCCATGTGAGGGACGGCTCACGGTCACATATGTGACTACCGTCACGTGCGTGAGGGAGAAATGTGAGGGAATGGTTTTTTTTTTCTTTTTTTGTGATGTGAAGCATGTGATGGATGCGGGGTTTGTGTGATGAGATGAGGGAATGATGGGTGAATGATGTGGCGCTGATGTGGCTGTGTGAATCATGTGATGGATGTTGGTGGTCTTACAGACCTCATCACTGTAGTACTGGGAAAATGGGTCGCTATCCACGTCATGAATTGGTTACACGTGAACTTGGTACCACTCGTTAATTAGGATCGTTTTAGTAGTTTCTACATCATTAAGCCTAACAAAAAAGAGCAAACAACCATGCATATATGTTAGCTTTCGATTACTTTTTCTAGCTAGATGGAATTGAGTTTAAGTACATCCAATATATAGCTGTAGCTGTGGAAAGATATTAAAAGACAGTTAAGCAAAATTATATAAAGAATGTATTAGGTAATTAAATTATTAAGTAGAATGGATGGTGACGCCATAGGATTCAACTTTAGCAATTAAATAAAAAACTAAAAGAAGATGGTGATAAAAAGATGCAAAAACCGACGACAACAATATCCCTTTGCTTTTTCCTTTTTCCCCGGCCTTCTTTGCATGCGGTGACATATATATACTATATATATATATATATATATATATATATAATATACCCCATGTATAGTAGCTAGCTAAGTAGGATAAGATTCTTCCAAGACAACTCATTTTCGCTCATAACCACCTAGCTAGCTCCTCTCCTTCTACTCTCTCTAACAAAGCATCAAATTAAGTAATATTATATACATATAGTACATATATTAAATTATAAGCATGTAAGAACCACAGTTGCATGCTCTTATTTGCAGTAATGTGTAGGTTACAAAGCTCAATATGTGTGTTTGTGTGTATATATATATCTATTAATTTTGTTTAATTATTTGAATGTGATAACAATTCTAAAACAGAAAGTGAAGCTAACACAAAGGAGGTTAGACGGTTATAAAATAGTGATTTTGAGTTTCTTGTTACAAAATCACTTGGTATGATGAATTGTTCGTAAGTGTATATATGGTCACTCATTGATGATAACATATAAATTAAATGGTTAAAATTCTTTCTAAATATATACAGAAAGATGGATTTTTATGGCCTTATAAAAAGATGAATTTCCGATATTTTTTTTATATGTGTAAAGTTAGAAGAAATTCCATGTCCCCACATATATCTTCCCCTCCGCTATTTATATTCCTTCTCTTTTGTTTCTTATCCACACATCCTATCGATCGACTTAATTAGGGGAATACTTGATCTAAACACCACCACTCTTTCTCCTGTTCTTCGCTAGCTCTCTAATTCAAGCTCTTGACGATCCCCATAGGATATTGTCATTGACTAAAGAATATAATTAAGGTTATTTTAATTAAAATTTGTACTTGGGTGCTTGTTCCATGGCCTTCGAATGTTAATATTGTGCACTTCATGTGGCTTTCTAACATAAATTTCGTGTTGAGACATTCTCTTGACATGTAAAAATTAAGCTCATTTAGTTGCTAACGATAAGAGTCAAGGACCTAGTAATATATTGACTACTGTGTTCAAACTTTCAGTCATGTTGTCAAACTCGCCACCATCTGTATTGTTTTTGTTAACTTTTGCTCTCTCATGCCATTAGAATGTTCACTATCTAGACATGAGCAATGTATTTTTGAATGGTGAATTGTGTGAGACCATATACATGCATTTGTTTCCTAGATTTTTAATTTTAATTAACCTCCTAGTCCCAAACATGTTTTCGGGATTCAAAAGTCTCTCTATGGCCTTAAATAGACTTCTTGAGCATGGTTTCAACATAATGCATTATGTTGAAACCATGTTACAAAAAGTTTCAACATTACATTTTTTAATTTTTCTATTAAATGATCTTACAAAAAGTTTCATATCATCAATATACATAGCAATACAAATGTTGCATGCCTTGCAAAGAAGTAATACTAAATTTACAAAATATTATATTTGAGGCGATTTGTTTAAGAATATGATGGTCTGAAACTCTGAATTGACCTTATTGGTTAACCAAAAACGAAAAACCGGACTGTCGGATTTAAAAATAGTTCAATTAATTTGGTTGGTTAATCCAGAGTTAATTAATAGATTTATATGTTCATCTCTAACATATGGCCTTCCTTATCTAATATTATTTATGTAATTTCAATATTAATTTTGAGGAGATTAACCCCTTCAACAGAGAAATGGTCCCAACTATATCATTATGTATACTAGTTAATTAATAATTAGGGTATAATATTTGTGATTATGCACATGATCATGTGCATATCATACATGGTATCATCAAAACATGAATAGCAACAAATATCAGTGGAGTATAAGTTGAAATACCGTGAATTAATGTCAGTCGAGGTCCGAACAGTGAGCATGTTATATATATATTCTATCAGTTGGAACAAAAAAGTATAAAGAAAACCACTTTAGAAAAATGGTAGTAGGTGATGAGTCACAAGACCCATATTGTTTATTTTCATTTTCTTTATATATTTATTTATTTATAACTCATTTAAAAATAAATAAAATAAAAAAATAAATTATGAATAATTGTACCTTACAAGTACGCCTACCTGTACCCTTCCTCCCAATACCCTTTTATATACTCGCATTTCCCCAACACAAAAACACACACTCTCTCCCCATTCTATCTTCTCAAACAAACTGACGAACTTAACCTTAACTATGAAGAAACTCATCCGCCGCCTCTCCCGTGTCGCCGACTCATCTCACTACTCTCTCTTACGACCAGACTCTCGCTTCTCCCGCCGTTCACGGACGCCGAAATCCCGCCGCTCCGGCGGAGGAGTTCCCGAGGGACACCTTCCGGTTTACGTCGGCGATGAAATGGAACGATTCATCGTCAGTGCCGACCTTCTTAACCACCCAATCTTCATCAACCTTCTCAATAAATCGGCTCAAGAGTACGGCTACGAGCAGAAAGGCGTCCTCCGAATCCCCTGTCACGTTCTCGTCTTCGAGAGAGTTCTAGAAACTATGCGGCTCGGCGCAGAAGCTGACGACGATCAGCTTCAGCTTCAGCTTCAACTGCAACTTCAACTTGCTGATGAATTCCTCTGTTAAAGTTAGCCTATTTTTTGTTTAATTTTTATTTTTTTACCTAATCAGATTTACGGATATCTAAATATATTTACCATTTACGATGTCAGATCGGTTTTTTATGTGGTCTGTACATACGCTTCTTGTGTTGTAAATTAAACATGAGGCCAATTTTAGTGTTTTCTATTTACTTCTCTTTTTTCCCAATGGTTTTTGCTTTAATACAATGAATTGAATTAATTAATAATTTATATTATTTTATTTTTCTTTTGCTTTAATTCACATGATTATATACATTTTGAGTGGCCAAAAATGATGCGAATCTGGTCTTTTCTCAATATTGTTGTTAACGCGTGTTGTGACGTATGATCTAAATTGGTGCTTTTAATTGCATTTTTATCCGGATGTTTGTTTTAGATTTTGTTTGTTTATTAAGCTGTTTGTTTATTTTGTCTTATATTTGCTTAACCTGGGAACAAAACAAAATACTACACTAGAGCTTTGAAGACTTTAGACCTCCTATACTATATTTTTATGAAAATATGGACCAAGGCAAAAAATATTAATTCTTCAAAATCAAACAATAGCTTAGTTATTTTACTAGTGGGTACATATATGTTTATATTATTATTATTATTTATAAGCTTATTTTCTTATATCTCATTTTGATAATTGTAGTTTATTATTCTAGTTTAAGGCGTAATAAACTCAAATTAGAAAAAATAAGCTTAATAATAATAAATCAGATTAAATAAATGCTTTACACCAGCCGCATCCGTCATCCTCCCCATCGGGTTGTGCTGAGGTGGAGGGAAGAAGCCGATGGGAACACCATCGCACCCCATTGGGTGTTCGAGGGTTCCCACCCCATCCAGTCCACAGACCCGATCAGGTTCTCCTCTTTTTTTCCCTCTCTCTATCTCTCTCCCTCATATTAATTAAAAAAAAATTATTATTATTTGATGTGGGGTTAAATAGATTGGATGTGAGAGTTGTAGGATTAGAGAGAGTTAAAGGTGGAGGATGATGTGGCATTGTTTTTAGTAGGGTAAGTTGAGTTAGATACGGATGGTACTTCTTATATATAGTCGAACAAAATATCCCATGTAACATATCATCTTTCATTGCAAAGGGCCTATGTTCATACGGTATCAAGGTCGTTAGGATTTTTTTTCCTTTCTAAAATTATGTGTTCAAGTTTCTATTCAACAAAAAAAAACAACTATGTAAAGTTAGCATGAGTGTATGAGTTTATATATATGATATTTCATATTCATGTTGTGTCATTTCAGAATTCACACTTTCCAATTTACAAAAGATGGTGTCTTTATCCTCAATCTTTTTAAAGAAATTTTGTTAATGAAGGATTTGGTAGGCAGTTGCTTTTTGAGAGGTTAAACTACGTACGTACTGTGAGAGAGAAATAGTGGTTGGTGGCGACATGTGACGCTTTTTTTATTGTTTTACGCTAGCAAATTAACAATATATATATATATATATATATATATATATATATATATATATATATATATATATATATATATATATATATAATCAGGATAAAATAAAAAGAGAATTAGGGTAAAAAGGGTAAGGAGAATTATAGGCTTGACACGTGTCCTTTTAATTAAAAATGTGAAAAAAGGTATAATAGGTATCTTATAATATTTTATCTCTCCACCCTAAAAATAGCCCCACTCTCTCCACTTCCCGTATGAGAACCAAACGTCCCTCCCAAACCCTAATCACAGTCGACGCTTCCTTCCCCCTCCGGCGCTTCCTTCCTCCGGTGCTCCCTGCCTCCGGTGCTCCCTGCTCCCTCCGGCGACATCCAGATCTGCGGCATCTTCTATCTTGTCGTCTTAAGCCTCATCGCTAAAAGATAAACCGACGCCTCTCACTCAAGATCTGAGAGTCCCGCCCCTATTCCCCTCAAGAAAACCCAAATAGAATCGCCGCCGCACACATCGTCGACACCGCAAAGAATCGATTGTGGGTTCCTATGTTCTCCCCCATCACTGACGCTGGTTCGTTTATAAAACGCCGCCGGTGGGTTTCGTTTTTCATACGCCACCGCTGCTTGCTTTTCCGACGTCGCCGCTGATTTGCAGATGCACGCTCGCCGCATACGACACGAAACCCATATCTGATGATTGCAGATACACAGCGAAGACTTGATGCACAATTTGTGCTTCAACCAAACTCGATAGGCCACAGTGGTTTATGGATCTGGAAACTGAAATTGATGGGTTGTTTACTGTGCATCAATCAAGATGTGTACCCTAGGTCTTCCTTTGGTGGTCGAATTTTTGAAGCTTTTGCCAGAGTAGTGTAGTGATTGTAACCATCATCATTTGAGTATTTTTTAAAATATTATTTAATTTTCAGGTTTATATCTTACTTTATGAATCTAATTTAGAGAAACAGGGTGTGAATCAATTTCATAATCACATTTGTTCTGATCTATATAAATGGGGTTATTTTTCTATGTGTGATTTGTGTTCATCGTTTTTTTTCACCATGGCTATGAATCAAGTTTTATGTTTTCTGTTGGGTAAATCTGTGGATGCACAATCTCTGATTGATCTGTGCAAGGTGTTTGCTTATCATCTGATTTGTGTTCATTCAGTGTTCCGTGCATCAAAATAATGCTGGAGAATCCATATTGTGTTCATCAATCTTGTGATCATTCAGTTTCCATAAATTTGTGTTCATCAATCTCGTGTACCAATTTATTTTTGATGAGTTCATTCAGTGTTCTTCGAATCAAAATAATGCTGGAGAAACGGATTTAAAATATGTTCCTAAATATATGGAAACTGAAATTTTGAAAGGTCAATTATGCCCTTTATGTGTATTTTTTTATATTTAATAAAAAAAGTAAAAAGCCATTTTTTTAAGAAGAGATTAGTGGCTGGGATTTCTCCTTACTTTTTGTAGTTTATTTCTCTTTTTAGCAGATCCCTTCCCTATATATATATATATATATATATATATATATATGGGAGAGTTCATTTGAGAATCACTGTTAGTGCGAGAACCACGAGAACAATCTTAGTCATTCTTTGAATATGGAAAGTTCATGGATGGAGAGTGTAGGGGTGATAGAGTGTTACAGGGTGCATGTGAGGAATTTATGGATGAGTAATGACATTGAAAAGGGGGAAATTGGACGGTCAAGATTGGTACTTGCACTAAGAATGGTTCTCGCGTGAACTTCTTTATATATATATATAGGGTGAGAATCAAGGGAGAACCCTTTTAAATAGAGAACAGAGAGAACACGTGTAAACTTGTAATTTAGTATTTCTTCTTTACGTTCATGTTCACCCATAGCTACCCAAAAGTCAAATTTACATCCTAAATCTTAAAATCAAAATTATTTCTATAATTATTAACAATTTAAAATTTTGTATGCATTGATGCATCAAATAACACTTTTGTATGCATCGATGCATCAGGATTATATTCGAACATACTATCAAAAAAATGTGACATATTTTAAATCCTATGATCAATTAAATCAAATGCCTAAATAAATTGTGACAATTTTTGAACCATCTGATCAATGAAATCAAAGTTTCAAAAATGTTCTCTCTGTTCTCTATTTAAGAGGGTTCTCCTTTGATCCTAACACTATATATATATATATACATATATATATAGTGGACGGTTCAAACGAGAACCGTTTTCGTACGAGAACCAATTACAACCATTGATCAAAGAGATGAAAGGTTGAGATCAAATAGTTGTTAATGGATAATCTTAAACTAATCAAACTTAACCTTAATTAACTAAGAGTAATTTGGACATTTTTACATTAACCACACATTTTTTAAACTACTATAAACATCAAACGGAAATGTGTTAAATTACGAAAATTATACCAAATTAACGAGAAAATTATGCTATTTAATTTGAGACCGGTATTGATATGTTTTTTCAAAAAAAAAAAATTGTGTGTTTTTTGGGATTTTGTCAGTACAACGACATGTGCACTAGTGCAAATTTTGCACAAGTGCAAAATTTTGCACATGTGCATATGCACAGGTTCCCCTAATTTTTTAGGACAGATGTAAATATGCACATGTGCAAAATTTTGCATTTGTGCAAATTTTGCATTAGTGCACATGTCGCTGTACTGAAAGAAACCCAACAAAACCTGATTTTTTTTCTTCCAAAAAAAAATATCAAGATCGGTCTTAAATTAAAGAGCATAAATTTCTCTTTAATTTGATATATTTTTCATAATTTAACATCTTCTTGTTTGATAGATATATTAGTTTAAAAAAATGGGGGTAATGTCATAATGTCTATACTACCCTTTCCTATTTAAATTAAATATAAAAGACAGGAAATTAAATGATTGACCAGAAATGGTTATCGCAGTTCTTGTACGAAAAAGAATTCTCGTTTGAACCGCACCCTATATAGGGGAGGGTTCAAACGAGAACTGTTTTTTGTACGAAAACTTCGAGAAAACCAATCTTAGCCTTTGATTTGATAATTTGACTTCATGGATGTAGAGCGTTGGGGGATCAAGTGTGGCAGGGGTGCATGTGAGGAATTCATGGGTGGGCAATTACATTAAAAGAGGGAGGATTAGAGGGCTCAGATTGGTTTTCGCAGTTCTCGTACGAAAAACAATTCTCGTTTGAACTTTTGCATATATATATATATATATATATATATATATATATATATGTATATATATATATATGTATATATATATGTATATATATATATGAAAGAGATATACTAAAAGAAAAAAACTACTATTACAATAATCAACAAATATAAACAACATGCACACAGATAGCAAAAATCTAAAAAATAACCAAGTGATGAACATATTGTGAAATTGATGAATCAAATACATTTAAAAGAACTTGCATCTCCAGTACATACAAAATCAATATACATTTAACAAACACCTTAAATCTCAATAGCTAAAATCATATATATATATCAAACTAATTGTGCAGATATGTAGAAATAGTTTCAATACATCCCTTTACCTCGTTGACGGTGCATCCATTGACGGTGCAGCGTTGGTGCGTCCATCAAACTAATTGAGCAGATCTGTAGTAATCGTGTGGCGATGGTGCATCCATAGACAGTGGACGGTGCTTCAGGAAGAAAGTGACAGGGCTTCATCTTGTGGCGCTGGTGCATTCGTCGACAGTGCTTCAGGAAATTATAGGGCTTCATCGTGTGACCCATCAACCACCAAGATCTGGATCATCCATACTTGCCTTCTGCAAACATCATCGTCGCCTTTTGTGCTTATTCAATTTTTGAAGAAAGACGGAATGGATCAAGCATCATAAGGTGAAACCGTAGTCACAGAAATTAAGCGGCGGCAGTGGTCTCCGACGACCACGCGAGCGCCGGTTAGTTCACGAGAGCGGCGGAGGTTTCCGACAACCAGGAGTTTGGATGATATGTGTGGCGGTAGTGGATGACATCTTGATGATATGTGTGGCGGTTTGAATTATATGTTTTTTAGCGTTAAAATTAGGTTTAAAAGGAGGGTGGAGACATGGGTTGTGGAAGAGAGATAACTTTCTCTACTCTGCCTATATTACTCTTTGAGTGTAATTGCCATGGGTTAATCTTAGATTTCTCATTACTTTTTTTATTTTAATATTTTTTATTTGAACCTAATTATATATATTGGACGAGAAAGAGATAAGAGATATTAGTAAACGGCATATATATAAATTCCTAAAGTGTAATGACTTCAATTGTCATTCTAATCAAGTTATTTGTTTAACTTTTTTTCTGTAATTAGTTAATTAACTAATAAGTAAAACAGCTATAGAACTTAATTGGTCATTGTGTTTTGACATTTTTATGAAATATATTTGATTCAAACCTATCTTATCTAACAAGATAATTAAATTTTTTTTAAAAAAAAAACTAGATTTTAAAAGTTTTTGTTTTATATTCATTTGCGTATGGTTGCAACTTGTGCGGATGTTTTACCTAAATTATGCTTCCAAATTATTCATGAGGGATAGCTAGGTGCCTAGGTGACACATTAATAAAGATGGCAACATATTTATGTTGCAAGTCTATTGAAATTTATGATTTGTTGCATTTATAGATATAACATATATATGTCTAGTTTATCCTCACGTCCATTATTCAATTCTCTTGCTAGCGAACATGTGTAATTTCATGATCATTTCATGTATTGGTATAAAAATGGACAGTTTCAGGTGGTACCCTGAAATTTTTGTTTACAATAGATAATAATAGGTTGTGAGAGAGGTTATTTATATACAAATATAATATATAGGAATTTTTTATTTATATTTAAATACATAAATACCAAAGGGAACTATTGTTAGGCCTTGTAGTACAGGAAAGCCTTATATTGTTGGATTAAGCCCAGACGGCTAGTTTGGGTTAAAGTATCCACCGCCAGCAACTTGCGGAGGTTTTGGGCCTTCAACTAAAGTTTTGTTTGTTTTGCGGTATTAGAATAAATTGAATGAAATTATTATCATATTTCATATTATATTGCGTTTTATATACATTTTTCTAAATAGAGTCTTATTCTTTATAATGTTTACATTCCTTCAAGTAATAGAAAGTCTTTTTCATAGATGGACTGAACCAATTTAAATCAACTTTATTATTTCAAATTCTACAAAACAAACACGACTTACAATTTTACAAACATCATGAACCAAGCCAACAAAGATAAAATTATGTGAATATTTACTTTAATAAATAATTTAAAAAAATTACCGCGTGCTCTAACTTTATCTGTTTTTCTAGAAAATATTTTCGGTTACATGATTTTTTTCATTAGTTTTTCAAGAAAACTAGAAAATTGGAAAAAAATTTAGTTTAAACTATTTACTTATTAATGTTAAGAGTTAAGCTTATGAGAGATGATACGTACACATCACTAATTTTTTATATAAAAGAATTATGATTTTTATACACATACAAATCTATTAACTATTTTTCTCATCCACACGTTTAAGGGTATTATTATGGTCCAAATAAAAATACTTTTATTGTATGGAACAAAAATATTTTGCTATGTATGACAAAACAATATTGTGTATTTCTATATGTGGACACAATTAATTAGTTAATTTTTCAAAAAAATAATTTTTTTTTCAAGGGTTAGGAAGCAATTGAATATTAAGATTAGGTGTGGGCCTAGGTTAGCAACCCTTTGGAAACTAGGATGTGAATCCAACCATTCATTATTGACTAATGCATAGTTAGAAAGGTGCATCAATGTTTGCCAATTAATTCTGAATTGCATATGAATTTAAGCGACATTCTAACTAGAGGGGCAGCGACATAACTGTTTTCTTTAAATTGATTAATTAATTAATTAATTAATTAATATAATTAGTAAAGTCTAAGAAAATGGTGCATTATTTAGTTAGGAAAAAGGATGCATCTTTTTGAGGTTTGTTGCCTAGAGTTTCATATATGTGACTACTTTAAACTTTCTTCGGGTTAAGTTATGTATTTAAATGCGTACCTTCGAATGGATCTGTTATCGACTAAGAAAGAAATATGTGTTCTTACAAGGTGATTTTAAGGTGTTTTATTTTATTTTTTAAGGTCAAAGGTTTAAGCCTCGTTGTAAACATATATATAGATTAAGATCGTGTATTCGAAATTAAAAAATAAAATCCTCTCAATGGAGCCACAAACAGTTTGTTGGTTTATTTCTAATAAATGATTGTTTTTATATTATTGATATATTATTGATATATTATAAAGAATATACTAGTTCGGAAGTGTATTTGAGATATTAAAATTTTCAAAAAAAAATAATGCAATAAATGAAATATCACCGAAAACTTTTAATCTTTTTTTACTTTTAACACGTGCAACGGCAACATATAATTGACCATGTGTAAACACAGGTTTTATGAGGAATAAACCGACATCTGAAAATGACTGTACTTGACTTTTGTTAATCGTCATAGCAAAACACAACATCAAAGGAAATTGTCTTCTTTGAAACTTAACCGAAAATTTGTATCTGATGAAATCATTTTTATTTTAGGAATACCCACTACTATTAATGTATAACAAAAAATTATGAATATACTAATTTTAAAAAAGTGTCATTTTACAATAAAATTTACACCAAAACGTAGATAAAAGTGAAACGGTCGTAAATATATAATTACTTTTTATCTAAACAAATTATATCACAAGCTATTATACATAATTTATAAACAGCGCATAATTAATTACATTAATTTACAATTTTTATAAAATTCTCTCATATTTTCTTAAAAGCCCCTCACATGTTTTATAAATCTCCTTCACAATTTTCATCAAACCCCCTCCAATTGATTTAAAAATTGAATCGATCAATTTTACAATTGATTTAAAATTCCGAGTCGTGCCAAAAATGTTTTTGATAATAAATTAATTTTGCAATTGAAGGTTCCTATTGGTTGATTAAAATTGATTTAATAACTATTTTTGGAAATTTTGCATGTCTTTTATATATATACTAGATTTAGGGACCGTGCACGCACGGGTAGTTTAAAATTAAGTTTTAAGCAAAAACTGTGTAAACGAAAAAAATAATAAAGTACTTAAGTAATGCGTTAAGTACAATACATAAATGAAAGGATATCTTTCGTTAAGTACAATACACGAATGAAAGGATATCTTTCGTTATCAACATTAGCTATCAATCCAATGGGTATATTAGGTTCAATGTCATGTCTCACGAAAGACGGTAACTCCTACAGATGTTAAAAAAAACTATTAGTAAATCTGTAAAAAAATAAATTTAGTGTTATATTAAAATATTTAATATAATTAGTCTGACATGACGTTACCGGTGCGAAAAGTAGAATTGTTTTGATTTTTAAGACAAACTCCATCTAAGTGCAAATAAATGAAGTTGAATGTCATTAACAGATTACAATTTATAAACTTTAAACATTATTAGTAAACAATAACATGTTGAATGTAAATAAATATAAAAATAAAATAGATAGTTATAAATAACAATATTACAAACGAAATTATATAGTTATGTAATACAAACAACTTTGCTTTACACAACGCCTTCGGTTATTAAACATACATACATGCGATACAAATACATCAATAATAACAAACTAATACATGTAAATTTATTTTATTCTACCCATTTGACCCGTTACACATTTATGCATAAAACATACCCAAATCTACCCGTTCAAGAGTAAGTTGTTCAAATTGTCACTTGTAATGCGCGGGAAAGTAAATCACAAATCCATCAATTAAACACCACTACACCAGAGAAATGAATTTCCTAAAGAAAATATATTTATTTTGATTGAACAAAAGTTCAGAGCTTAGATAAAAACCTGTAGGAAGCTACATATTTCCTCGGAGATATCTGCACACAAAAAGAACAATTTGTAAATAAAAGTTTTAACAATATAAGTCCCAATCAAAGATGACACACAACATTTTTTTTTAAAAGAACAGCAAAAAAAACACATTAACATTATAAATGTTTGATACCTTTTTATGCTTTAAATCTTCATTAGATATTCACAAACATAAACTATCTCATAGAAGGTACTATACCTCACTAATATGTTGTAGATATATATTATCATATACTCTAAGTTAAAAATATCTCATAAAAAAGGATTAATGATTTAGTGATTTATAACATAAAAATTAGCCATAAATATATTCACCAGTTTATAGTTTTATAAATAAGATAAGCAAGAAAAATGCATATTCTCATTTAGAAAAAGATTAAGTGTCATTACATTTCAAATATAAAATTAAAGACAGTAACTCCCTTTTCTCAATAGTTATAAAATATACTTTTTACTAATAAAAAAAGTATTTTTTTTAGTTTTGTGCTATTACGGTAAAATTTACATCAAAACATAGATAAAAATGAGACGATTATAAATATATAATTATATTTATACCATATATTAAAAGTAATAAAAGAAAACTACAAATATATACAATTTAATACATTCATTGAATATAAATATATAATTTATAAAAACACCCCCTATATATTTTCATAAAGCTCCCTTATAATTCATTTCAAATACTTTTTCAAGAACTATTCTAATAATGGAAGTTAAAATTAAAAAATTTGGTCAAAATTAAGAAACTAAAAGGTTTTGATTGATTAATTAAATTTTATTTATGAAATCTTTCTATTTGATTTTCTTTTAATATATATATATATAGACAGATAGATATATATATATGGATATAGTACGTGCGTGAAAGAGTTGGTGATTAGATATGAATTTAATAAACTTAATAGCATATATAGCAAGGGTGTGAGTTGAGTTAGGTACATACGCATAAATGTATCAATAATGTCATAATTAAATGGTGTATGTACCTTTTCATTAAATTTAAATGGATTAAAGTGAAAGAATTAATTATGAATAAAGCAACAAATTCAAAGAAATATGACTTTAAATATACAAGAATCGGCGCCCCTGATGTTTCACATTTTACATTGTTATAGTTAAGGTTGTTAATTTGGGTTGGGTTTATATGATTGGATTGCTGTTATTCCGGTTAGTTTTGTGTCGGTACAAATTCGACCTATATATTTTCGTATCAGTTTTGGATAGTATTATTTTTGTGTCGATCTATTTAGGTCAAATGTGATTTAACGAGTATTTTTCGGTTTTCAAGTACAATTTACCGTTTTAACTATGCTTTTTTTTATCAATCTTTCAAATTTCACATTTGTTTTCCAACTTCCACTAAGACTTTCGAAAATGATTTTCTTTTATATTCCAACTTCAATATTCAATTTAAATTTTAATTATACTCAAATTTTAAATTCAGGATTTGTTTTGGTGTGATTCGAATTTTTATTTTATTTTTTATTCAACTTATACAGTGAGTATTTTTTTACAGGTTTTATTACCCTAAGATGTTACTTCTTTATTTTATATCACAACCCGTTTTTCAAAATTTAAATTTTAAGTATTAAAAAACTTATAATGTTATAATTTTGCTCTTAAACGGGTCATTTGGGTCTTCGGGTTGTTGGATTGACCTTAACCCAACTTATTTATTTTCGTATTGATTTTGATTCAACCTGCATTTGACTAGTTTGAGGTTCGGGTCAAATTTCATGTCGACCCAAAATTTGTCAGTCTTATTATTATAGTTTATAATCTTTTTTATTTTAATGACAATGATTTTCATTTTCATTTTTTTTTCTTTTATGTACAACCTATTGTGCATTTCTAAATATTTTCTTTAATCTTGAAATCTTTTTATAAAGTCCCTGGTTGTATTTAATTAAATAGTTGAAATACATTCTCATGATATTTTTTTTTGTTTCCAAACAAACTGTAGTATTCTCTATTTTATATTTTCTTAGCATTTCATTTCATATGATAAGTAATTGATTATATAAGTTAAACAATCATTTCATTATTTAATTTTTAAATATATTTATGTATTAAACAGATGATTAATGCCAAGTCTGCAGCCGAAAGTGGAGTAACAACTAATAAGGCTAGAATCGAACTCATGATTTATTGGTTAAATACAAATGACTTAACCACCCCTAAACCCAAATGCAAGGTGTTTGGGTTGGGAGTACATGATGATGAAGTGCAAAACTTCTCATCTTTTTTAAGATGTGAAGCTGCAAAGTTACCTTTCACTTATTTAGGTATCACAGTGGGTGCTAATATGGGCCTTGTAAGGAGTTGGAAGCCCGTGATTGATAAAATTAATTCTAAACTTTCAAATTGCAAGGCTAAGCATTTGTCTTTCGGGGGGCGGGTAACTTTGTGCAAATCGGTGTTGGGAAGTATTCCCTTATATTTCCTATCACTCTTTAAAGCTCCTTCAAAAGTAATTGACACCATTGAATCCATTAGACGTAGATTTATATGGGGAGAAATCTATTGGGTAAATTGGCAGAAAGTTATCGCACCTAAACATCTTGGGGGATTAGGCATTGGGTCTATTAAAGTGGCAAACATGGCTTTACTTATGAAGTGGTGGTGGCGGTTTTTGAATGAAGAAGATGCTTTGTGGGTGAAAGTTATTCGGTCCATACAAGGAATTGTTAGTAGTGATACAATATCGGTTTCAAAATCTAGAAAACCTGGAACTTGGCTGAATATCGTAAAAATTGGCACTGCGTTGCAGTCTTTTTATCTGAATATAGAGGAGTTCTTCACTAGAAACGTGGGGAAAGGGGACAAAACACATTTCTGGACCGATAGATGGATTGGTATTAATTCTTTGACTTCTCTCTTTCCGGATTTATTTGCATTAGAAACCAACAAATCGTGTACTATAGCTGATTGATATGTTGATATTGGTTTGTGGAATTGGTCATGGAATAATATAGAGGATATTAATAATTATCATGAAAGGGTGAGAGAATTGCAGAATTTATTGCATCATTTCTCATTATCAGATAGAGAGGATGCGTGGTGTTGGGAAGGTGATGTAAGTGGCGGTTTTACGGTGAGGTCACTAAGAGTTATTATAGATAACATTGTACATTCTCCTCATGCAGGTATATATTTCTGGAATAAATGGATTCCCCCAAGGGTTAACTATTTTATTTGGAGATTACTGCTCAATAGATTATCAACTCGCGCAAACATTCAAACTAGAGGTGTTAATATCTCATCCAATCGCTGCCTTTTATGTGAGATGGATGAAGAATCTGTGGAACATCTCTTTCTTTTCTGTTCAAAAGTGCAGGTTGTTTGGAAAGGTTTATTTGATTGGTGTGGCTTAAGTATGAAGGATCATGGTTCCCTGGATCAGTTGTTGTTTGATGTTATAGACCAAGGCATGACAAAAAGAAAAAGGAAATTCCTGGAGGCAGCCATGGCATGTACTCTATGGTGCATTTGGAGAGCAAGGAATAATGTTGCTTTCAATGGTAAAAGTTTTCTGGTGGATGCAATTTTGGATGAAGTTCAAACTTTGTTATTCATTTGGGTTAAGTATCGATCGAAGTGTAATTTTATTTTATGGCCCATGTGGTGTTGTAATCCTTTGAACCTTTTGTAATCATGTTATTTGGGTTTCTAGCATCTTGCTAGAAAAGTTTTAATAAAGTTATGGATCTCTAGGTATGGGTGATGGCTATGCCGAAGCTCTTTCCTAGAGGTTCTTCTAGCTGTTAAAAAAAACTAATAAGGAAAGAAAGACGGAAACATATATATCGATTACGGGGCTTCTTTATTTCTTTTATTTTTACTACAATAAAAAAACTTAGATAAAGAGTTTTGGTATGATCATCATTCTTTCTAGAGAACTCAAATTTTATAATAAAATCTAATAAGATATTAGAAAGTGTTACAAAGTGTTCAAAAAAATAGTAAGATTACAACATCATAATGACCAAATGATTTAGCTTTAGCTCTATAATTAATTCAAACTAGCATTGCACACGCGTAATACGGCTACAATGACAATAATTTATGTTGACAACATGTTTTATTTTAAAAGTAGGGTATAATATGTGTGAAATATGGTGTTAGTCAACCTATCCGTGTTTTTTTCTCCTTTTTCTAATTTCTTAACCTTTTTTTTCAATCAATCATTTTATTAGTTGTTAAAATAGTTTGTGAAAAACAATTAAAAAATATTATTATTAAATAATTAGAGAAAAAGATATTATAGCCTTAAAATTGTATTGTTGTATATAATTTAGCCAAATTAGATAATTTAAATAGTTATTGTGATGTTTAATAATTTATTAAAGCAATAGTTGTCTTAAATTAGTTGAGATAATTACATGACTGATTGGTTAGACTATTAATGTAAGTGATTGTATCTTAAGTATAACAACTTTTACTACTTAAAATTAAGTAATCTTAAAATTCTTAAAAGAGAGAAAGTTAAATGTTGTATAATGTAACAAATATAACTTGAATTTAATGTTGTCTACAAGAACATTCGCGTTACAATTAACCTTCCTTACAATCGGGCATATGTAATAATCTCGTGATTATTGGGCTCTTAAAATGGCTTTTACAAGCTCGTAATAATTGTTACACTACTATGGGTGCGATAGTATTCGCTAGTACACATAATTTAATGTTATAGCCCAAGCCACATTAAAACATGAAGCTAGTTATATGAACATTCGCTTTCAAGCAAAATACATTAAAATACAACAAATAATGTGTAGACTATTATTCTCTGCAATCAACTATATTTTTTCTAATATACATAACAAACTTTCTATAATTTTTCTATATATGCAACAAGTAACTTGATTAATAGGTAGTCGGTTTTTATATTTTAATTTAATTATTTTTATTTCTAGGTGCAAACAATTTGTGTCCATCAATTTTTACCATCACCATGAGAAACCACAAAAACACAAACATTTTAAAACTAAAAAAAAATCACTATCACATGAACACACCCAAAGAACAAATGTAAACATTGATCATCATTTATTATTATTATCATCATCATCATCATAGTCATCGTCATCATCATATGATTCATGTTCTTTAGCATAAATGTAACAAGCAACACTCGGCTCTTCATCGTCGATTTGAGATACCTACATACATCATACACGCCTTCTTTGTAATCTCATATATGAACTCCGTAAAATCATTGATATATTAGGGTTTCGATAATGACTAACATGGTGTTTATGTGTGTTAGATTTTGTGTGTTTAATTATCATATCTAAAATATGTGTTGCGTTTACGTGCTAGCGTGCCTATGGTTGATCAAGAATATGATCATTATGATGAACCTGATCAAGAACATGATGAACATTCACCTTCAAATATATCTAGAATTATAAAACCCTAAAAACACAACAAGGAAAAACTAGGAATAAAAAGTTTGAGAGTGGTTGATTACTCGTAGTACTGGAAGGTAATTGAGTTGCATATAACGATTCTTTTGCAAGAGTTTTATGTTATTTAAAAAAACAATATTGATATACATATTATATAAATTTTATACAAAGTTTGTTGTAGTTTTAAATATATAGGAGTAGATAAATAAGAGTTAAAAAAGTGTAAGAGGTAATGTGTGAATGACATGTATCATTATTAATAAAATGGTATCTTGGGTATTTTATAATTATAACTAATTATTAATTTATATTGTTTCCTTAAATAATACTTGCTTCCAACCTATTCTCTATCCTCTAAATAAAAACTAAAACCCACCGTATACCTAATCTATTGATATCGCCTCACCCTCCACATAGCTTCTGCCGCCGCCACCACCACCAGATCCCTATCTCCGACGGTTGAGTTCACCGGTGCCGCCATCCAATGGAAAGATTCATATGAAGATCTTTAAGACATATTCAACACCTCTGACATTTTTCTCGATCTGCTATGACAGATAAAGATGAAGATTGCCATGCCCTACAACGGTGCCGCACCGGATCTGGTTGGAACCACCACCGTCGTCCCAGATCTAAATCATCGCCGTCCTCTTCACCTTAGCTACCCCCTCCTGCTTCGTTCATCCATTTTTTATGACGGGTTTGAAGGTTTGTCGAATATGAATTTCTTGCCACCCCCTGAGACCGCCATCATCATGCACCATCGTTAGTGACAAGAGTGCATCGTAGCCACCACCGGCCTCCTGCACCGCCGTCCTAGATCTAATCCATCGTAATTAACAGGGAGGGTCAAGATCTGTTGGATTGTGTGCACATATAATTAATGGGTACATTGTGTCAAATGTTATAAGAGACTAAAGGGTCACACTGCTACACACCCAATTAGAACAGTTTGGAATTTACCTGTATTTGTGTGGAAATAATTAATCAGTTGAATTAATTATTTGAGAGAAATAAATAATAAATAGTTATTTATTATTTAAAGGGAAATTAAATATTAAGTTTTAATATTTAACGGACTAGTTCATTAATAGCTAATTAATTAATTAATTAATAAGGTTCAGGGGGTCAAAGTGTAGAGAATGAAAGTTCAATCAAAGACATGGACTTTAATTGAACAGACTTGGGCTTAGATAATGTTTAAGATATTTAAACTTAGAAAAAACTCATTATCTAGATACTGAAAACTAACTTTGCAAAAGATAGAAGAACCATAGCCTCCTCCATACTCTCTCTCTCTCTCTCTCTCTCTCTCTCTCTCTCTCTCTCTCTCTCTCTCTGTGTCGGTTGTACCCCATCGAAAAACCCCTTGGGCTTTTCGATCGTCGATCATCACACACACACACACACATAGTTTCGTGTGTTATTCGGGTAATTCCTATTGCGGTCTAGTAGCAGTTCGTTGGTGGTGCAGTAGCTGTTGACTAACTTTTGCAATCCCAAGATCAAAAGGTAATTCTTTTTCTTTTGTTCTTGATTGTTCATATGAAACTGATTAGATCATTAGTAAGATCCTAACCCTTTTAGGGTTTAACGGGTTGTGTTCAATTCAGTTCCGCTTTAGGATTGAACCAGTAGAATCAAACCCAGGGTTAGACCAGTTTGTGTCTTAGGGTGGTTTGATCATGACAAAAACCCTTCAAGATGGATCGCCACTGTGTGGTTCTATGAGATGTCGAGTTTACAAGCAGGATTTAGAAATTTGGGTTAACCACTGCCTTTGGTTTCGTTCATCCATTTTAATGAGGGTTTGAAGGTTTGATGAATATCATTTATATGATTTGTGCATCAAGTTTACTTTTTTGTCTAGGCACCAGTAATGACTCCAAAAGTGAGTGATTCATCAGTGTTATTAATTTTCTTCTTTTAGTTTGTCTTCTATTTTTTATTCATCATATTAGAAGACTTGTATTTTTTGTATTCATCAACTATTTAATGTTTGATGTACCGATTTATTAGTGTATAGATATGTGCTTAATCAATTTTTGTCGATGAATAAAGGTTATTCACCTTTTTATTGATGAATTAGTTGTTTATCATATCGTTCATCAAAGTTTCATTGTCATATTCTGTATTCATTAGTTCATATGTGTTTGAAGATAAATTTTTATAAAATTAGATGCTAGAAAATATCAAAAATAGTTAGGTGAATTTTTGCTATATTTGTAACTATTAAATTCATCAAAGTTGTTTGTTTCTAATTTGCCCTTGAATCTAATTTATTTTTAGTTTCCACGCAATCAATATTTGACCAAATTTGTTTACTTTGCATAAAAATTGATTGCTAGGATTCTCTCTTATCCCTCTTACATATTTTTACCTTTTACAATATCTCTACTATCGGCAAAAGTTCAAACGAGAACTGTTTTTCGTACGAGATCTGCGAGAACTGTTTTAATGCAGTTAATGACATATTAATAGGGGTAATTTGGTAATTTATATATTGACACAATCGTGAATTGCGTCCGGGTGAGCTGTGATTAATTTGCGAGGCTTGATTTTCCTAAAATGACCCTCATTAATGCGTCATTAATCATCCTTTAATGAAGCATTAATGAGCCGCCAACAAATCTTACTCATTGATTCATTTTAATCAAGTGCTATGATTGGTTCTTATAGTTTTAATGCAGTTAATGACACATTAATAGGGGTAATTTGGTAATTTATATATTGACGCAATCGTGAATTGCGTCCAGGTGAGCTGTGATTAATTTGCCAGGCTTGATTTTCCTAAAATGACCTTCATTAATGTGTCATTAATCATCCTTTAATGAAACATTAATGAGCCGCCAACAAATCTTACTCATTGAATAATTTTAATCAAGTGCTATGATTGGTTCTTATAGTTTTTATACGAAAAATAGTTCTCGTTTAAACCTTTATATATATATATATATATATATATATATATATATATATATATATATATATATATATATATATATATATATATATATATATATATATATATGTGTGTGTGTGTGTGTGTGTGTAAGGAAGTGAATAAATGAAGGTTAGATATTTATGTATGTATGCATATATCATATATAACAATTTCATTAATTAATGGCTTCACACGATCATGGTGGAAGCTGGCAGTTCTCGACGCTTCAATGATGTCATCACATTGAATTTTGTGTTAGTAATTAAAAAAGAAAAAGAAAACCACACTATTGATCCAAAACAAAACTAATTAACAAAAATTTTGACTTAGTGTTGTTAATTTTTGAATACATATATGTTTTCTGTCTTATTTTATGTTTCTATGAAAGATAAATTTCAAAATTCTTAAGTATGAGAAGGTCTATGAAAAAAATATAGTTTTTAGCTTCTCCAACAAAATATGTAAAAATAAGAAAGAATGAGGTTTTATGTCTTCGAAAAACAAACAAGCTTATTAGAAACGTCTGCGGACCCGTAGACGTTTTTTTGAAAAAACAAACAAGCTTATTGAAAAGGTTTTTGTGCCCGCATACGACAGAATCCAATGCTTGAACGTAAGGTTTGACGACGCTAAGGCACAGTTTGGCGTGCCTATACCCATTATAAGTTATGTTATTAGGCTTGTTAAAGCTACTGAGCTATATGAGCCGAATATATATACTTATTTAGTTATAAAAATTAATTAGATATACCGAAAACAAAGAAAAAATCGATAAACTATATTAAAAGACCTATAACTATGTGTCTTTTCATTTTTGTTTGTAAAGTTTTATATACATAATTATAATTAATGTATAATATTGTCAACTTAAATCACGTTTTATGAAACGCCGTAAATTTCCAAAGCTTGAGATTTGACAATGTTGCAACGCCCACATTATTTATAACCTTGATTATCACTAGTATAACTATTGTTACTAACTGTAATATTAGTATCACTTATAACGCATCACTAATCATTTGCAAGTCATAATTGCTATAACTATCAAAACTAGTCCCATATATATATATATATATATATATATATATATATATATATATATATATATATATATATATATATATATATATATCAAATCATATTGGTAGGAAAAAAAGTAGGAAAAAAAACATAATGAGTTGCTAAACTCATTACCCACACCACGAGCTCGTGGATAACAAGCCATTAACGTAAACATTGCAATGGTGAATAATGAGCAGCAAATCATTATATGCGTATTTTGCCTAGTTATAGATGTAGACTTATTGTATAAAGTCATGGTTTAGCTTAACAACTTTGAAGTCAAATTAAAATTATAAAAAGTATTTATAACATATAACTATAAACATAAAAGTTGTTAAAATTTCCATTCGTGTATATATGTGAAATGTTTATAAACTCCCGCACCCAAATGTAGTAACCTATTACTCTTTTTTTTTTCAATACACACACATGCACCCACCCTTCTTTTAACTTAAGTTTGCTTTGATCATAAAATTTGAAGTTAATTGTTTGAATGGTTCTTTAACTATATTAAAATTGTTACTTTAGTCATTTTTCTTTAAAAGTGGTATTAATGGTCCCTTTATAACTTTGTTACATGCTTGGTCATTTTCAACTGATTTTGTTTGTTATCGCGGTTAGACCAAAGTAAAATGAAAATCTTACCCTTATTACAATAACAAGTTTCAATCATTTAATTATATATGATAAACAAAAATTAAACTATTTCATCTCCCTCTCTTCCTCCCATCTCTATTTCTCTTTATATCTCAACAAGTTTCTTGCTCATCTCACTTCGTCTCTCTCTCTCTCTCTCTCTCTCTCTCAAAGTTACCACGACCTCTTCCGGCCAACTACCTCATCCTCCTCTGACCATTACCACCACTTTAAACCTTTATAATCATCTTCAAACACAAACACAAACACACAAACTCTAGAATGTAAATAATCGACACAAACACAACCACCGGCAAAATCTATGCAACGAAACAAGAAACCCTACTTCAACAAGATCTGGAAATGAAATCATATTTATAATTGATGGCTGTAAATGAGGTGTGACGACCATGGATGAAGAAGATAGTGAAAGAGAGTAGAGAGTGTGGTTGTGATGGTTGGTGACGACCGTGGCGGTAACTGAGCTTAGAGGGTGGCAGTGGGAGAGGAGAGTAAGGGGGTGTTTGTTTTATCTTATTTAGGGCTTATTTTCCGGGCTTATCTTTTATAAGCTAGTTTTTTCTGACTTATTTTCTGACTTTTGGGACTAGTGAAAAATAAGCCGAAAAAAACGAGCTTATGAATAATAAGCTCGGAAAATAAGCCTATAATAAGCTAAAACAAACACCCCCTAAGATATGTAACATAGAGACATATTGTTAGTTTAAAAAAGATTAAGTATTATTTTAATCAATTGAAATTTAAAAAAGGGTCAAAAAGACCGAAATAGCCTTGATTTAACTTATTTAATAACGTCAAATAGTAGAAAAGACCAAAATCTTAACAAAATGGATCATAAAAGATTATTCATGGAGTACCACTTTCTAAGAAGAACTAAAGTTGCAGTTTTTGCTTAGTTAAAATACCATTTATACAATTAACTCTAAAGTCAATAAACCATAAAATTTTCTAATATTACTTTTTCTGAAAGAAAAAAGAAAATGTATACATGTAATCCCTCTTTCACCTAATTTTAAATAAACATAGAACTAATATTCACAAAACATTGATTACACTAAATGTTAAACAACCATCTTGTTGACTATATTGTATGATCAGCTAGCTAGCTAATTAAACTCATATGGTGATGTTAAGATCGATTCGGGGCTTCTTGATAGTTGTAGCTGGAGAGGGCACAGTCGTGTTGCAACGAGGACATTTAGGGTTGCGACTAGATATAAACACGTAAAGCAAGCAACTTGGGCATCCAGCAGCATAAGCTTCATCATCAAACTTTACTTCATAGATTGAATCAGACGTTGAAATCGATCGTTTCTTGGTGTGTTCTTTCTCTGCACGTTCGAGTGCGAATTTGACTTTCCCTAGCGTGTAAGGCGGCGATGAAGATGATGACGATGGCAAAGATACAAGTTTCAGGTCTAAATTGGTATCATCCAAGAGGTTTAGTATAGGTTGGTTGAGGTCTTGAGGTTTGTAAACTGCTTGATTGATGGCCCGAGGCGTGTTTGCTGATCGACATCTATCAAGATAATCTTTTTCCGTCTGTAAATAAGATTATGAGACACAAATATAATCAAGAAATCACATAGGAAGAAAGTAAGAATATTATTATTATTATTACCTGAAAATGATGAGGAATTTGCGATTGTTTGGAGGAATGATAGTTCCGGAGCAAGTCACGAGTAACGAGGGACATGAGATGAGATGAGATGAGATGAGATGGGTAATGGCAAAGAGATGGCGTTTGTTTATAAAGAGAATTATTATATGTGCATTGAATGGGAATTGAAAAAAAAGTCATGCATTAAATGTAAGACGAAATGCATATATGGATGGTAGGTGAAAGCCTGCATTAAACAACTACGTACTCGTAAATTAAATAAATTAATAAATTTTACAAGGAAAGGAAGGGTGGGTGGGTGGGTATATAAAAATAGAAAAAGACTAATAGATTGATTATGGTTTTAATATTCTAGTCATTAATGCGGTTCACGGACACACAGTGTATATGTAGATAAAGAGACCCACCCGAATACAATAAAGATTTATTATAAATAATAGAATTTTATATACAAAGTTAAAAAAATTGTTTAATAAAGGTAAAAAAGTAATAATTATTGCGTATAACTTTTCTGTCTACAAAAGCTAAACTCACTTACAAAAGTGTAAACTTTAATATCACTTATCATTATGTTCATAACGTGTACTGATAATGTAATAATATTTTATTAATAATAAAATTGACTTTGGCTATTTGATTTTGGACAGTTAAGTTATAGCTTTTAAATAATGGACTAAAGTGCCATTAAAGAGGCAAGGGTATATAAACTTATTTAAGCCACAAAGCCCAAGATTAGCATCCGTCGTTTCTGTTTAGTGTGTGTGTGAGTGGTGTTTGTGTGTGTTGTTCATAAGAGCAGAGAAGAAAAAGGGACATATCTTCACCATTCTTACACCATTCGACATGTTTTATATGTTGTTGTGATCACGTGGATATAAGTGTTACATGTTTTGAAAGATTTAAGGGGTTTTTGAGTCGATCTGGAGGGTCTAAAGTCTGTGTCGAGAGCGAGAACAAAAGTTGATATAGAATCATTAGAACTTAAGGAAATTGAAATTAACAAGTATTAATTTTCCTCGCATATTGCGAGGGGAAGAATAAATTAAACAATAATTTTTTTTATTGTAATTATATAAAATATTGATAATTTTATATGATATATGTATTACATTATAATGTCTGTAGTTCGAGAGGAAGTAGTATATGGACTTATGAAGAAAGCTTAAAAATATCACGAGAAATTATAATTCTTATGAGATCCATATATCTCAAGTTTTATAACAAAATGACCAAAAATACCTTGAAAATCTCATGAGATATTAGCAATTTACTTTGTGAATTGATAGGTAGGATAATTGGTAGGTTTGACTAAATGGTGTTAAATGCATTGTAATTTATAAATCATATGATTTGGTTGAGTTTTGTTTGATATTAATTTGGTTAACCCGTCGACTAGGAGTTCATGAATCACGAAGTGTATATATTGAATAGCCAATATATTGTATGAATAGCCAAGTGGGGTATGGGTGAATCGCCAAATGCTACGTAGCAGAGGATCGCCAAGTGAGACTTGGTACAGAATCGTCAAGTGTGGTTCAAGTACTGAATCGCGATCCTTATTGGACTTAGATTCTTGGGGGTTTTCCTAGAGAGTCGGTAATAGTAAAGTATGAAACTTTAATTGATGATTAATTTGTGGGAACCTCGTTGTAGGTGGTTACCGGTAGATGTGAATCTTCCGGATACTTTTGATTGCGTTTTTTAATTATTGTTTGAGTTATAGTCAAGTGAGTTGCACTAACTTAGTCGTTATTCTAGTGTAAATGTACATGTTATCATGTTTGGATGTGAAACTTATGTATATTGTGAGTGCGAAGAGAAGAGTTGTGTAAATGGAGTGAAAACACAATTTGGGCACAGAAATGATGTAAAACCCCTGGGGTGCCTTGGGTAGTAAACTGTGATTCCAAAGAGGCGTAAAACCCTTAGGGTGCCTTGGGTAGTTGATTGAGAAGTGAAATCGTAATCAATGCACTGCTTCGGTAATATGTGAACTTATACATTTGTTTGGTGACTTGTACATATCCAGTATCGTGTGTAAGTTTGTGTGTCTGCTAAGCGTTATGCTTACTATTGTTGTTTTATCTATTTCAGGGCAAGACCGTAAAGGAGCTTTAGGACAGTGATAGTAGCTCATATTAAAGAACGTTTTCCATAGCAATATTCTCAAACAGCTTTGATTACTTATTACAAAAATTGGATATTTGAGCTTTGTACTACGTGTAATCTGAATGCAGACCTTGTCTAAGATTCGTAATTATGAATGATAGATTTTACTCTGAAAATTGTTATTATATTCACTTGTATTTTAAGTATTGCTTTTAAAATAATAGGACGTTACAACTAAGCATATCCACATAAAAGGATAAATAATTTTTTTAGTTTTATCATATTTTATTCAACACGTGTTATCTTTAATAAATTTAAAAAGGTTAGTCTTGTTTTAGTTGAAAGATAAAAGGTTAGTCTTGTTTTAGTTGAAAAGATTGTGTTAAAATCATTGTAATATGGTCTAGATATGGATCGTATCTCATAGAAAATAAATATATCATCTAAAATTGAATGGTTCCGTGCGAATGATCCATTATCATTGAGCAACTATAAATAGAATACATGACGTATAATTGAAGCCCTAATGATCCTTGAACCTGATGTAAATATCAATTGAGCTAATTCCCTCTCTCTATCTCTCTATCTATCTATCTATATATATATATATACACACACACACACACACACACACAAATAGACTAACAAAACACATATATACATTTCCTCTAATATCATCTTTATGGATATGTGTTAATGGTATACACAGCTTAGTATAGTTTGATAAAACATAAAGAAAAAGACTAGTCTATGAATGCACAAATGACTGAATCTGATAATCTTTAGATTGTTGATTTTGGTTACGAATGTGAAATTGCTCTGATTACTGAAATCGCAGGCTAAAAGCTTTAGGCACGCGGTGTGTGTTGTTTCAAAGAAGCACTTCTACACTTTTATGCAAGGACCAGTTATTCGGTTACGAGGTGGCCGAAAAACAGTTTTTAAAAGACCAAGTGACCATATTAAACAAAAACAGCTTATGCAAGTACTGAAGTAGAATATCACCCTTCAATGCAAATATGAAAAAAGAACAATAAAAAAAGGCAAGTTTTAAAGGCAACAAATAGAAGCAGGGGGCTAAAGTTTAAGGGCAAAAAAAATACTATGATACAGATATACCGAGTACAAAATACAAGTGATGAACCGCCGGTTAATCACATCAAACGATGCTGATATCTTCCGAGTACAGTTTTCTAAAAATGTGTTCTACAGCAGAAAAATCAATGTCAAAACCATAACTGTGCCCACCATATTCAGCATACAGGTAGGACTTTGCAGATAAAGGCGGTGGCACAAGCTCCACAACTTGTGGTAAATCTGCAACTGGTGGTGAAAGATTGTCCCTCTTTTTAGAGTAATAAACATCAGCAAGAAGTAGCCAAATAAGGTCAGAATCAATGGATGCAAGTCCTCTAAGGGCATTCAGAGATGCATCTCTAAGTCCAACTACACCACTACAGGCTATCCCTACAACCAACCCACTCACCTTTTTGACAACACTTTCAAAAGCCGAAGCACTCTTTTTGTTTGCAGATATCTCCGCTATCATTTCGAGCATTGAAACCTGGACCTTCAAATCTGAAATCTCAGCCCTTGGATCCTCTGAAGGTATTGAACTCGTTCTGTATGGAAGTTGCAGGACTCTTCTTTCTTTCAAATTCATGGGCTTCTTGTGAAAAGGGGATGCGCTTAAAAGTTTCCACAGGTGGGACCCATCTGTGTGAAAACGCCGAGAAAAGAAATCTCCTCCACAAATTTGTACTGTTCTACTTATCACGCCAGCACATCGCCTAGTTGTCTGTTATTATGTATCATTATGCGAGTTAATTTCTTGTATAAGAGGTGGCAATTTCGACCCCCTTACTCATACATAAAAGGTTAATTTGGACTATGTTTTTATCTCTAACAGGTCAAATGGGCCAACCAGTCAAAAGTTGTCCAAAGAGCACTGTTACCTACTACAATTTATCCGATTTCTTTGAAATATCAAAATTTGGTAATTGCTTTTGACACACTGCATATTTATAATTACAAAAAATTTAGTAATTTTGGACAAAGATGTTCCAGGTCAACCCATATTGACCAGCCCCATTTCGAGCCATACACAAATATTACTTTGTTTTGACCTGAACCCACTTGGACCTATTACCCAACCCTCCTGCCCATTTGGTCAGTAACAAACAAATTTATAATGTGTACTTACGAGTGGGTCCCCGTTTCGGATACATGCAATCAAGAAGGGCCAAATCTTATTCATGGCTGGGAGCAACCGGTTTTCTTCGGTTCCATTGCTTTCTGTTTCGAGAGTATCTGCAAGATGGTGAAGTGAATATGACTGGAGAGCTTCTATAAGTAAGTTCCTCGTCTTCATCTCGTGCCTATATGATTCTTCCACTCCAGCAAGTGCTACAATTCCATACTGAAACAGATATACAAAGATATATATGTTAAATCTCGATAGATGCATATAAACACAAAAGGCAATAATAATTCTCCAACATCCTGACCTCAACTATTTCCAGGGCAACCAAGCATGTTGTTTGCTTCAAGGAACTAAGTAGAGGGGTAGCAGCTGTGATACATGAACTGGAAATAGATCCAACGGTTTGTCTGTAGCTCTTGGATTCCTTCAGTTTAAAAAATATAGCCTCTAATTCCTCCTTATTCTTTTCAACATGCCTTGAATGCTCACCACATTCCTCCGAATTCAAGGGAAGACCATTGTCAAAACAAGATACTGAACGGTCAGATAATTCGGACTTCACGTGCTTATGGTATAACTCTGCTTGTGGAGGCAGTGAACAGGCCTCAAGCTTTGAAGCCTTTGCAATTTCTGCAACTGCCTAAGTAACAGAATAATTCAAAATACAGAGGAAGAGGTCTTTGGCGACCAAACTCTAGGCGGCATTTAAAGTAATATGAATCTAAAACAACCTTAAACATTACTTCCACAAGAAACTGAGTATAACACTTACCTTCAAAAATGGAATGGTCAGCTCAGGGTGCTGATGCCTGCCAAGAATCTCAAGCTCCTGTGACATAGAGCGCATCTGTGCAAATTATCATGTTAAACACAGTTAATTAATTAAACAAGTAAGCAAAACCCTTTCAGAGTAGGGATAACGAACTTCAAATAAAAAAATTAAATTCTTTGTTTTATATACAGAGTGTGCTGTAAACATACGGGCTCCTCCATCAATGGTAATATCTTGTGGGCCACACCTATGTAGGAAAGAATGGCTGCAAGAACACTTGGAACATGAGGATTGAGATCTAGATGACGCAGCTGTCGACATATCGAATCGATTACATAGTCTGAATTTGCCAAAACTAAGTGGCCGACCTGTCAACTGTGTGTTAGTTTTCTGAGAAATAGTAATAATTGCAGATGCTAAATTCATTCAATTTAAAAGGAGGCTGTTGATTCACCGTTGGATAGCCAGATGTAGCTGAAATGACATGTAAGACAGCATCTGACGCATGTCTGACTTGAAAGTCTGAACAAATTAGATTCTCTAGTAATACATAAAGACACGAATGAAGAAACCCACTTGACACAAAGTCGCTCTTGAGGCACAGATGAAATATTCCGATCCCATCAATCATAACCTGTTTAAGTAATAAAATGAGAACATAAATTCAATTAATTGATAACTTGGAAGCAACAATACGAAGAGGGAAGTAATTGCCTGGTGCAGCATTGCATTATCATGAAAGAAGTGCACATTAACATCCCCAGATCCAACATTGGATTGCTCTAAAGGAAGATTCCATACTTCAGGGGATAGATACTCATGCAATATACTACCGATGCAATCAATTAATTGACTCCTTAGATCTTTCTTCAAAGAAACATCCCAACTAGAAATGTTATTACGAAACCTTCTTTTTAAATTATCAACGGCTTCATCGGATAAACCAAATATCATCTCGTTCAAGATGCATACAGCAGTGCTAGCTTGTCGTACTAACTTCCCTGAATTAGTCCTCCTATACCAAGATTCCCAGCTCTCTTTTGTGTATTCCTTGTTTCGGATATCACCAATCAATTTACGCAAGTAGCTCAGTGGAATATCTTTAATAATCGATAAATTCCCCTCACTTTCAGAACCTGCTAAAAGGAGAAGTCAAATTTAGCACATAATAAGCAAAAATGTGAATCCAATGCCATTTTCTTATACAGAAAATTAAGATAACCTGCGACGAGAGACGAGCTAACAAGTCTAAGAATCCCTGCAAGTGCCTGGTAAAGTTTCTGATTATCAGAAGAAGCAAACCAAGGGGGCATACGTGGAAGATCGTATTCATTTTGAATTTTGCAAGAATTTAGATCTTCATAAGCATTAGACTCAACAGCAGCCTTGTTCTGATCTGTAAGGAACGTGGTCGCCTTCATCTCAGTTATAGAACGCAAGTAGCCAACTGAAGTTGGTCTCTCTAAAAGCAGTTTGTCCAATGAACCAGAAAATACTGAATTCTGGCTCAAACAAAGGGTGAGAGTATCAAAGAATCGAGCAGCGGCCACCTGTATCATTCACAAACTAGATGTTAACTTGATGTTTTTGTATCAAGCTGATATATACACCTATGTATAAAGAAAGAAGAATATGGTGGCAAATAGAAGTAAACATACAGGAGAATGTAGAAGGCAATCTTTGACAAGATGAGGGCCGGAGTAGTAAATTAATACAAGTAACTTTTGAGAATGTGCAACTGATTGCTCCCCTCCAATAACCACTTCCGGGAGCTTTTCAAAGAGCCTGTTATGTCAATCAAAACAGTAAGATTGCAAATTTGTAAACGTAACTCTTGAGAGATATTAACAGCTAAAGGATAGAGCCTTAGAGAGAATAGAACAGCTACCTGTTAAATATATCAGCAAAATCATTTTCCATGTTATGCTTCCCACTTGATGAGAACAAGCGTTCAAGAAACATCTGAGCAGCTTCTGACACCTCTTCATCATCATCAGAAACTAAAGCACACAAACATTCCTGAAAGCGCGGATCAACTACAATCAGCAAAGCAAACTGAAGGTAGAAATAATCTTTGAGAACTACAAATTAGGTAATGACAGCAAAATAACTATATAAACAAACAGTGAAACAGCGACCCGACTAAAAAATGGGATTAGTAGAGTAGACCAAGCAGGGGGAGATAGTGTTAGTGATAGTGTTGTATGCCAATAACCAATCATTACTGTGAGAATAATAATGAACTAAGATTTATGCAAAGTTTGATTGATTTTCATAAGATGAATGTGTATGAGATATGAATATAACTTATATCTGTTTGCTGAGAGTAAATTTTTAAATGAACCACTCCAAGATTACTTCCAGTATTATAGTTATAAGTTTGGCAAGCATTTGCTCGAACAGGTTGTGTGAACCAAATCCTACTAATAGATATGAATCTCACATTGTTGTATAACTATATTCTCAACTGAAATCATTATGGTTTTTGACATTGACATAATCAAAACTGTCTTTAACTGGATTAATAAAGATTATCTGATTATGGTAGAGCACAGTGTGAATCATGTATTAAGATTTAAATTATTTAGATGGGTTTATTAGTCTCTAATCAGAAAGATGTAATTTTCTGATTATCGTAGAGCATAATTTGGTGCTTAAATGAATTGATACTGATCAATGTCGTTTGTTTTACCAGTTTCATTGGGAGTCAATAAACTACGAGTAAAAGATATAAGCTTCACCCAACCCAGATCTTGTATTCAATCAAGATTCAAGATGTAGTGTGAAACATATAAGTATTGTCTCGAATAGTGAACTTTCACTTCACTGCGTAGTCATAAGTACTCATAATGTCTTGCTAGAAGCCACTTATGACTACTGAGATAAATGTAAGATTTAAGCCCATGACCATTTTAACTTGGATGGTCATTATATTTTGCAAGCAGTATGAGATATTCAGCATATAAATGACATTTTATCTCCAATATCCACACACACCTAGGACAACGTAAGGAAGGATCCTTTAACCTTACCAGAAGCATTAGTCTGCTTCCTTTCAGTGTGAGACTGCATGTTGACAAGAGTCCCTGTATAGCAGCCACGGTCCCCTTTCTCACCTTTTTTGCAGAATGAACACAAAGCTGAAAATAACATATAAATCCGAACAGATTCAGAAAAAAAATGGTAATTCCAAAATTATGAATCAAATAGTTGTCCAGACTTACATGAGGAAAAATTGCGGACAGAAATTTATTCACTTGAGAAGAAGCTGATGCAATCCAATCTCTGGTACGGTCCACATGCAAAGATTTTGTAATATCAGATTTAGTGTTCCCTTCAAATCCAGATTGTGATGAAGATTTTGTTGATAAAACTTCACCCTGATCTTGCTTTTTTTCAGGCAAGCGACGGAGCTCCTCCAGAAATGATAGTGGAGATTTATTTAAGTTTAGATCAATGTTGCTGTCATCAAGACTGGATATATTAGCCTCGTCCTGAAGAACTATCATGAGAAACTCGGTCAAACCTCTAAGTGCTTGGTCCATAGCTTCCATACTTCCAGCAGCCCCACTAATCATTGTTTTAGACACGTGTAGAACTTTTCCAATCTGACTAACAACGCCAGGTAAAAAGAATGCCAATTGATCTGCTGTACCAACCTACAAGAACATATACAGATAACAGATAAATTAAAGAGTATCAAAGTGAAGACTACAATTATACCATACAACTATACAATCTTCTGATTGTTTATAACTTACTTTAGCAACAAGCACACGAAGAGTCATGAAGGCTTCAACACGAAGCTTAGAACTACCAATATGTCCCCGCGCCGCCTCAACATCTGCAGCCTATGAAAATCAAATCCAAGATCAAGTTCCGGTATATCAGTGCAAAATTTGAAAAAATCACTAGTTTTGAAGAATAGGTACTTTTAGCAGAAGTGACAACCAGTGTCCAACAGTAATAGAAGCAGTTTTTGATCTTAGGAATGCAAGTAAACATTGCTCAGAGTTTTGTTCAAGCACAGGGACTTCGGTAAGCAATGATTTTGATTTTTTTGTGTCTAAAAGCATAGGCAGGTGATTAATTTGGCTGCATGTGCAAGATGTCTTGGAGCACAAATGTAAACCGTTAAGCAGTGCCTTAAAACACCTGATAACTCCTTCACGAAACTCCTCTGCCGCCTCAGATGGAGAGAGCAATGCCGCATTCGTCAATTTTTTAAGTATTACAACCATCTGCAAAGCAATAGCATATTTCCAAAATATTAATTATACCGAAGAAAAAAACAAAGATCTGCATTTGTCTTTTCATAAGGAGACAGTGAGCCAAAGGTATCAAAAAGAGGTCGAAAGGATATAAATGACCATCAGAATATGAAGCAGAATCTGCAAATACAGATAAATTACAAAAAACTTTCCCAGAAAGCATCCTAATTCAAGTACCTGGTCCACGGATCCTACATAACACTTCATTAGAAGCTCCTCCAAACAATGAAGCACGCCTTCTGCCACGGCGTCACTTATTTTAGGAGTCTTTTCTTTAGCACCCATGAACGCATATGTCTCTGTAACCTCATCTTTCGATGAAGATCTGCAGTCCACTGAAGCTTCCAACAGAAGCAACAAGGGAAACAAAGTGTAGCTGAAAAGATAACAGAAACCTCACGTCAAAAAACCAATATCAAAGGAATATAGTTTGAAATAAAATTACTATCAACTGCATTATTATACCATAACAAGAACAAAATTTAAACCAGAGTAATTTGAATCTGAAGAAACTAAAACAACTACATCAGCCTCATAATCAAAGGTTATTTGTTTTGACTTCCTAAACACAAAAAAGCAACTCTAATTATCAAATATGCGGAGCAAAAAATTATACACTTCATTGATGAGACACAAATATGAAAGTAACTATGTCGCCCAGGGTTACCTCAAGGGAATAATAATTTTCTATCAGTCTAACATCATAGCAATTCTTATTGTGTTCAAGTTATTGATACCTGGACCCAAACTTTCAATTTCCTAAAATGACAAAACAACAATGTAAATCATAAGTTCAAATTACTTGAATATAAACATTGATATTAGTTGCCAAATGGATAGACCAGTAGTGAAAAGAATGCATAAACTGATAACAAGGAAAGTTATCAAATCTTTAAGTACACCTTACTGTCAACGAGCCTAGTCTTCATCTAACCATCCATCACCTCTTTGACTTTCAGCCAGTTATAATGCTCTTTAACCCTGAATTCACTATATTTCTAATCTATAAAACCATACAGCCATACTTGATATTTGTGTTCGTGTTTTAAAGATTAAACCTCCCCTAGGTGCTTCTGTCTATGAAAATGAGTGTATAGATAGAAAAACTCCAGATCTCTGTTGGCCCCTCGCCTGGCTGTCATTTATGTTTACGTTTGACCTATAATGCACATGATTTTATGACAGCAAGTGGACGATCGCAGGGTTGCACTTATAACACCAATTGAAATACCTCAAATTTACTAAAAGTAATACAAGCAACAACATATGTACTCCTGAAAACCAGTTATGTTCTAAATTGTCCCTCATAGGTCATAAGTTACCATTATGAAGGCTTCACTCCTTAAGAAACACATCTTCATTTTGATTGATTGTTTCAACCGTCAACACTTTGGTGAGTGAATTTATTTTTTATAATTGATATGAAATAAAGTAAATGTGTGTGAACTTAGAAGTTATAGTTAGAATAAAAGATGACAGAAGAGTATGAATTTGTATATAAAAATTGCTTAAGCAAAACTCAAGTTCTCAGCAAGAGGAAGGTAATACCATAGTAATTTAATGTTTTTTTACGTCCCAATACGGAATTTATTATTACTATAATTCAGGCTTTCTTTAACCGAAAATCCTTGCTCCGCCCCTGGCACATTTCTCAAGTTATGAAACTTAATGGTTCCAGAGATCAATAAAACAAATATATGCTACTGCTACAACAACATGATGGTTTAAGCTTGGTTTCACCTTTAGATTGAGCAGGAAAAAAAATGATTTATGAATATGCCTTACAGACTAAAATTATTAGAAATGTCTTCAAGGTGAGGAGGCTAATTCTCTCAAATTGCAACACAGATATCATAGATTTGTTGGTTATCAGTAATAAAATGCAAACTTGATAAACATTTCAGAAGATATGATCAAGGTGACCCTAAACATCCATATCTTTCAGCAATTTCAGTCCAATTTTCTGGTGTCCAATAAAGGAGTATGGCAGTGGGACTAATTTCCGTAAACATGACTCAACGAAGTAAATTCGAAACTGAGGTCAACATACTCGAAGAAAGGTTGAAGAGCATGAGGAGGAGACCGCCTGATAAAGTGAAGAAGATGAGAGATATCGGAAGTGCTGCCTTTATTGTTAGGGTTACTGAGGAGTTGTAGCAGTTGCAAGCAGTACCCCTTTAGCTCCGAAAACCCAGTGGTTCTACTTTCTTCCTGGCCTTCCGACATCATCATCGGAAGCTAGTTTATTAACAGTAATTTTCCGTTAGCTAGTTTCTTTCGTGATCCTGTGTTTGTAGGTCTGCGTTTTAAGTAAGAGATCAAGTTGTGAGGGTTTTCTGTAGTTAAATATAAAGAAGGAGGGGGAGTGACCTATGAAGGTACGGCAGCCATTGGGTAAGGATACTGCCGGCGGAAAGTACCGGTGGGGAATCTGCGGTGATATGGAGAAGACGGCCGGGAGTGGAGGTTTCTAGTTGTTTTGTATTCTGTTTGACCTTTTTGTTTTATCTTTTTACTAGCTACGTTTAGGGATTTAACCGATACGAGTCGAGTTTGACACGGTATAGAGCCAGAGCTTTACTTGATTAGTTATTTTCAAAGGTCGAATCTTAACTCGAGCTTAAAGAGCTAAATGATATTTTAGAACTCGGTCTAACTCAACTCAATTACCAAAAAAAGTATGTTAAATAATAATACTGATCAATGTTAGTAATACTCGACTTGATACCTTAGAGCTTGACTCGGTACTTTGGAGCTCCACTTGGCTCGAGTTAAATAGCATTAATGACAATTATGTACATATACATATAATAAAAGGGTAAATTTATAAACTAACATAAGCTCCATAAGGCTTGCAAGCTTTACGAACCAAGTATTTTAATGCTCGAGCTCAATTGGATGGCCTACTCAAGTAGCTCAAGCTCGAGCTCTATTCGACTTGAATCAAGTAGATTTCAAGTAGCTCGCGAGTTGTCTCAATTACACCCCTAGTTATGCCCCTTTTAATCTTTTATGTGTATATATGTGATACTTAACAAAGTGATTTAAAGTTGGATATGAAATATATAAAATATAAGGACGTCAAATGACAAGAAGTGAAAATCATTCATGTAATTTTAATATTTAAATCTTTTAAAAACTAATTTAAGTAGCTTTTTTTGGAGTTTTTTTTTTAATGTTTAGACTCCACATCCACATAATAAGGGTTTATCGTAAGCACATAAATTGATTAATCAATCTGATCAACAAAATCGAGCCAAACTAAAATATCCATTTCTAACAACAATGATTCAGCATTCAAATTTTGGTAAACTAATCCTTTGGTTTCCTTAAACCATAAAAATCATCCAATTATTAACCGAATCATCTCATTAACCGAATCATCTCAAATAAACTATTTTATAACTATTGTGTGATTTATATATATATTAAGATAAAAAAAATTATATGGCTTAGTGTGCAAAGAATAAATTATGTAGTTTAAAAGTATTGTCTTTTATGATTTTTTGAAGTTTTTGCTATAATCTTAGTTAACTTTCGTAATATTTTCATTCAGAGACTTGAATGGGGGAGGCTACCGGCAAGAGAAGTTTTCGACAATGGACACCGATCTTCACTGGCTTCTTTGTCTAAGATGTGAAGGGGTGTGTAATCGATAAATCATGCGTTTGTGAAGTGCAACCAGTGTTCTAAAAGGCGCGTCATAGCGTCGCCAAGGTGTAAGGCATGGGTCCACCATTAAGAGATGGTTCTAGGCGTGAGTACTAGGCGTGGCGCACGCCTTTCCGCGCCAAATGGCGAGATTTTTAAAACGTGGCGCAGGAAAAATTATTTTTAAAAAGAAAATTGGACTTTCATGATACATTTTGCGATCGCGTGTATAGAAATTCTATAATTTGTATATGTTACTTTACTCATCATTTATGTAACTTTGTGTAATTAGTATATTAATAATGATAAATTTGATATGTATAATTATAAAATATATACAAAATCGCCGCCTTAAGACACGCCTTAAAAAACGTCATGGCTTCGCCATAACTCCTAAAGCTTGAGGCTTGACCTCACCACCAAGTCACATTTTACGTTATTTAGAACCATGAGTGCAACCAATTAAGTCAAGCTTCATGGTAGCAAGCGTGTAGATGGTGGTCAAAGGACAACCGTTTTTCAGATTCGGTCCAAGGGGTGATCAATGGCAGAAGTATAAAGTATCTAGAAGTGGAAATTTCTTTGTTTCAAGCTTCTAGGTGTACGATATTGTATGAAGTATGAAACAATAGGAATAAAGTCGTGTGTAAAAATGAAAGTGAAAGATCGATCAAAGATTTATTTTTCTAAATTCAATTAAACTGCTACGAGTGATTTTCAAGAAGACTAAAGAAACGAAAGTTGGATTGTCAAAATCGATTCATGAAAGTTGGATTAGAATCATGCTACATCTTTTGTTGTCATTTTAGCTCGTGGTATATATGTTTTTGTAGTATGTTGCATTTTCATGACTGCATTTGCTTCTTGCAAATGTTGAGTTTGTATCTTGTTGTAATAATTTTCTTTTTCTTCTTTTTTTATAATGATATCCAATTTTAACTTACGACTGTTGTATAACCTGGACCAATAATCAAGTCATTGTGTAGGATAAAAATCAAAACTAACTTAAATCAATAGTTTAGCTAAATTCCCTTTTAGTCCGGTTATGAAGTATTCATCTTTTATTCTTTTTATTTGAAAAAGAAAATATAATGAATAGAAGTAAAATGCATGATTAAGATTACACGTTCTCTTATAAAATACATTAAAAACACATCAAATGTATAATACTTCTCGTATTCCTTTAATACACTCGTGAATTTCTCGAAACGTATACTTCTTTTTGAATTTTCTTAAAATTTATAAAGCACTTTAATTGAGATGTAATCACAACTTTATAAAACTTATATACGATTGATCGATCGATTAGTTCTTACCGTTATATATATATATATATATATATATATATATATACATCTGGTATCTAGCTTATTGATCACTTTAGAGAGAGAGTGTGTAACCAAATTTTATGATTTTATAGAAATTGAAGAAAAACAACATTAAAAACGATGAATAAAAGTTTATTTTTATTCTTGTTAAAATTTAGATGACAATCTCATTCTTTCTTTAATTTACCTTTTTTATTTTTATTTTTGTTAAATTTTTTGAATCAACTGAGTTCAGTTAGCTTGTAAGCATTACCATATTAGTTGAGTTTAACTTGACCTCATTTTTCTTATTTCCTAAATGACATGCAGTCTTTTGGTGAAATTCATCCCAATATCTTCTTATTACTAAAATTTTGTGTTTATTTTAAAGCAAATTAAGTTACTGTGTGGCATACATGCATGATCAAATTAAATATATTTCTTTGCAACTTATCATCCAATCACATAGATGATGTGAATAATCACCTACCCACTACTACATTTTCATCAACAGAACCCTTGACTGGTACAGCAATATTGGAAGACTAATTCATAGCTATGGCAAACTATAGCTAGCTAGATGTTATTATCATAACTAGGTTGCCAAGTCTAACATGAAGATCTAGTTTCCAACAAGCCCCCACAGCATCTTTCAACTAACAAGACCAAAAATTCTAAGGTGAACTAATTAGGCCACAATGGAGATATTTCATCACTTATTAATTGGCACCATATTTCAGAAACATCATGTTCATCACTCATGGTCATCTTGGGTTCACCATCTTTATCAATCTGTTCACTAGTCGCACTTGGACCCTCTAATCCAAGTTCACTTTCTAACAATCTCACCCAATTCTCAACTTCCATCTCATTATCAATTATCACTTCTGGCTCGACCATGTTCCAAAACTCGACCTCGGATTCTAGATCAACAATACCAAGATTTCCCTTGATTTCTTCATCAAGATATCTATGAGTAGTACTACTATGCCAACCACAACAAGCCTTATCTGGACCTAAGTTGCATGATAAGGTTGAAGATGGGGTTGATGGCTGGTCTATTTCTGCTACCAATACTCCACCTACATCTTCAATCGCTTTTGGTTTAAGACTGTGCGAGTTTCCTTCATTTGTAAACCCATCTGAGACGCTTGACAGAGGTGTTTGAGTTTTGTCGGAATCAGTATCGTTTATAGCCAATGATCTTTTCTTCAAATGTGTATTCCATACATTCTTGATCTCGTTGTCTGTTCGTCCAGGCAACTTGGATGCGATTTTTGACCACCTGCATGCCACCCCATGATCCATTAATAACTTATTGATTATATATTAAATATAATATACATTAATCACATGTAACAATCTATATATCTCCTTTTTCTTAGTCATACATACTTTTTTGGCCTGCAAATTACTTTTATTAAATTATCACAATCAAGTGTAATTAGTTAATTAGTAGGCAAATTAATTACTTGTTCCCGAAGGTGGCGTGAAGACGTATAATGGAAATTTCTTCTTCTCGAGTGAAATTGCCCCTCTTAACATCAGGTCTTAAGTAATTAATCCATCTTAGACGACAACTCTTTCCGCATCTTAACAAACCTTAAAATCAAATATAATTAACCCAACGTTATTTTAATTAATTAATAGTAAGAAGAAGAACATATACATATATATATAAAGTAAGATTTAATTGGAAAAAGTTTTATTTAATACTAATACCTGCTTGCTTGGGAAGAGAACGCCAATTGGGGTGGCCGTGTTTCTGGATGAAGGAAACCAGCTTGACGTCCTCGGCAGGACTCCAGGGGCCTCTCTTCACCTTACTTTTGTCACAGCATGGTGATCGTCCTCCTCCCATCTTATTAATTTAATTACGAATTAATTCTTTAATTTAATTACTTGCTTGATCACAGTATATCTTCTACCTCATTCGTCTCTCTGTTACTCTATATATATACACGCGTGTATTTACGGTTACGACAGGTTTCGGAGATTGGATTAGGCCAACTTGGTGGGCCCCATCACTTTTTTTTTTTGTTTTTTTTTGGTCCTTCTCCCCTAAACAATTCTAGTCCAAAAGGTGCATATGTAAATAATACAAGTACAAAACTACAAACTGTACAAGCTAAAATAAATCATTCAATGAATGCACTCATTGTACAAGGTAATATAATCAGAGAAATGATATATGCTTCTTGATAAATAGGAAAAAGTTTAATCGAGAACTGTGATTCGTATGAGAATTATTTTTCGTACGAGAATTGTTTGTAACGTCATTGATTAATAACTCCTTAATAAGGGTATTTTGGTCATTTAATATTAACCCAACCGTGAATTGCGTGCGGGTGAGCCATAATTAATTTGCGAGTCTTTGTTTTTCCGAAATACCCCTCATTAATGTGTCATTAATGATCCACCAAAAAATCTTAGCCATTCATTAATAATAATCAAATGCTAAGATTTGTTTTCACAGTTCTCGTACGAAAAACAGTTTCCTTATGCATACATACATACATATATATATATATATATATATATAGGGGATGGTTCATGCGAGAACCGTTGTTAGTGCGAGAACCAATCTTAGCCGTTCCTTGGATATGGGAAGTATCATGGATGGAGAGCGTGGAGGGATAGGGTGTGGCAGGGTGCATGTGAGGAATTCATGGGTGGGCAATGACATTGAAGGAGGGGGAATTGGACGGCTTAGATTGGTTCTCGCGGTTCTCGCGCTAACAACGGTTCTCGCATGAAATTTTGTCTATATATATATATATATATTGGATCAATAAAGAACCATGTGTTAAACAAAGAACCTAAAGAACCAATCTAGACCATTAGATCATCAAAATTAATTGATGAGATTTAACGATGGCAAAACTGTAATTATGATGTATTAATATAGGAAGAAAAGGGCAAACATGGAATATCCCTCCTCCAACAACTCACGATTTTTTTTTAAAAACCCTCAAAAACTTTAAATTGTCATAACTTTTTAAGTTTTGTGAATTTAAACAAAAAAAAGTATACAAATCTTTTAGTTTTTTAATCCTCTTTCAAACAATATCGCTCTTTCAATATTTTTCTACATTGTTTTTTAACATGAAATTTTTGTTTGTATTTTGGGCAGTATGTAGTGTTTTGTACGGATTATGCATTTTGGGTTTGAATGTGTAATTTTGCATTTTAGACTGCATTTTCATTGAATCATGTTGAATTTGCATTTTGTATTTTTATAATTTTTGCATTTTAGAAGCATCTAGATGACTTGCATATTTATATTTGCGTTTTTTGTTTTTTGCATTTTGCATTTAGAATGAACCCAGCTCAAAATGCAAACTTTGCATTTCAAAAAAAAAAAGTTTTAGAAATATATCAAGTCTGGTCTTGTTTGAAAGAGGACGAAAAACTGAATCTAACGATATACTTTTTTTGCAAAAAATCTTAAAAACGAATAAGTTATGATCGTTTAAAGTTGAGTGGGGTTTTTTTATTTATATAGTTGACTTTTTTTTTGTTATTTTCCAATTTTTCCCTTAATCAAAGTGTCACGTGTACCAGGATGGTTATTTAGGTTCTATGTTTAAGGGAAATTTTATATATAACCTCACCCTATATAGGGGACGTTTCAAACGAGAACTGCGAGAACCAATCTTAGCCGTTGATTTGATAAAGTGGAATTTATGGATGTGGAGCATGGGGGGATCAAGTGTGATAGGGTGCATGTGAGGAATTCGTGGGTGGGCAATGACATTGAAGGAGGGGGAATTGGACGACTTAGATTGGTTCTCGCGATTCTCGTACGAAAAACAGTTCTCGTTCAAACGAGAACTATATTTCGTACGAGAATTGCGAAAACCAATTTTAGCGCTTGAATAAAATTAATGAATGACTAAGATTTTTTGGCGGCTCATTAATGACGTATTAATGAAGGTTATTTCGGGAAATCAAGTCTCGCAAATTAATGACGGATCACTCGGACGCAAGTCACGGTTAGTTGAATATAAATTACCAAAATATTCTTATTAATGAGTCATTAATGACGTTAAAACATTACTTATTGTATCGTTTAAAAAAGATGCTAGAGTAATAAATTAAGAATGTACAATTATTTTGCGTTCCTAATTAAATATATACTAAAAAAGCATGTAAAATTATGCGAACACTTACAAATTGGTTCAAAATTTTATACTTACAAATGTGCAGACCTCTTAAAAAAACTTTACGTTTTAAAATATAAATGAATCATTAAAGGATATTGTTAATTGCACTTTTTTATTCTCATATTCTACCAAATATTATCATCGATCGTCACACTCACAAACATCATATGGTCTACCTCTTAGGATTAAGTGTGATGATCCAAACATATCATTTAAACCTTTATGTTACAATGTAATATCATAGCATCTAGACTCTAATTGTAAGTGTGTATTTGTTTTTTTCTTCTAAATTTCATATCATTGAGATTATAATTGTACTTCACTCTATAATTTTACAAAATGGAACATGTGATATTATATACATGTATGAATATGGATCATAAGACCAACATTCTATTCAATAATTGATGGACTCTATAGAGAAATTTTACATCACCTTTAAAATTAAGGCACCTTTCTTTCAATCGTAATACATAGTTCTATAGAATTTTGTTATATCATTCAAAGTTCGAAAAAACTTCTGTTTTTAATAAATTTAACAATAGCCAAAAAAAAATGAAAAATTATTCGAAAAATATTAAAGAAAAAGTAGTCTAAACATTTTCTTTTTATTTTTTTATTTCTATTAATAAAACTCGAAATCACCTTTTTTTTCTTCTCTTTTTCTCTTTCTTAATTTCCCTTATAATTTTTTTTTTATGTTAATATACTTGTTAGGTGATTAAATGTAACACAATTGTTTATGAGCAAATATAAATATTATCTTGTGTATCATTTTTGTAATTTTTTGTCATCATCTTATATGTATAAGTGTATAATATTTTACGTATATATTAAATATGAAGTAATAAATAATAAGAAGTACATACATCCAACGTCATGCAGGAATCATTTGACAAACCAAAATAACTTGTACTTGTCATGCGCTAGTCGTCTCGCAAGCTAGGTGTCTCAATATAATAAGAGTTAAACATACATCTTTGTTTTTAAGTTGATAATTAAAAAAAACTCCGGCTAGAGTACCATACTCATAAACACTTTAATATGAAAAGATTTTGTTTATTAAAAAGTCTTTGACAAGGTATCAATATGTAATTTAAGATGTTCCAACTTTCTTGAGATTGAGATTCATATTCAGTTATGAACATAGGTGTAGCATATGAAATGTGTGTATTTACACTTTTGCAGTTCAAAAATGTATTTAAAAAATGGCAGTTTAATTCCTAACCGAATGGTGTTTTAGTTATTCCAACACTTATTCATATAAAGGGGAAGAAGTTTATTGAGAACCATTCTTTGTGCAAGAACCAATTGGAGCCGTCCAATTTCCCCTACTTCAATGTCATTGTCCACCCATGAATTCCTTACATGTACCATGTCACACTTTATCCCTCCACACTTTCCATCCATGAACTTCTCATATCCAAGGAATATTGGCTGAGATTGGTTCTCGCGCTAACAACGGTTCTCGAATGAACCATTCCCCATATAAATGTTTGTAAGTATTGGAACACCCACCGTGAAAACATCTTACTCTCTATTTAAATTACGTGTTTAAGATTCTTAAGAGGTCAAGAGGTAGAGAGTTCAAGCATCGGACTCAAGTGTCACGGAAAGGTCCCCCTTCTCAAGAGGTCAAGAGGTAGAGAGTTCAAGTCTCGTGATAAACAATAGAGTAAATTTAGTAGTTGATTTAATAGGATATATATTTGCCGTTCTAAAAAAATTGTATATACCAATAAATTCAAACATCCTTGGTTGTTATTGTTACTATCTAAAGGTTAATAAATAAATAAAATCATCAAAAGTCTCTTACCAATTACCAATTGTTCATCCAAAGTCTGGGTTAGGGGAACCAACACATTGAAACGCCTTTACCATTAGGCACCTACCTTTTGACATTTTCTTTACAACTACTTTTTTATTGATTTCAGCCATCACTTACTAACCATGGATGACTTGAATGACTTTAATGTTGACTTAATATATCACTGCATGCTCCTTTGACCAAAATACAATCTACAAATTTTTATATCTAATACTTGTTTTTTTTTTATAATTATATAAAGATCTAAAGCTTATTCTTCTTCTTGTTCTTGTTTTTACTGGCATGCGAAATTCTTAACATATTTAAAACAACTTTTTATTTGGGAAATAGATGAAGTAGGGATTATGATTATATGCAAAGGATATGATTAATGATTCTTACAAAACATCAAACAGTACCTACTGAAATTGCGCTTTAATCACCGCTTGATATTTAACAAGTTAATTAGCAGCCACAATTCTAAACAATGACAAGTGCTTTAATCTTAACTAATATTAATTGTGAACTAATTAATTAATACTTGTGATTGCAACAGCAGAATTGTAACCAAGTTAAGTTGCAGTATTGAGTAGTGTGTATTATAAAAGAGTGTGCATGAGTGTGTTTGGTGTCATGTTACATGCCTTTAGAAGCTTATGGTGGTTGACTTTTGATTAAACAAGTGTCAAAGCATGAACCATCTCACCCATTGGCATGCATCCAAGCTTAGAAAAAACAACACACCAAAATACTATGCTACATCATCAGCATCAATATCTAGTTAGTTAGTTTAACGCAACATCTACCGCTAAAGTCTTCTTTTGATGTAATAGTTTCAAATTAGTTACTAACATGTGTTAAGTATCGGTCAGAGTACAACATGAAAACACAAGTACTTGTTTTTGGCATCAACATGTATGGTATAACCCGTACACCCAGTTTTCCCACATGCGTGTTTGTACATTATACAACAGCAGTATTCAATTCCGCATGGGCAGTATGCGTAAGTAAGATGTAGACAGTCATATCTCTATCCAAATAAGAGAGACTGGTTCCAGAAAGATATCCAGCTTAAATCATATAACTATAAACCCATGAAGATATCACATGGTGTTTGGAGGAAAAAAGGTGAAAATGTGGACTATGCACAATTGAAATTCCGAAATATAAACTATATGATCATGAGGAGTCTTCTAAAAAGTATATTGATGGTAAAGATTGATGATTATCATAGCCACAAAGACACTTTTGAAAATGGCATAGTGGATCAGAGCACATATACACTAATGTTGGCATTGATGGAATTAGGGAGGGCTAGCAGCTAGCTGGTACTCATTTTGCGCACTTCTCTTCTGCTTCCTAATTCTAGCAGTTGTTACTTCGAACTACAAACGGCTCCTTGTTCTGCAATCAACCAAAACCACCATCTTGTCAATGATTCCTGTGTTTCACATCCTAAACAGCTCATATCTTGGTTGAAACTTAAAACTAATTATGATCATATCTGTTACAAGTGAGTTGAAGAATATGCAGCAAGTTCAAGACAACAACCTGATTATAACCATTATCAATCGGAAATTATAGCTTCCCGCTATAAAATATTAATGTTTCTCACAGGATCACCCCCAAATCAGAGTTTCATGCACAGTCGAGTGATTCTATTGTGAACATCTTTTTTCTCATGTCTTGATGTGTGTTTCGAATAAAAGAGTGTGTGTACTGTAACATTGTCAATGAAGATCATTCCAACAATATGAATCCACCATTTTGTGAAAATTAACCTCACTTCCAAACAAAAGAAACCATAAACCAAGAGAATCACGTTATTGAATTCATCTACGCGTAACTCATCAGGTACTTGATTATTGAAAAGATGATACAATCTGAAGTTATACAAGGCAAACAAGGATTTTGCATGAAATGGAAAACCAATATATATAGATCCTGTAGGACACCACCTCTGTTATTGGGAACACAACAATTGGACCTCAAATTTATGATGAAGCATCTACAACAAACTCATGTTCTTGTTTACAGACCCATTGAACCCATAAGCATGGTTGAGCTGGCATTAAATGGGAAAAAGAAAGAAAAAAAATCAAATCTGAAGTTGGAACTATATATGTCTTACACGGTGACGGCGATGGCTTCATCAAGAGCGGCAACACCAGGGAGAATTTTGCCTTCCAACAATTCCAAACTTGCACCACCACCTGTTGAGATGTGGCTCATCAAGTCCGCCACTCCAACTTTCTCTACTGCCGCCACTGAATCACCACCTCCAATGATTGTAGTTACCCCCTTTCCACCAAGTTCAGCTAGCTTCCTTGCAACTGCCTGTATTCACAATCAAACATATAGTTTAAACATCTGTAATCTTAAACGTGATTAGGAAAGAGAGAGCCGAATAAGAAAATTGTTACACACCTCGGTTCCAACTGCAAATTTGTCAAACTCAAAGACTCCCATAGGGCCATTCCAGATGACTGTTTTGGTGGTCTCCAAAGCATCGTTGAATGTCTTGATAGAATCCGGACCAATATCTAATCCCATCCACCCATCTGGGATAGCAGATGCGGGCACAATCTAACATGGTCATATACAAATAATTACTTACTTTCCAACCAGTCTGATGATAATATATTTTCATAAAATCAAGAGGAATAAGCAGCAACCTTGCTGTTTGCATCGGGTGCAAACTTATCTGCGATAACGACATCAGTCGGTAATAAAAGGGATACTCCCTTCGCCTTGGCCTTTGCAAGGAGTGTAGTTGCAAGATCAAGTTTGTCTTCCTCCACCAATGATGATCCTACAGATAAGCCTTGTGCCTTGTAAAATGTGAAGATCATACCTCCACCCAATAGCAATATGTCACATTTTTCCAAAAGGGATTCGATAACTCCAATCTTGGATGAGACCTTTGAACCACCAACAATGGCAGCAAATGGCCTTTTTGGGTTTGAAACTGCCCCATCAAGATAATCCAATTCCTACATCAAATACAAACAAGTTGTACTTCATTATAGAACCCGTTACAATGGTCAAAATACTTATTGGGCTTGTTCATAGATGAGGTACCAAACCTTTTGCAAAAGGAAACCAGCAACAGATGGCTTCAAGTATTTTGTGACTCCCTCAGTGGAGGCATGGGCTCTATGTGCAGTTCCAAAAGCATCATTGACATAAAGATCTGCTAGTGATGCAAGCTTCTCTGCAAAGGCAGGATCATTCTTTTCTTCCTCTTTGTAAAACCTAACATTCTCAAGAAGAACAACACCGCCATCAGGAAGTGAAGCCACCAACTTTTCAACCTCTGGACCAACACAGTCACCAGCCAACACAACCTGTTTATTATAAATTGTAAGTAAAGGCAGAAAATCTCCCTCGTGGCATCACTAAAACAAATTTCCTCCTTGTTAAATGAAAACCTTTTTTTTTTCTTTTGAGCGACAAACTCACACACCCTTCACCTTTGTCCCAGTTAGGACCTTGAACCCAAAACGACTTGGTTCTTGGGGAATTGGACACTGCTAAGGCAAATGGGCCTATTGGTTTTCTACCAACTTGTTTTTAGTTCTCTCTCAATATGAATTATTCCTCTGATCTTCTTCATTTTACTACATACTACGCATATCCATTTGACAGATCTTTTGATTGATCAAGAATCAACTACAAACTACAAAGAACTAAAATCTATATTGATTATGAACCTGCAAACTACCCAAAGAGAAAAAAAAATCTTCTGCTATTTAGGTTAGTGTGCCCTTTTTAATCATTTTCTTCTCGTATTTAACTAATTACCAGCTTCAGCTAACCAAATGATTGTCATATGATGTGTAATTTCATTAACCGAGATGCATACTATGCGTATCCATTTTGCAGATCTTTTGATTGATCAAGAATCAACTACTAAGAATCAATATCCAAATTGTATTACAAACCTCCAAATTACCCAAGAAAAGAAAGAGCTTCGGCTATTTAAGTTAGTGTGACTTTTTTAATAAATTTCTTCACATATTTATGAATTTCAGCTAATCAGTTGGTTGTCATTCAATGTGTATTTTCGTTAATCAAAATGCATATGAAAGCTCAGTTATTTCTAAGAGAGCTATCTAACATCTGATCTTTCCCAATGTTTGGCAACAATGAATCTCTGGTTTAATAAATCATATACAATAGGTTCTAGCTCTGCTAGCTTTTCATTCACCTCAATACCAATGAGTTCGGACAGTCTGGGAACAAGAGGAGCCAGGCTGAACTTGGGAGTAACACCTTTGGGTCTACCCTGAAAGATTTAAAATAAAAAAAAGAGATTATAAGTAAGTAAAGGACGCCTCTTTTAAAGCAAAAAAGCATAACCACCTAGTGCGAAGATTTTGTTAAAATACCTATCGGCTCCATAGTAAACTAGTAATTAACCAATCCTGAACACCATTCCACCAAGGTCACCCGTGGGAATTTCACAATGTGAAATAAAGGGATGAGTGACTTGATGGAACAGTTTTCAAACTTGGTCAGTGTTATGTGAATTTTCCCTTACTCTTTTCTTCAATAGATTATATATATATATATATATATATATATATATATATATATATATATATATATATATATATATATATATAACAAGTTAAAAGACCAAGAAAAAACTCAAGAGACCTTCATATGGTGTAAAATCCATGTTTCCTACTTTATCTTGTAAGAAGATAAATGCACTTACACGCAAAGAAACCCTATAAAGATAGTGAGTGTAGCTCATTACAGTCATCTACATCTTGAATACAATAATCAAGCACAATTAACAGGTCGAGCTAGCTATGAGTTTAAGTTGAATTGATATATTGAATGCAATTGTGGCATTCATGAACAAACGAAGTTTAACGAGGAAAGAAAAGCCCACATACCAAATGACTAGAAAGGATAACTTTAGCACCATTGCTAATCAAATGCTTGATGGTAGGGACGGCAGCTCTGATTCTCGTATCGTCTGTGATATTCTTGTCGTCATCCAAAGGCACATTCAAATCAGCCCTAACGAACACCTTCTTGCCCTTAAGTTCAGCGGGGGAGAGGTCGCCGACGCTCTTCTTGGCCATAGAAACAACGCCGGTGATCGGCTTGGCGTAGGTTTTGAGGGATCGGAGCTTCGATGCTACGTGTGAAGAGAGAAGAGGATCAGCAGCAGCGAATCCGAGACCACGGAGTGGAGAGCGCAGAAAGCGGGAAGGGAGGCGAACGCTTGGGGTGTTTCGGGAGGTGGTGGAAGATGAAGAAGTAGTGTGGAGAAGAGAGAGTGATGTTGGGGAAGCAGCGGACGCCATTGTTAGAATGATTGAATTACAGAGATTGAAAAGTTGCAGAGATTGAGGAGGAGAAAGAAAGAAAGAGAAGGGTTCCCTTATTATTATTGTGTGGATGTGGTAGAGATTTTAGGGATTGGATGTGAAGTTTGGATGGAGGTCTGTCTGGTTTTCCTTATCGTTGAGGAGAGGCCAAAGATTTTCGTCCTTGGATTTGCCCCCTTTCTCTTCAACGTCTTTCATTGGGTGTTTTGGGAATTTCCTTCGATTTTGTACAAAAGTATTCATACATGATAAATACGCTTAGTAAAATTATTGATACACAATAATTAGCAATAAAATCTATATTTATCTCTCTGTGTCTTATTGAAAACCAAAACTACTGATGCTTACTTGATCATTGGCATTTCATCCCAATTTCAAAATTCAAGCTAATTAGTTCCCATGTATTTAACATTGATGCATATGGTTAAAAGGATTAAGACTTGTGTGGTGTATTTGTGGCATCAACTTATGTATATGAAACCTTATGAGAATAATAGCATGGATATGGCGTTGATGGATGAGGATGTATTGTTGTAATTCAATAGTTAATATGTTTAAAGTGTCCTACAATCTTTGATTTACTTTTGAATTCAATAGTTAATATGTTAATGTTGGGAGCGAAAAGTTCATCTATTATAACAAACAATCTGTCTTTGTTTAGAATGAAACCAAGTGTCAATTGTTGTCCATTAACCCATTTGATAAGTTATATTGAATTTTAAAAGTTAGACATTTCGTTTTAAAAGTTACAGATCAGTTTGATCACTAAAAATGGTAAGAACCTACGATGATTGTTAACAACTTGAAAATCTTATGAGCAATGGTGTTCTTGGTAAACAATGGAAGATAATGCTAACTTTATTACTCAAAACAATATATCATTGTATATTCCTATATTTGCTTTTTATAATTTGTTTGATTTTAAATATAATATTATTTTACTTAAGAGTTTAACGGACCGGTGATAGGTTTAATATTCGCTCTCAACTTAAGCATATGCAATCTATGTAGGAACAAGACATGCAAATATGGTCATATTTGAGTGCTTTTTTCTCTTATAATCAAATATCACATGTCTATTATCTTATATTCTTATTAAAAGAAAAGGCTGTTTACATCATCTTTTGGCTTCCCTACAAAATCTCTACCAATCATAATCATTTATTTTGAAATAAAAAATTAAAAAAATAGAAATTTAATGAGTTATGACGTCACGATTGCCTTGAAAGGCTTAAGTCTTCGATCAATGGAAACAAAAATGGAAACAAAAACGAAAACAGGAAACTTTCATCATTTCCTTAAAAAAAATCTAGGGCTAATGTCGACTTCTTCTGTAACCGCTTCCTCGCTTCCGCCATTCAAGCTCTCCTCCATCCAAGGCAAACACGAAGACGACTTCTTCTCTGCAACAATCTCCATCGCAGGTCTAGGGCTTTTCTCGACTTCTTCTTCTGTAGCCGCTTCCGCCATTCAAGCTCTCCTCCATCCAAGGCAAACAAACCGTGGGATCAGGCAAGTTGAATTCGGTTTTTTATAATAGCAATTTTAATTTTTAAAGATGCCTTTTACATTGAATAAGAATATGTATTTGGTTAGTAAAACTCATAAATAAAAGTATCAGAATTATCAAAATTGATGTTAATGAGTTGAACTGGAAAGCATCCGAGTTTTGGCAATGGTTAATAACAATACACTAAGCTATTTCAGCAAAAACTAATTTCACTTACATAAATTACCACGACCGGTGCTACTATAATCAATCAATAAATTCATGACTTAGTACAATTGATGAGTACACGAAAACCATTTAGTTTAGATTTAATTAGAAAGCAAAACATGACAAAATCATCTTTAATACTTGCTTGAATGACTATCATATTCTACCATATGCTGTCAGTCAATGAATTGTAGTAACAGGGGTTTACATATTGTTATAAAGCTATAAGTATATAACATGTTCTAGAAGGAGTTGCACATACCAGAAACTACAGTGGCTATTTTGTGATTTTTAAAATTCTAAAAAAAAGACATGGTGTTGGGATTTAAACTTATAACATATGGTTTGTGTTCTTCCTTCGAAATTAACATTCTTTTTATGATATTTTTGTTGTCGTGAATTATGTTTTTGTGATGTCAGAATAAAAAAGAAAGATTTGTGGGTTTGGACTAATTGATTGGTGTTCATATCTTCAAATTAATATATTTTTCAGATTACAGAAAATGAGAACATATATTATAAAAACATATACAATATCTTTACACTCAACTTACTTATATTGCTGATTAATGAATAGCAAGTTCGTATTATAGTTCATAAAAGTTAGAAACGAAAGTAAATGCTATCGAATGATAAAGAAAATGGTACATATTGGTAACTTATATTTGAATTTTCCAAGAAATTTTGCAAAAAATACTGGCAAGCTTTTTATGTTGAAGATACTTACTCTACACAATAAAATTATTGGAAGAACAATGGAGAGTAAATCTACTATCATTGTGATGAAATAATCCCTTTGATTTCTTGAGTGAACTATTGAAGTATCTTTCTTCTTTGATGAAGTATCTTTCTTCTTTGATGAAGTATCATTGGTAATGTGATCTGGAAATGCAAACTAAATTGGTTCGTTTATAATTTTTGATTCTGCGAGAGATGATTACAGAACGTATACCTTTCTAATTGAACGTATACCTTTATAATTTTTGGACTTGCGAATTGTACATATACAAGCTTTATAATCGGTACTTGAGCAAATCAGTTTGCATACTAATTATACATCAGTTTATTAGAGGTTTAGTTTGATATCCACTAATCTGAATCATGCATAAATGTTGTTTGATTAATTAGGGAGATACTTCAATTTAGTTAATATTGGATGGAGGCAACTGATTTGGAATTACAATTATTTGATGTTAAATACAAAATTAGAGTGGTTAGTTAATATTATATGAAAATTAGAGTGGTTAATTACTTGTGCATACACAACACTAGAGTGGTTAATTGATGTAATATACGAAAATGTGCATCAAATTGATCATATGAAAATTAGAGTGGTTAATACTTAGCTGGATGCGAATATAACATAAAAACTACACGTAATACTGTAATTCTTATATGTTTGGCTGACCCTGTTGTTCACATTTGGTTTTATAAACTTCACTGTCGATCTTCCTTTGAAACCGAAAGAGCAACAGAAGCTGTTTGTAAAGGTATCATTTCATTGCTGTTTTGATTTGTTGTTTTTGTGGGTTACCCTTTCACTTGAGTCTGGTAAATTTATTCGTTAAAATCCTCAGACATCAATAGATCTAAGCATGTTCAGTGTCTTAATTTAGTGGATGCAAAAGAGCAAAGAGAGCATCCATTGTGTTCCGCCATAGGAGAGCTCTTTTTTTTTAGGTGGTTAATTATGCATAACCGTATATTATATAAACAACAAGAATATTACAAAGCAGCACAACAATGCGACGAATGACCCTTTTATCAATAACTTAATATATTATATAAATTTCATATATACATGAAATGATGTATAGACCATCAGACCATGTGGATGTCAAAGTATTCAAATATAACATAAGGGTCAATCACATTCGGTCATTCTTTGAGAGGCTTAGAATACCACTACCAAAAACATACCACTGCAACTTCATCACTTCAACATTGTTGGAATTCCTTCTAGCAGCCCTAATATCATCTTGCTCTTACCCATAACCTGTCTTACTGGGATGCCTTTGCCTGTAACAAGGAAGTAAAAGAGTGTCACAGCCTACATGTTTACTGATTACTAAAATGCATGTCCATAGTGATGATATTGCACAGTTGTAATGAAATATTATGATGAAAAATTGATTTCAAATTCTTATATGTTTGGCTGACGTTGTTGTTCACATTTGGTTTTATAGACTTCACTATCGATCTTACTTTGGAACCAATTGAGCAACGGAAGCTGTTTATAAAGTTATCATTTCATTGCTGCTTTGATTTGTTGTTTTTGTGGGTTATGTTTGTGATTGATCTGATGATATTAGATGTTTGTGATTACTAAAATAAAATAAACTCTTTAAGGCCAGTAGATCACATGGTAATTTTCAGTGTTTCCATGATGATTTTCAACTTACAAAGAGACATGCAAAAAAGGAAAACTTCCCTTCATAAGCTCAAGTTCAATGACTCCCCCTTCAGTTTGTTCTTTTACTACTATGTAACTTCTTTGTTTTCCCGGTTCCTTCTACGTTCAAACTTAGAGTCTGTAAATTTATTAATCTAAGTTTGAAGACTGGTAAAGCCCAAGAAACAATGTGCATGATTTCTTACTCTAGCCACTTCATTTAAACAATCAACACATTCAAGAGGTCACAACAGTTTTTGCAAGAAATCTATCTCAATAACAGACAATCAAATGCTAACTAAATCACCAACCTAATAATGCAAACATAAGAAAAAAGCTTTTCGAAATTAACCTGACATTGATATTTCATCTTCTTCTAATTCTCATTTTTCCTTTCTACAGTTTTCATCTATGACTATATTCTTCGGTGTTTAAGCATTGCTACAATCACATTACTTAAACAGTCCAATATCACCCTAACACTTGAAATCAATTTTAAACACGGGGATGGTAAAAAATCACTTTTAAACTTTTTAGGCACATATGTTTTTTGTCAGATCTATTGCAATAAAATCTAGAAGCATCCCTGTTTTTTTATCTGTAAGTCTTAAAGCTTACAGTTTTATGTTCTTGATGTTAATGTTTACAAGTTTTCTAATTAAACTGAATTGGAGTATCTTAGTAATTTGCATCACTTCAATATATATTATACTATGCATCATGGCATGAGAATTAGATATATATTAGTACTCTGCAATGAAGTGATTATTAGTCACTTTATGGTGGTTGAAGTTGATGACTTCTACATGTATTTACCTATTTTATATAACAGTTTTTGATGCTATTTAGTTAGTATCCTTCTAATATGGCTCAAGATATCAATGATTAATAGCATGTTTTTTGCAATCAAGTAGTTCTTGGATCTTTTTTTACTATTTTTACAGTTAAATGGTGTTTGGATAATTGAATTGCAGCCTGGTGTTGTACATGGTAATATACAGCTGATGATCTGGCTTTGGTGTCATATGGTGGTGTTGTGCAAATTAATTCTGAAATTAGATCCTATGCTTTGGCATCTGTGGCACCAAATGTTGCTGTTGATTAACTTGTCTTGGTAGTTGCTGTCATCAAAGCAGATAGTGGTTGGCCAGAAAAATCCAATTATGGCCTGGGAATACTGTTCTCGACAGATTGTAGTGGTTGTGCAGAATAGTGTCTGGTGTTTGTTAATAAATGTTGGTTTACAACAGTTTTGGAAGTATCTAAGTAGGGGTATCATATTACAACAGAAGAAAACTTATTTTTGTGACACGTTGCTATTTTTTGGAGTCAAGTTTAGAATCAAATGTAGCTGTAAATTTTTTATTGTTCATTGGTGTTTGGAAGGGAAGCACCGTCATATCAGAAGTACAGAAATCAATCTGTTTGGTGCTGGTTATTGGTCATGAGTTGGATAATTAGGAGGGTTATTTGCTGCTGCTGCTCAGTTTTGAATGGGTTACATATGGTTTTGGTTTATTATTCATGGAAATTGGATGGTAATGTATACTGTTCCATTAAAATACAGATGTTTATTAGGGCATGCTGTCAAATTTTTGTTACTGTTCGCGTGACCTTAGAAGTTGAGTGTGGGCTTGATTTGAAATTACATGGGTTGTTTCTAATGCACTGTTCATGGGTATTTCTTGGGACAAAATGGCTATTACAAGATCAAGGCCAGATGCAAGGTGAGAAGATGGACTGGAAAGATGAAGAAGGTCAAAAGAAGAATTGAACAGTTGTAAAAGACCATATTCTTATTTTTTTTCGTTGTAGAGTTAGAAATGTCAAAGTAGGGAATTGGTGCACTTGGTATAGTCTTTTTTGTATTTATTTTGTATACCAAGTGTTATGGTTTAGAGTTGTGAGTTTGATGTTGACTTTGTTCTCGAAGCATGTTTTAGGAAGCCAATTAAATTAGTGCTCTTGGTGGGTATGCCCACTTAAAAGTGTGTAAATACTTTTAATTTTTTTAATAAATTTTGCCGTGTACTGACTCCTTACCCAAAAAATTCTAACACATCTCATATGTCTGATTCATGAATATCTGTGATTGAATTACCTAAAATCTAGATTAAGAAATAAAAAATTATATATGAGTGTTTGAAGATTCATATTTTGTTTCTTTTTATCTCTATTTTCCTACTCCGTCTTAGTAAAATTCGTTGATTTTGAGTGTAATTCATTTAGTAAACGCCACATAGCGAGTTCACAAATCAACTGTGAAAGATATCTTATTATATCAGAAAGTGAATTTTTGTATAGAGTGTTAACCGAGTTTAATAATCGTTTATTGGATTTGAGGTCTTGATAAAAATCAAAGCTCATTTGGGCTTAACTGAAAGTTATTCTCTGTTTTCAGTTGCATAAAATTACTCTTTTGCTTAATTGAAGCTTTATGAGGTAAAATGATGATGAATTTTATGAAGATTTTGTTGGATGAATGACAAGGGCATTCATTTCATTTTTTAAAATTGCTACAAGTACAAAAGTTATTTCCTATGAAACTGGTAATGCTTTTTTCTTGGCAGGACATTACAAGATGTCCTGCCATATTCATAAAGATTTGGTATGTTAAACTGTGCACTATTCATAAAGATTTAAGTAATTTCCTTGTGTAGACCTGTTAAAATGTTAAGTTTCAGCACTAAAGCCATATAAATGTTACATACATACTGATGCGAGTACCAAGCAAAATTTTAACTCAGGTTATATAGTGTTTATTATTATTTATTAAGTAAATCATGGTTATTAATTGAAATAAGTAATTTATTGTGACGTGTCATTTTTCCAACATTAGATGATTCTAATATGTGAATGTTACTCCTACTTAGCGTTTTCAACCATCTCCGTCATTCTAACCCTCTACATTATTACATGTGCATCCACGCCACAATAAGTATTTTGAGCTTTCTAACCATAGTTATTTTCTAATTTTGATTACATTTATAATTTAATGATGTCATTGCATTAGAACTTTAACGATTATCAAATATGATAAACATATATTTACTAATATTTATAACCCAACGGAATTAGTCTATAGATAAATATCACAACACAATAACGATGAAAACATAATCAATAGCATTATAATTTATTAATATATTAGTTTATAATGCTCCTTTAATCCCAAACAACTTATACTAACCAAGACTAAAAACTATGTACCAATAGACGAATAACATTATCTCAAGCACTAAAAAATGTACGTATGAACTAAAAAAAATAATTAAAAACTAATTATGTATCAATTGTAAAACAACCTAGCCTAATATACATAAAAAAATAGTGTACCATTGTCGACCCAAGATGCATCCTTCAAAAAAAGTAAAGGTTTCGATTCTTCTTATGATTTGTCTGGTGTTTGAATTCTTTCCAGTTGCCACAAATCTTGACATTCATATTTTGTTGGCTCCTCAGCATCAACCTTTCATCATTAACCACTTTCAACTTCATCATTGTTGTATTATCTCCATATCTAATAGATGCCCGTTTTCACTCATGGACGGTTTCTCGATAGAAGAATAAGGAGAGGTTAAAAGTTTTAATTTACGATGATGAAGACAATCCTACTAATAAAACCATGAATGTTGTTTATTAAGAGGTTCTACAGAAAATCTAATGATAATCTTATGTAGGAATTTCAAAATTCTGTAATGTTTATCATTTATTACGCGATTTTATATTCCTATCCATGCTTTGTAATTTTTTAACGTGTTAGTACTTTTTTAAACTATATAAATTTTAAATTATCTTATATAATCCCCGTGTTGATACACGGGTCGCTTAGCTAGTATAATACATAAGAATTATGTCCTTACTAAGAGATTGAGCATGTTAATTAATGATTATGATATATGAATTAAGTTATCATACACCAAGTATCATTTATTTTAAAATACAATAATTTTCTTAGTTCTATTCTTGATTGAATGGTCATGGATTTCTATATTATTTTTTTAGGTAATTTTATAAAATGTTATAGGAAATTATTAATTTCACATTGCCTTAGTTTTTTTTTTTTTTTTTTTTTTTTTTTTTTTTTTGCGTTTTGTAGACACTAGAAAATGTGCCTATGTTGTTGTCACATGGACTTCCACGAAAAACATAAGATGAACTAGGTTAAAAAGTTTTAGAGTATACCATCTTTTTCATAAGATGAACTAGGTTAAAGAGTTTTAGAGTATACCATCTGTTTTCATGGTTGATTTATATGCATATGATATATAAATTCAAGATTTTTTTCAAATAAATCCATTCAATTATATAAAATTCGTATCAGAACATATCAGAAAATAAGACAAATCTTTTAGTTTTAGTTGATAAGTGTTTTTAGTCTAATTTCGTATCAGAATATATCAGAAAATAAGACCAGCCTGTTATTATCTTATCAAATGAAACCAAAACTACAAACCTGTTTCTGTGAGCTATCCACTAATTATTCATACATAATAAGCTTATGTTTTATCAAACTTGTATATATATTATTTTAATTTAATTATTTATATATGTCGTATATAACTTAGCTCATTTTTATGGAAGTTTTGGTTCGCTTATTTTATTTTCCACATATCACATATATTACATTTTGTAAGTTTACGACCTTTGACTTAAACTTATAACTTAAATAACTCATTTAAGTTTATAAGCGGTGAGTCTGAAAATTTATCTTATAAGATTATTAATATTCTTATAAGGTAATAATTGACATAAGTTAAACTGTATACGTTTTAATATAAAAACAAACTAATTTATAAACTCCATGATGAAACAAGTAACTAGGAAAATGAGACGAAACCTGTCAAACAGTAGCCTTGTAGGTTACTATGAAAATTATAGAAGATCATAGCTACAACATGTGACATGATCACATGAAGGATGTTATTTGCATAAAAAAGTTAAAATAAACAAGTAAACGAAAATATGAAATAACTAACATATATTTTATTTGTTATTATGTTAGTATAAAGTATTAACATTATGATAAATTATGTACCTATTACTTTTTTATAAAGTAGATTCGATGTGTATATACTGGTTATTTAAAAAATATTGACAGATGGCGTCAACACTTAAACTTGCAATGACAGTGTTGATGTGAAGTTGAGGTTAGGCTTGACGGTAAAAACGTGGTGTCATCATTTGAAATACATGATTGTATTTCTTGTACAAGTCATTGATCATTATTGTTACAATTCCGACAATAAGGTAAACTTGTGTTGGTTAACAAAATTTAGGAGGACGATAACCACAACCCGTATAGGGTTGTGGATAAGAATAAAAATTGTAATACCACTTTTTAAAAATGGTAATCATAACTCATGTTTTCATAATTAACTTTCTATACTTTCATAGTTACCTTTTAATTAGTTTTCAATTTTCCATACATGAAACAAGTTTACCAGTTTAAAAAACTAAATATTACTTTATTTTATTTTTATCGACAGATCTAAGGGCTGTGGTTATCAAAATCCTAAACATAAATTTAGACGATTTCATGCAAGATATGCATCCGGATCCCTTATTTACAGTAATTCTCTCTGTGACCGGCTACATACTTGACCGACAAGGTACGAGGGACAGAAGTATCTTCCACGTACGGTTAAACTTACCGGCTACATACTTGACCGACAAGGTACGAGGGACAGAAGTTGTAGCCGCCATGCTGTCAACTGCACATTTAAGGGTACGTAGAAACCGGATAAAGATCAGATTTTCCAAAGCCCAACTCCATTTGAATGCATGAACTAATCAGTCTATTTGTAAAAACCTTTTAAATCCAAATTGAAGTCTTCTACTTGCAGCAAGGAATTGAGTGCGAAACTCCCTTTGTTTCTATTGGATTAGTCTCAAATCTTTTGCTAAACCCATGCAAAAGCAATTCTAGTCCTTCTCCACAGGGTGTCAGATTTACTTTAGACTCCATCACCACTTCACAAGTAGAGATAGATTTAATTAGAGCCTTAAAACTATATATGCCCACCTTTCTTCTTAGTTGCAATGGAATCAGAATATTTATTTTCCTTAAATCACATCCCTAAAAAAAGCAAGCTCGAATTGAAGACCTTCAAGATACCTCCAAAAATATTAATTAAGGAAAAAAGGTATGTTACCCACCGGCATTTTGCATAGTGTTAATCTACCACCAATTGACAAAACTCCAAATTGCCAGCTTTGATTTGAACCTGTCAACAACATGCTGCCAATTATCATTTTTACTCATTCACAAACCAACCAGGAGGCAAACATAGTTGAAAGGAAGTTGAGCAGCTCGTAATTAAGCCTCAAACCCGGTTGCTTTACCTCTACTTGAATGCAATACCAAAAAGAAGAACTTTTTTCGTTCTTTGTTTCCTGTTTTTATGTGTAAAATGGTGAAGTTTTCATTTTTTGAATAAAATACAAAAACTTGTTTAGATGAAAGGTGAATTTTTCATGTTATTATGAAAAACATGATTGACTGAAGTGTTTTTTTAAATTGTTTGGAAAAAAATGGAAGAGTTTGAGAAAAATATAAAAAAGTAAGAGTGTTTTCTGTCTTTTAAAAAGATATATAAACGAATAGATTTTTTACTTTTTTGATTGTATTAAAAAAATTCAAGAAAAAATAATTTGCATGAAAGGGAATGTAGGCTTAGCATGCAAACTCCTAACCGGACGGCACATGAAAAATCAAAGTATCCTCATCAATAAGACCTACTTTTATTTCTTATGTATTTTTTTATTCACTTAAAGTGTCAAAATTAAGATATATTATAAAAAATAGAAAAATATATTATAAGAAATAGAAAAAAGATATATTATAAAAAATAGAAAATCAGTGCATTATATATGTTAGACCGTCCGCATCGGCCCGTGATGGGGCTTCGTGAGGGGTCATCACACTCGCGAACACCATCGCTGAGGTGTGTGACCGGCCACTCACGCTCACATATGTGAGCCGGTCACGAGTGTGAGAGAGAGAGTTATTATTATTTTTTTTTAAATTCATTTGTGAAGGGTGTGATGGATGCAGGGGTTTGTGTGATGTGATGAGAAAATGGTGGGATGCTGATGTGGCGCTGATGTGTCTGTGTGAAGGGTGTGATGGATGCGGATGGTCTTAAACATTAAATAAACGGAAGCGGTAGATAGAAATATATATATATATATATAATGTCTCTGTCAATTCGGGTTTTATTCTTACACAAGCCAAAAACGCAAAGGGAGGCAGTTTTCCATATTTCTACTTTATCCCTTTTGGCGCTACTGAAACATCAAAGATAAACCTCTAAAACCCATTACCCTCACTCGCAGAGTGGCGCTGCCGTGCCCAACTCCAGAGATGGCTACCAAATTACTATAGACTCGTTGTTCATACTGCGTATAACTGAGAAATGGATCTTAAAATTGAATTCAGGCCAAACAAATTCTGCCTGTCTTCTTGTACAAGAAGGGGAATGATTCTGTTGAATCAAACCCACCCAAATCTTGTTTTCTTACCACGTCATCGTTACTGTCGAAAGAAAAGAAGAAAACCCATCTTTCGTGCTTCTGCTTCCGTTAATCCAGAGGGGTCAGAAGACGATTCGGCTTGGACCAGATTCTCGCAGTCAATTCGCCGCAATTCGGAGGTTTTTGTACATAATCTGGGGGATTCATTGAAGAAAGAAACTGGGTTTGATTTGCAAGATGCCAATGCGAAGCTTTCTGGGGTTGTGGGTGGGATTCAAGACTCTTTCTCGAAAGCCCGAACTCAATTCACGACTTGGAACGAGTGGCAGCGCTGGAAGGTAATCCCTAACCTAAATTAGTCTTGTTTGAATTGATTGATTCTCGTTGGTATTTCAGGAAACCTGTTATATGTTCTTGTTTGCAGGAAATCAATAATTGGGATCCTACAAGAGTAGGTGTGCTGGCAATATACGTATTGGTGACGATCTTTTCATGCCAAAGGATATTTATGGCTGTTCGAGCTCCTTTTCTTGATCGTCAAATAAAAGAAGTATCTGAAGCATACATGGATGCCTTGATCCCTGAACCATCTCCAACTAATATTAGGAAGTATGTGCCTTTCTAGCTGTTCTTCCATATCCTTATATGATGGGTTTAATTTAGGGGTGTAGCAATCACATAGTTGTTATAAAAGTTAACACTTTTATTGCGAGAGGGTACTTATTTGATTTGAGTCTGGTAGTGGTACTTGAGTGTATCTGTTTAACTTCGGTTGTATGGGTTCTTAAAGGTATAAAAAAGGTTTATGGAGGAAGTCAATGCCCAAAGGCCTTAAAATGAAGAAATTCATTGAAGGACCAGAGGGAACACTTATCCATGACCCTTCTTATGTTGGAGAAGATGCGTGGGAAGATGATGATGATGCAGCTTATAAGGGCAAAGTTAAGGAAATAATCAATCGTGATGTGAGATTGAACGTGCAAGACAAAAAGGAGCTCCAAGAAGAACTAGGGCTTTCAGGTTAGTTTGTGATGACCTCTTTTGTACTCTATCTATCTTTTTTTACTAAGATTTCTGGTTAACAAATTTATGTGGCAGATGTTAATCAAGAAAGTAAAGGGACATGGCAAGAAAGGCTGCAGATATGGAAAGAGATTATTCACAAGGAGCAACTGGCCGAGCAATTAGATTCATCACGTGCTAAATATGCAATTGAATTTGATATGAAAGAAGTTGAGAAGAGCTTCCGTGAAGATGCAAAGGTGAAAGCTGAAGGCACAGAAGGGGTTCGGGCACTATGGATATCGAAAAGATGGTGGCGTTACCGCCCTAAGCTACCTTATACCTATTTTCTTGAAAAGCTTGATTGCTCCGAGGTCACCCATTTGACTTTTATCTGAGAGTTGTCTTTATGAATACTTAAATTTTTGATGCAATGGAGCTTTGGGCAGGTGGCTGCTGTTGTGTTTACTGAAGATTTGAAAACATTGTATGTCACAATGAAAGAAGGGTTCCCTCTAGAATATGTTGTAAGTCTTGCATTTCAAAATTGTTAAAGAAATTGCTTTTTCCCTTTGATACTAAACAATGTGCTTTGTGTTTTGTAGGTTGATATGCCACTTGATCCATACCTATTTGAAATGATCACAAATTCTGGAGCTGAAGTTGATCTACTCCAGAGGCGGCAAAGCCATTACTTATTAAAAGTTGTAATTGCTTTACTGCCCAGCATTTTGGTTTTGTGGTTTTTACGGGAATCACTAACGCTTTTACACATTACTTCAAGGCGATTCCTTTATAAGAAGTATAATCAGCTGTTTGATATGGCTTATGCTGAAAATTTTATCCTGGTAAAGTTGTATCTTTTGAGTACGTAGAACTACTTTCTTATCTTGTTGTTTCATGGCTAATCTTTTCTTTATATCTTAATAAATCTGATTCACACCACCAGCCAGTTAGAGAAGTTGATGAAACAAAATCAATGTACAAAGATGTAGTGCTAGGAGGAGATGTCTGGGACCTGTTGGATGAGCTAATGATTTACATGCGGAATCCTATGCAATATTATGAAAAAGAAGTGAAGTTTGTGCGGGTAATTAGATGATTTTAAACATTTGAATACCTAAATGCACATGTGCATTATATAATAAAAAAGGTTTTTGGATGTGTTCTTCAGGGAGTACTTTTATCAGGACCTCCAGGGACGGGGAAAACACTATTTGCACGGACACTAGCAAAGGAGAGTGGCATGCCATTTGTTTTCGCGTCTGGTGCAGAGTTCACAGATAGTGAAAAAAGTGGTGCTGCACGAATAAACCAAATGTTCTCAATTGCAAGGCGAAATGTAAGATGTAATGAGTTTTATTTATTTGTGGTTGGTTATGTTGGATTAGAGTAATAAAATTGGTATTTGTTGTGCAGGCTCCTGCTTTTGTGTTTGTGGATGAGATTGATGCTATTGCTGGAAGACATGCAAGAAAGGATCCACGAAGAAGATCAACATTTGAGGCACTGATCGCCCAGCTTGATGGAGAGTTAGTGTTTAAAAGATATTTAACCACTTTGGGTTTGTTTGAAAGAGTTTCTGACATTTGTATATATAACTTTAATATATTTCAGAAAGGAGAAAACTGGAGTTGATCGGTTTTCATTAAGACAAGCTATTATATTCATTTGTGCTACAAATAGGCCAGATGAACTGGATCTAGAATTTGTTCGTGCTGGGCGTATTGATCGCCGATTGTACATTGGTTTGCCTGATGCAAAGCAAAGGGTACAGATTTTTGGTGTGCACAGTACTGGGAAGCAGCTTGCTGAAGACGTTGACTTTGAAAAGGCAAAATTTGGAATTTCATGTTATATTCTAGCTTTCTTTTTATATGGAGGTTTAAGTTTTAATTGAGTTCATATCACCATTATAGTTGTTAAGGCATCATCTAGTTGGAAATCACCATCTTTGTTTTCTTTCATATATGCATTAATATTGGTTTCGTTTTTTCTCTTCTATAGCTGGTTTTTCGCACTGTTGGATATTCAGGGGCAGATATGAGAAATCTTGTCAATGAAGCTATGATAATGGCTGTAAGGCGTTATTCTTTTATAACTTTTAACTTATGACCCTTTTTGTGAAAGGGAGTGATAAATTAATAAACTGTATCTGCAGGTGAGAAAAGGACATACGAAAATCCACCAGCAAGATATAGTTGATGTATTAGATAAGCAGCTGCTTGAGGGAATGGGTGTGCTCTTGACAGAGGAAGAACAACAGAAAAGTGAAGAAAGAGTAAGATTTTTTTCTCTTGGCTTTAGAAAATCATTCATCTTTGTAAGGGTAATTTAGTCATTAATCGTGTTTTATAAAAATAGGTATCTTTTGAAAAGAAGAGGCTGTTGGCAGTACATGAGGCTGGTCATATTTTACTGGCACATTTATTTCCTCGATTTGACTGGCATGCATTTTCTCAGTTGTTACCCGGTGGTAAGGTATAATATCATAATTAAGTTTTTAAAGTGTGTGCGCTTTATATGTACCTCCTACAATAGCTAAGCTAACACATTTAAGCAGGAAACTGCAATATCGGTTTTTTACCCTAGAGAAGATATGGTAGACCAAGGTTACACAACATTTGGGTACATGATGATGCAAATGGTGGTAGCTCATGGTGGGCGTTGTGCTGAACGTGTCGTCTTTGGCGATGATTTCACTGATGGTGGGGTGGATGATTTAGAGAAGATCACAAAGGTGATGTATATTGATTTCTAATTATATAATTAATTAATTATTAATACAACAACAACATTACCCAATCCCGCTACTATGGGGTATGTGGGAATTATATAATTATTAATGCATAGTAAAAATCCCTTTTTTCAGAATAATGAATACTCTGGTGATTTATTTGGGTTACCACAATATTGCAAATTACCAAGAATAAACATAAATTCAGACAAAAAACATATCCGTTCACTAACACATGGTTTCTTAACTTAATCTCATCCATGTTGTTCATTTGAGATAATGCGAGGTGAACTTTGTTTGGGTTATGCATTAAGTTGCTAACCACACTTACACTACATGCTGTGTCTGTTCTTGTGTGTATGTGTGTGTGAGGGATGATAAGTTACTCTCTAGAAGACACCGATACATCTCTGTCTTCTTCAACATTTTCTTCATCAGCACCACCCAGTTTGGCATGGATGATGAGCCCATCTAAAATCAAACCCAAAGCACCCATTCATATCTCAACGGTCCTGACTGTTTTCGGAATTTCACTCAGTTTTCTGTTGAAAAAAATGCTTTTCTTGAAGTGAGCAACTTGTATTTCATTCCTAGGGCCTTGATCTTGAAATCTTTAGCCAATCATTGATTCAAAAGCTGTATTTTCTTTATCATCATTACCTTAAAAAACTACACTATAATAACAGGCTCTATATTGGATTCTTGGGCTTGTCTGAACTCTGAAGTCAAAAAGCAATCATTTTCATCCTTGTGGACACCTTCTCAATTTTATATCTTTAAGGGCATGTTTTTATTTTGGATTAGTTGCGGTTTAATGTGACACAAAGGAATACGGTCTAGTCTTCCTAGGTCTGTCTTATTATAGTACTCGCTTCAGGTTCAACCTGAAACTGCTCGAGGGTTGCTGTGGTGTTATCCAGAGGTTTGAGAATGATAAAACAGAGGGTATTTTAGATTGTCAATATTATCCGTTATCAAGTTCTCCCAAATGGCCAAATATGAGGATAAGTGAAGGATAGAGTTTTTTTTCTTCATGAAATGGCAGATCCATACAAACATGTAGCTGGAGGATGATGCAACTGCATCTTTTTGTGTGGAGGAATATAATCCTACATCAGTGTGAGACCCCTTGAATCAGCCTTTCCTCTGTAGGTGACTTAAAACATGAAACAGCCAAGCATTTGAGGAACAAAAAGTAGTTGTAGTTTGTACTTGCTATGTAAAGCAGAGAGTTTCTCGGTTGGTATTTTAGGACCCTGTTTGGCAAACGAGTAATGGACACTGGATTACAGAGGAGCTTCCCCTAAAAGAACTTAGTACATCTTTTTTGAAATAACAAGCCTAGTTGTCTCAAGTTTTTTATCGCAATAGTTTTTGATATTTGTCAAACCTAAATTCAAGGACGACAAACACTGTTTACACAAAAACAACCATGTGACATGCACACAGTTGTGTGTGAGAGAGAGTGAGGGAGATATCCCATATATCGCTATGAAAGGGACTTACTCACCATACTATTGATTGGAACGAGAAACTTGTTATAGGAATATTACATACTTGACAATTACAAATTCTTACATCTGACCATGGAACAATGAGGGATATAAATTTGTATGATCCTGAATGAGGGAATTCTAAGACAACGATGATGAAACCAAATTTTGTTTGTGTCTAATGAAGAATTTGCTGCGTTTGATGACTTGAAAGATAGACACAATTCCTTTATCTTCCCTATCTTTATCTTCGAGTCTTGGGTAAGGTTTTTTTTTTTGTAAATGGGATCAATAGTCTGTTGGAAATTGGATTGTCACAGTTGCATTTCTTAACCGGGTAGGAAAGGATAAATCAACCGCTATTAAGGCTTTTCTAATGAAGGGTTGACATGGAACAAAACACAATAGAACTGCTGAACTGATCTTGAAACGAAAAGTCTCATATTGCAAGTACTGTCAGATTCACACGAGGCTAAATTCAGCTGCAATAAACACTCTACACAGAAAAATATTGCAATAAAATTTCTCTACATCTCAATACCAAATTGAGGAAGGAAAATATTCTCTATATTTTCTAGGTGTACAAGATGCTAGATATGTACTTGCCTCTCCAAACTTAATTCATATTTACAGATCTTATTTAAATCTAACCATTCTATTTAGGATCTTAAGCGATTAGGAATACTTACACCCATCTTTTCCAACGAAAAAAATCACTGATGGGCCAAAATTTGGATACTGTTTTAATTTCACTAGCTAATTAGATATGATTTTCGTAACCAAAGACTGCAGTCAAATGCATTAACTAGTGAGCTTTGGCTGTTGGGCCCTAAATTAGTGTTAAAACTATAGTCACCCAAGTATGCGTTGTGAGAGCAATATACATGCTCATCTGTATTACATGAACAACTCAAAATGAGTGTCTGGTTCATGGGAAAATGTCTGCTGCAGTTTTGATGAGAATGACTCGATTGTAAGGATGGGGCTTGGCTTGTTAGGAAACATTCACAATCAAGTTGCACACTGTCATTTGGCAAATGATGGAATTGTCCATCAAAATTTGATTTTGGTGACAAATTGGTCAGAATTGTTGTATTTTGGACTTTTATTGGACGGTTTACTGTGCAGAAGTCATTGAGAGCTATTTGAACTTACAGTTTATTGCATAAGAGGATGCAGCAAACATATTCAGCTGTTGAGCATTATAAATTTTGTGAATTTTTCTTCAAAACTGCATGACTAATTGTAGTAGTATACATTTGTTTCAAGGATGGAACCTTTAAAAGAACTGGAAATTGCATCCTACTTAACTTGTGATGTCATCAGATTGCTCGGGAAATGGTGATAAGCCCTAGAAACGCAAGGTTGGGGTTTGCTACTTTGACAAACAGAGTTGGATTGGCTAACAGAGCAGATAGCAATGATGGAGAACTCATAAAATACAGGGTATGTTCTTCATTGTTATCTTTACACTTTATATTGTCAAGTTAAGCGTTTGTCTTAATTCTTCCCAGTTCAAGTTATTGTTAGACTGTTATTTATATAACTCATCTGATTGATTCAGTGGGACGATCCTCATGTGGTTCCTGCTGATATGACAGTTGAAGTTTCAGAGCTCTTCACTCGAGAACTGACAAGAGTACAATCACTTTACCCCCCTCCCCCTTTATATCTTGCGATTTATCATTTATCACTATACTTTGACGGTTTAACTTACTTTTGTTGCCCGATATTAGCAACAAAAAGAATTATTTTGTTTTTCTAATCTATCTTATATCGTTATCTAATGTTGGTGCCAGTATATCGAAGAGACAGAAGAACTTGCAATGAAAGGATTGATTGCGAATAGGCATATACTGGATATGATTTCAAACGAATTACTGGAGAACTCGAGGATAACCGGGGTGGTAAGTGTTACACCATCCCTTACATGCAAACATTGTGAACTTATTATTTGTGCAGCTCATCATTATTTGAAATTGGATCTTATGTGCTTTAATGGAATGGTTTTCCCCTTGATTGGAAATTTTATTTTTGAGTTTTGGAGTAATTTGATTGGTTTACATGTTAAAGTTAGTTTAAATGGATGTTGTTCAGGAAGTTAAAGAGAAGGTAGGAAAAATGTCCCCACAGATGTTTGAAGATTTTGTGAAGCCTTACCAAATAAATGTGGATGAGGTATTTGTATGATGCATGTTTTATTGACATAAAAACCTAGTATTTGGTGATACGATGTTAATGTGTTTTGTGTTTTCAGGAAGGGCCGCTGCCTCGCAATGACCGCTTGAGATACCAACCACTCGATGTTTACCCAGCACCTCTTCACAGATGTTGACAAACATTATGCGGAATTGTTTCCATTAGAGGACCGGGGCTTTTTTTCGATGCGACACCCACAAACCATAACTTTTGTAGGCACTATCTTTCTTATTCTGACTTGATCATGTCTTTGTTGTACGTTATAGATTATATATAGGCAACAGCTAAATTGAGAGTTAGTTAAAAAGACAAAAACTGCGAGAATTATGTTACCTTTTCAGAGATTTTTTTAGTTTAAACGAGTCAAACCAGTGTCCTTTTTTGGTATATTTATGTTCAAACTAGTGAACACAGCAAATGAGATTAGTGTTTTGTGGTATGGAATTTGTGTTCTTGGTAGTTCACATGTGTATATTGTGTTCACACATGAATACATATTATGACATTAGAAATGAAAACAAAACATTGAATGCCGGAAATCATGGATTTTGTTGCCTTTTTCACTAATGAACACAGTTATTGTACTTCTTTTTCTAAATTTATGTTGTACGTATTGTTCAATTTATTGATGATGTTCGTTAGTGAAAGCAATTATAATCGATTTAAAGTTGATATTATCCATTAGTGAACGTATATACTGATCATTTACAATGTCCACTTTTACGTTCACAAATATATAGAGATTGTGGGCTTTTCAAATCATGGATTTAAAAGTTTTTAACTTGTTCACATGTGAATAAAAACCTTTATTTTGTTGTTAATATTGCCCGGTGTTATAGCAAGGAGATAGAAATTGATAGAAAAAGAAATTTTATTGGCTTTAGGTTTGAACCCTGGACCTCCTAGAAGGCTTTGTCTCCCCCTCACCCTTAACCACTAGGCTAAGAGATCATTGGTGGCTTACAGTTATATTTATTTATTAGTTAATAAATAAAAAGAAGGTAGATGAAGCTCTCAATGATCCTCACTAAGGGAATGCCATGCAAGAAGAATTGCAGAATTCACTAGGAACAATGTATGGACTTTTGTGCCAAGACCAAAGGATAAATCCATCATAGGAACAAAGCGGGTGTTCAGAAACAAGATGGATGAACAAGGGCTTATCATCAGAAACAAAGTAAGGCTAGTTGCTCAGGGGTACTGTCAAGAAGAAGGTATTGATTTTGATGAGACCTTTGTCCCTGTTGCAAGACTTAAAGCAATCAAACTGTTCCTAGACTATGCTGCCTTCAAAGACTTCAAAAATTTTCAAATGGATGTTAAGAGTGCTTTCCTTAATGGTAAATTGAAGGAAGAGGTGTATGTCAAACAACCTCCTGGTTTTGAGGATGTAAGCTGTCCTGATCATGTTTACTTTCTAAACAAAGCTTTATATGGTCTAAAGCAAGCTCCAAGAGCCTGATGAGCATGATGGGTGAACTAAACTATTTTCATGGTCTTCAAATAAAACAATAGGTTGATGAACAACCTGAGGAATCCTATCAGTTTGCTAATCCAAATGATGAGCCACAAACTGAACAATCTAAGCACTTTGAGCATGTTGATGCCGAGTTACACACTGCAGTGGCTCTAGTGCCTTACTCAGATGATAATGACTGTGATAATAGTGATGATGATGATGATAACAATGGTGGTTGACTTGTTAATTTAATCTTTGGCCCTGGTAGAATTGCACCAAGTGGGGTATAAGTCGATAAATAAATCAAAGGCTATTCATGATTCTCAGTCTCTCTATATCACATAAATAGCTAATATGATTATAGTCCATTCCAGGAAATCATATAATTACCAATAATTGTTGTCACCAAATGAAGATTCACATAGGATTCAAGTGACAGTAAACTACACACTGCATTGGTACAAATCAATTTCTTATTGAGAAACAACTATCATAACATCCACAAATCCATCAATCCATTAGGCTACAGTTTGCTAGAAGGCACCCCAGTGGGTGAAGCTCTAGCCCGTTTTTCTACTATCCGAGAAAGCGTTCTCACTTCCTCCTTTGGTAAGTGACGCGGGCGGCTCAGCCACAGTCCTCCATCAACAATAAGTGTCATCCCATTCACATATTTACCTTCATATCAACCATAAATGTTACTTGTAAGCTTTACACAACAAACAAAATCTGTATTAACATAACAGGTTACTATTTACTAACCAGCATCTGATGCAAGATAGAGTGCTGCAACAGCAATATCCCATTTTTCACCAAGTTTAAACAGAGGCATAAACTCTCTAGTCTTGCTTTCTATCTCATCTGGCCCAAGCTTCCTCATGCCAGCAGTGTCACCTATCGGTCCAGGCGCAATCCCATTGACCCGTATATCATAATCAGTACCCCATTCCAGAGCCAAATTTCTTGTAATAGCATCTACTGCTGCCTATTTTAAAGAAACATGCATGAACTACAAAGATGATACAAACTAAGTTTCAAATATGTTTTTATATGGGTATTAATTACCTTAGCAGCAGCTACATGAATTTGGTACCAAGCAGCTGTGTAGTGCAGGGTAGCACTGATGTTGAGTATTAGTCCACCATTATCATCTGAGCTTCTTCCAGGTCCTCCTTTCTTAAGATAGTTAAGTGCTTCCCGGCACATAGTAAACGTGCCAACAGAGTCGATGTCCATCACTAACAGCCCCAAGTTACAAAACATTGATTAGAGAAGATTAAAGATGGCTAGAGATTTAGTAATATTCTCAACAGTGTGAAGCAAAACCTGTTCTGAACCCATTTGGAGATAGATCTTCTGGTGAAACCAGGAAATTGCCGGCCGCGGCATTCACAAGAATATCGAGCTTCCCAAAGTGTTTGATGGTTGATTCTACCACTCTCTTTGCATCTTCCTGCTTGCGAACATCCCCGGGGAAACCAACAGCCTGTAGAGTATGTTATGAATTAACGTATTTAAGATTGCTTATAAGCATTTTAATACAGGTAGCTCATTCCCAAATATAATAACAATAAGAAAGTAAGCAGTTTTATCAATGAATTCAATTTGAATTGTGTTGTTCCATTTATGCAGATCGATGGGTGGACCTGAAAACAAGGACAGAATTTGCGGGTGTGATGAATGAATTAACACTAGCCACGAGGTAATTTGGTTCTATTTAGGAAGGAAACCCTAGTTTGATTGGTATGATTGTCAAATTAAGAGAGCAAAAGAGGCAGACAATTAGTAGAGGAGATGGAGTACCGGAATACCGAGTGACTGGAGGGAGGCGACGGCAGAGTCAACGACGGTTTGACGACGGCCCATGATAGCGATGGAAGCGCCATGCTTACCAAACTGTGTGGAAATCTCAAAGCCGATGCCGGAGGCTCCGCCGGTCAAAAGGGCAACCTTGCCTTTGAGAATATCCGGCTTGAATGGAGATTCCATTTCGTGTCTCAAAGCCGACTGAAATCAATGACGATCTTCCTTATAAAGAAGCGGCTCCGTCACCAGTCCCTTGAACCGTACTATAATTTGTAGTATTTGTTATTGTTTGTATTTTTACTATTTTGTTATCTTTTATTATCCGTAAAATACCACTTACAGCATCTCTTCTCATTAATATACCATACAGAATTTTTGTCCTTTAGTATACTAAAAAGAACCATGTTATATATCTACACTTCTAGAAAATTACCAAAAGGGAGAATAGATGGGCTGGTAAGGGATGATGCACGTGAAGGTGATGTCCCAGTTTCGAATCCAGCCTACTTCAATTCTTTTTTTCGTATTTTTAACTTTTTTAATAGTCTTTTTACCTTTTTAATTAGCTGGATTTTTTTAAAGCACACAACACATGCTATTAAGATGCACTGATATAATATAGGCTTTTAGTTATGTTTTTTTTCTTTTATAAAATCAATTTTTATATCTAAAACATGGTAATAAATAAGCTGAGAACCTTAGATGTTGGATATAATAGAACCTTAGGACGTGGATTTTATTTTTCATGTTAAGTTTATGTATTTATTTTATTATACGAGTACTTGTCATTAGATGGAATACATGTCACATTTGTTAGTAATGAAATAAACTTTCATTGTTTAAATATTTTACGTATCAAGATACACAAAAGCTAAATTACTTTTATAAAATTCAGGCAAATCAATTGTTTTAAGTTTCGTATCTAAATTCAATTTACCATTTTTGCGTAAAAGGTTTAAAATGATGTTTTTTGTTTCTTAGTAAAAAATAGTAGATGAATAATATAATCAAACTCGATCAAACAGTGATTAATCCCCGACGCGAAGCGCGGGTAAGCCAATGACTAGTTATATAACTATATTCTATGACATGTATTACACTCAAAGATTCACATCACATAACACCCGGATATAGTCTCACCACGTTAAATTCTAAATCTTGCATTGCATATAACCAACGAATCAAAATTCAGAAAGATTTTTTTTTTTTGAAAAACACACACTGTGCTTCTGGTGATCACCACTACATGTCTCCTACACCACACCGTTCTTTTCGTAATCACCACTACATGTCTCCCACACCACACCGTGATGATTGGTATCTATCCCTCACAACCCTTTCATGCTTTTTGTTGTATCAACGTTATATCATCTTTCTCTTCCACTCCTCTTCTAGCCCGTCTTTATTTAAAAAAACATTAGAGGGTAGAGAGAAGAGATATAAAGAGAAGGAAAAGAGAGAGTGAGAGTGAGAGAGACAACCCTGGGCTCTCCCACGGGTAATGGGTTGAATGTGCATAGTCTTAGCAACAAGTTAGAGACAAGCTAGATATCACATTAGCAAAATTGACATTACAATACTATATCATACCGATATATTCTGGTAAAGAATATCTTGTTATTTGACATAATAAACATAAGGGCAATCCTTTATACTTTAGTCACACTTAAAATTTGGAAGTTGCATAAATTGCAGATCATTTAAACAAGAGAGGTTTGTTATTTTAATGTTCATAATTAATTAATTCTTCTTTTAAATGATATGTGGTAATATATATAACACCTATTTTAGATATTACTTGCAACACATTGAATCTATGTATATACATCATTTTTTATTATTATAAAAAAATTTCAATATTAACCACACAATTAATTCATTTTCATACGATACATAGTCACCTTTTTTTATCATTTTGCGCAAGAAATTAATTGTTTCCAAATTTAAGGGAAAAAAACACAGACAAGGAAGTAAATATCAATTTAAAGATTGTCTATGCATATAGCTAGCGAAATGTCAAAGAAATGGTTTCAGAGGCCAGAGGGTGCTTGGTGGCGCATACTATTAAATGTTTGGAGCTTAAGTTTTTAAAAGTTACAAAAACGTTTATGATAAATGGTTGTCGCAGGTGCACTAGGATTTTCATATAAAAAGACATTTGTAACCATCACGTGTTAATATAATTTTTTAAGATATGATAAAGATAAACCCATCACCGGTTTGTTTTTTTATTAATTAACATGCTCGTAACATATATTAACAGTTCAAACGGTCGGCTATCGGTTTTATAGATTTAAACGGTTTGGTTTAATTGGAATTTAGGAAAAAAAATTAACTGGACATAATCCAAACCAGAAATATTATAAACCAATCCAACCAAATAACCATCGGGTTTATTGGTTTGTGTCCCGTAAAACCAAAAGAAATTTGCTCCAAAAAAACACATATAAGACTTATCATTAGTCGCACACACTTAACACTTGACTATAAGATCACCAAATTCAAATAACCCATATTAATATATTAGGTAAAAAATAATCAAACAATCTGCTAAAAACATTATATCATTATGATTTTCAAAAACATAGATACTTGACTTTTGTTTACCCACAAATGCTTTTAAAGAATTACTATCATATTCAGTAGTTCATAAAGAAACTCAAATAAAATAAATTCTTCCAAGACAATTATAATATATATATATATATATGGATGGGACGGTTCAAACGAGAACTGTTTTTCGTACGAGAACTGTGAGAACCAATCTTAGCCGTTGATTTGATAAAGTGGAATTCATGGATGTGGAGCGTGGGGGGATCGAGTGTGGCAGGATGCATGTGAGAAATTCATGGGTAGGTGATGAAAGAGGGAGAATTGGACGGCTCAGATTGGTTCTCGCGGTTCTCGTACGAAAAACAGTTCTCGTGTGAACTTTTGCCTATATATATATATATATATATATATATATATATATATATATATATATATATATATATATATTATATGTGTGTGTGTGTGTAATCAAATGCAATCTCTTTGTTTATGCGGGTATTCGGTCAGCCCCCAAAATAAAAGCTCAAAATCCGAATCCAAACCATAATCCGATTAAATATTCTCGTGTATGCGTATAACCGATCCAAATCCAATGAAGCCATAATCAATTAATCTAAACTGATATGAATCGGTCGGATTTTCTGTAACACCTCGTTTTTGAAAACCAGATTTTTCATTTTAATAATAGAAATTCAAGAATCCAACTGCATGGATCCGTTTATAAACAGAACTTAAGCCAAACCTGTTTTTCAAAACTCATTAACAGCAGCGGAATTATAAAAGTGGCTATAATTACAACAAAAAAAACCCAGCCACAGTATACAAAAGATCAGTTGGTGTTACTAAACTGTTCACCGACCACTTAACCAAGTTTATACAAACATAAACAGTAATTATAAGTAACCAAGACAAGTGTTCCTCCAAAAGATAAGTAGTAACCAGCAGGTACCCAAAGCTCACGCGCCTAAGTGTCACCTGCAGTCATGGGGAGAGTATCTGTTAGCTAATTAAAGCTAGTGAGCATAAGATAGCATATTCAGTAATATAAACATATCACATATCATCAATATATCAAACAGTGCTATCCTAGCATCTCGCGATGAGCTGGCACAGCCAGAAGGAAGCATAATCTTGCAGGGTAGCGAGCCCGGCTCAACACTCCTAACTGGGGAAACCAGACACATCAACCGCGCGGGTGGGTGAGCGGGTAGCGGTCCACCGTTGCGTTATGGAGCCATAGACTCCATGGGGTACAACAATCAGCTGATCCCCCTCATCGCACGAGGAACATTGGGCTAGCCAAACCCTAAATACCTATCTAGGTACCGTTGACGCTATCATCGACCCGCAGGCCTCAAGGCATCCCAGACCGCAGTCTGGCCTCGTTCAAGGACTACAAATAGCCCCCATATCTCGGATCCGATCACAAACACATAATTGACCCATTCAGGGCCTCATAGCGCGCATACATATCATATCATAATCATGATTCAGCAGTTACTTGTGTCATGCATAAACATAGCATACATTACGCATTTCAAGCATACAACAGTGTTAATTACATTTCATGGAATTACTTGCACATACCAATAACATGTAGCACGATTATATTAATTCGTATGTTATTCTATACTCACCTGTGAGGCTAGAGACTAAAGCAAACAATAATCGTGATCGTCGCGCTCTTCTTCCGGGTCGTACAGCTTACCTATAAGATAATACTCGTGTTTAGTCACTTCACACAAGTACATTAACTAATAAACTAATATGATTCCCCTAATGATGTCATTAGACTAAATAGAATCCTAAACGAGCATCCCGTACGACAAAACGTCGAAAAACAGCACAACAGTGCACTGTTCATAACAGACAGTCCCTACGGCCGTAGTAAAAATGTCCTACGGCCGTAGGACCATTTTTATAGAACACCCTCCTACGGCCGTAGGGAAAACTTACTACGGCCGTAGGAACCAATTTACAGTCAGTATGCGAGAAACAGCCCCCTGTTCAGTCCATTTTCAATCCAAACCCAATTCCAGCAACTCCAAATCCATTTCCAGTGTTTGTATAACATACAAGGTATCAAAATGAGTCTAGAAACATACAAATAACAAGTTCTAACTAAGGATTGAAGCTTTAGGATCAAAATCTTCAACTGTGACCCATTTGAAGCTTTTCATGAAATTTGATTCAAACCACTATTTTAATTCATGAACTTGGATTCTAATCACTTAGAATTGAGATAGGAACAGATTAGAATACTTAGAATCATTTCTTGATTCCAAATTCGGGTTTGACTAAGTTTGACCTAACTCAAGAACAATGAAGAAGATGGAGAAGATGGACTTACAAAGAGGAAGGAGCTGATGATTCTCGAACTATGAACAGATTATAAGCTTGAATTGATGCTAGAATTAATCCTTATGATCTCTCCCGTGAGTTAGCTTCAAGATTCAAGAACAATGAATGAGAAGTATGTGTTGGTGTGTATGCGTGTGTCTGTGTATTTGAGAAGGGAAGGCCGACTTAAGGTCTCCAATCTTATCCAAATGGGGTATTTTGTTCCCCTTCTCAACTTACAACTTAATACCCGTTTACCCGTTTCAACTAACGGGGATATTTCCGGAAACCTTATTCAAAACCGTTTAATATTTTATTAAATTTATCTATTTTTTCATCATAATATTTAACATCATGATTTCTTAATTATTTTAATAATAACTCTAATATTTATTAATAAACTCGAGATTCGGAACGTACCGAGGGTATAGACAACTAGGCCCATTTGAGGATGTTACATTTTCGGATGAAAGCAATTAATGAACACCCCTAAAAACTATATTTCGGATCTTAAAAATAAAATTATAATAATTTAATTCAATGACGACATCTCATGATTGGTAATTCAATAACATTACTCACAATTCCAAAAAGATAGAATTCTTTATTATTATAAATTTTATAATTCCTATATATAAACTCAAATAGTGAAATAGATTACTCCTATGTAAATTACAAACCTGTGTGAACAACTTTGTTCATTTCTCTTAATTCTTTGATGTTTTGATGCCACCTATTTTTGTGTTGATAAACTCAAAAACAAATTTTACATTCAAATTAAAACGATGCAAATGCATAATCATAAAACAGAGAATCAAATATCAATGAACATATTAGAAACGAACTAGGATATCATGAAAGATGACTCTAGAAGAAATAATAAAATATGGAAATTGATAGAGACCGATTCGAGATGACCAATCTCCAAAAAAAACAAGAAAAGAGAGCAAGAATTTAAAACTAATTTTCTTCTTCTTTTTTAAAATGAAAGACATTACAAACTTAAATACTAATAGACTAAAACTCCTAATCAACTAATTCAAAAACGTGGACATAAATGAAAGTGGGAAAGTGGCATACATGCAATAACCTCCAACAATTACTTCTATTAACTATCTCACTAAACTAAACTACATGCATGCTTAAGAAGTGGAATTGCTTCCACTTGTACCATACGCAAAAGAGCTTGTACTTCCAATTGAGGTATTGGAATCGTGGGCACGTATCAGAAATCCTCAAACGCTGAATGTCATTTCAGCCTTCATCATTTTTCTAGTGTTATACTAACCTTCTAATTTTAATTGGAGAGTTTAATAGAAAGTGACTGAACTTAAACTTATAAATAAAAGTATTTCGGGCTAATTAGGGGCATCACCATTCGTCCCCATCTGGACTTGCGACTTATTTGCTTATATGTTAATGCAACAAACCTTTTTGTAATAGGCACATTCTTGGTGTTTAGTTTAATATATGGTTGTAGACCAAATAGTTTTTCTTTTAAAGGAAAAAAAAGATTGTGAAATAGTTGGGTGTACAATGTCGAATGTTAAGATGGAGTGCTTTTGTAACCACATTAAACGGCAAAGAATAACCAACCAACAACTATTCATCATTTTGGACACACCCACATTTGATCTCTCCATCTCTCCAATATTTCCTTCCCATAAATTTACTCTCTATTCCTAAATTTCAAATTTCAAAGAAACCAAAGTGGTGATCCTTTTATTATTTACCTTTTTAGCAATAAGAGCAGATGACATGCACCATTTCAACTCAACGTGGCTAAAATGGTTGGTAAAATGTTAAATATACTCTTTTAGGCAAGTAACTCGTCGAAATTAATGGTGTTTCACCGAAAACAGTGATGGTATTTGACCTTAAAGTCAATGACATTAGCTTTCTTGAAGATACTAGTTGGAAAAACAATGTAGTCATCAGAAAAAAACATTAGATTTGTGTTGAAAAAGGTCACCATAAAGTTACTCATTGCAAAACTCGGCAGAGAAGATGACTAAGCAAGTCACCGGAAGCTATACCGGTTATCTAAACTACCATATTGATACATAGTGGAAGGTTCAAATGAAAACTTAAATATTTTTTAGAATGGGAGACTCAATCCCAGCCGTCCAATTCCCCTCCTTCAATGTCATTGTCCACCCATGAATTCCTCACATGCACCCTGCCACACTCGATTTCTCCACGCTTTTCATCCATTAATTCCACTTACAAAATGAACGGCTGAGATTTAGTCTCTCATTCTCAATTAATTTCTCATTCTCATTTGAATCTTCCCCTTGATAAAGTGAAAAGTAAACGAGTTTATGTGTAAAAAGCATCTATAGGTAACGAAACAAGATGACCGGCAATTACTTAAAAGTTCAAACAAACAAAATTATCTTCACATTTCCCACCTGAGTACCTCACAATCACATGCAAACAGTTTCCTCTAACACACAACCTTAATTATGTTCTCAAATTATAAATTTAACAATATGTATAGTTGTATACCAAATCATCACAGATATCTGATTCTCCTTTGGGCCAAAATTTAGTATCTACTATGTACCCTTAAATCATTCCATCTAAGATCCCTTGTGTCCATGGCCACCTCTGGTGTGCGACAGCGACATAACACGTAACTGGTTGGTTATCTCAGTGAAAGAAGGCCTGACTGCAGGGTTAGGTGCCCAACACTGCTCCATTAGCCTTCTCCATTCACCATCACAATCCTTTGGGATCGGGGGTCTTAGCGTGTTGCTAACAATGCCTCCTGCAAGCCACACGTCAATAAGCAATAACCAATAGCATAATAATTACTTAATTTCAATAGGCAAACAGATGATTGGGAGCACACCTATGATTGCACCATAGTGCATATTTGCATACGGCTCCTCACCCGTCAGAATCTCCCATAATACTATTCCAAAAGAGAACACATCCACCTGAAACAGAAGGTAATAATACTATATGATTAAAACTTTTTTAATAATAACAGGTTGTTAAGCCTGCAAATATGTATACCTTCTCAGAAACTTTATTGCTACTACCATTGAGTAGCTCAGGAGCCATCCAGGGCAAAGTTCCCCTAACTCCTCCAGATACTAAAGTATTGCGCTTGATCTTTGATAGCCCAAAATCACCTACCTGCATAAACATCAAAGAAAGTAAACATTAGAAACCAGTGCTTATTTTATTTTATTTTTGCTAAAGAGCGTAATCTAAGTTCTTATAACCTTGCATATAGGGCGTGAAGGATCTTTCATATTCACCAGCAAATTGTCACATTTGAGATCGAAATGCACGATGTTCTTAGAATGTAAATATTCCATCCCAAATGCTGCATCCATTGCAATTATAAGTTTCTTTCGATGATCAAGATGCCTGTAATCACATAACAAAGGATGAAAGCAGGTAAGTTTGTTAAACTTATAAGGCTTAAAAGTTAAGAATAAACAAAGAAGAAAAAGAAATTTTGGTATTAGAGGTGTTACCTATCTTTGCGAAGCAAGACACGCCTTAGTGAACCATCAACCATAAACTCTGTGACCGTAGCTAATGTCCCACCAGGTCCATCTTGTACTACACCATAAAATGCCACAACATTTGGATGGTGAAGCTTTGACAGAATGCCTGCTTCTTGCCAGAACTCAACTGTCTGGAATCAAATTAATGAAATTAATGAAAGACATAATTTTCATTGTGGCTTCAGAAAGAAGGCAGTGATATAACTAACCAATCTCTCTTGCTCAGATGATCGACCCGCAAAGCAACTTTTCTTTATTCTCTTAATGGCGACATCTGTTCCCCTCCATTTTCCATGGTAAACTGTCCCAAATGTACCAGAACCAAGTTCCCTTAATTCTTCAAGATCTTCATTCCTTATGATCTGCAACAATCAACAGGATATAATTAGAATCCATCATAAACCTAAAGTTGATGTATTTTAACAACTTCATTTCTCAAGAATAGTAGTATGCAGTTTGTTGATTATCTATAAAACTTATACGAACGAATGAAAGATTGTCATCATACCTGCAGAGAACTGATATCAATATCATCTAGAGAAGGCAGCCCAACATTCCCTATTGTAACCTGCAAGCATCATATGAACAGATGCATAAACATCTATTGAGCAGAAATTTAGTTAACTTGACACTTTCATCATTATTTAAATGGTAAGCGGGCAAGATTACCTCAAATTTGATTTTTGAAAGCTGATTACTTAAATAATAGTTTTTAAAAAGTTGATAGTTTTTTGGGGCCTAAAGTAAGTTGGTTACCTAAAAAGAACATCAGACCAAAGTTTTGACCTTTTTATGCAATTAGCCCTTTGGAACACATGAAGCAACTGATGTAACTTTACCTCATACTCTGAGTCCGGCATCCTCATGTTTTCTACCATATCAACAAACTGTGTGCTTTCACTGACTTTAACCTGTGATGGATCATAATGTGATTGCAGAGGTACTGAATCAGACCCCACAACACGAGCTGCATCTTTTTCTTCATCTTCAACATAAGTGTTTTTGGAGTCTAACTCGCTTCCAGAGGCTTCCTCAACTTTTGGAAGTCTGGATGAAAATGAAAGTTGATCTTGATCAATAAGAGAAACGTCCTTTTGTGGGAACTCATCTCTTGCCAGTTTCTGGAAGAAAGACCAGTGCTGAGGTTCATGGTTTTGTATGTTCAAGCTCAGTCCTGCACCATCTTGTGGCAGGACGCCTATACCGGGTGAATCTTCAGACATCATTGCTTTTGTGAATACAGACAGAAAATCACGAGGAAATCGATCATTCATATCAATTACTATGTCTCCTTGTTCATTTGGAGCACTTGATTGAGCCTCATTAACAGTAGATTCACTAGTTTCTGCAGCTTTATCAAACCCGACATTCTTATCATGATCAGACTCAGGAATCTGCTTGTCATTGACACCCTTGTTATCCTTTTGAGGAATCGTACGTAATTTTCTATTTGAGATGGGGGGCAGCTCATGTTGAGAAGGGATGTCTTCTGAAATGGAACCTTGTGGACCAACATCAGAACGCGAATGATTTAAAATGAACTGAGAACCAAGTGAATCATCAGACTTTGTTAGCCTGTTCAACTCCGCTTGCCCTCTTGGAATTCTCTCAGAATGATAAATACGTGGCGGGGCTACAGGCGGCTCAAGGTAGCTCAAATCAATAAGATCTGATCCTGACCCACCATAAGGGAAGTCATCCTTAGATGCATTTGAATCATTTTCATTAGATTTACAAGCTTCTTCCATGAGAGCAGCATCAACCTGTTTTTTGTCTCCTTCGTTTCTTAAAGATTTAGCATCAATGTCTTCAACCTCTTGCTTCACAGACCTATCACCCTTCTGCACTGGCTTTACCAGCGACTCCTGATTTTTCATGTCTGTAATATTATTAGTTTTCTGCCCTTCAGGCTTTAGTTGAACAGAACTTTCAGCAGGTTTGTCAGTAGCTGTTTTACTTCTGTCCATGTCAGCATTCTGTTGATCGAGCTCGTTCACATTATTGTGTGACAAGGTCCTGTGACCATGCAAGCTTGACTCCCTTTTTGAACCCATATCCAAACCATTGACAGCAACTAAAAACTGAACCTCTGAATCGCCGCCAGAGTTGGCCAAACCAAACTGAGCATCATCCAAATCAGTCATGGAAAACAGAAACATTCTAAGCTTGTTTGAGGATTCACCATCACCAAGAACATTACATTCCTCCATCATATTCTGCAAATCTTCATCACAAGAGACGGATACCAAAGCATCAAGATCCTCCCCTGGAAGCTGATACTTGATTGTACTAGTTTCATTATAAAGTTCTAGTGTTTTCTGCCACAATTCTTGCCAAGTAATGTCTCTTCTTATACGGATAATCCGTGTATCTCCTCCAACATATCTAAGTTTCCCATCACTTGGACGTGGTAAAATCTTGCCTCCAAAACTGCATAGGATCTTAATCCTTGATGAAGAATTATCTGCACGATTACTGTTGGTTCGGGGTACTGATGACACGGATAAAGAATTATTATTTGAACCTCTTTGTACAATGTTGAGCATGGAAACATCAGACCTACTTTCAGAACCACTATGACTGATGCCTAAAATGCCTTTTAGTTCCGAGTAGCCAGGTGTACGGGTAGGGTCGCTTGCAGAATGCGGGAGGAATGGCATTTTAGGATTCACTCGATCCCGCATAAATTCAAAAGCGAATTCTTCACCTGTCTGGATGGAATAATTTAGTACAGGTTTCATCTCTGTAGGCCTTATATTGGTGACATTGAAGAAGCCCTGAGAGGAAGATGATGCTGATTCACTGTTTTCAGGTTGAACAGAATGGTGGTATTGGAAATGGTGGTGACCTTTTGATGGTTCCATTATTCAAAGTGCTTATCTAAACCTCTCTCAAACCGTATCAATGGTGACAAATATCAATTCCAGAATACCATGAGAACTGTATGAAATCCTATGGACAGAGCTCATTCTCAAACCTACAAAATGGCAAACAAAAAACTCAGCAAAAGTGTATATGAAACCATTGTTCCAATTAGGTCACTTGGACATTTTTTTAATATTGCTTAAACCACTTAACTTCCAATATTTTTCACTTGTCGTGTGGAAATCACAAAACACTGGTTAGACTGAATGACCTTAATGTATTACATATGAAAGTTGGTTACTATTTACTAAGGAATATGATTCCTACACAAAAAATTTTGTCTACACGATCCTTTTTGACATCTATACCTTTACATAAAATGTCATCTATTTTGCTCATACATGTTCTAAGGGTATAACTAGTCAAATCAAAACTTTTTGTTGTGTATGGAGTAATGATTTGTGTGTAACGTTCATCTCCCAACCTTTTTACTTTTTTAAAATTTTTATCGCTTCAAGTTAACTTGAAAAAAGAAGTCACTAGATAGCAAATAGTAATAAGGTTTCATAACTGTTCTGTTTAGCACTCAACTCATGCAATTAGAAAATATGAATATCACAAATTGAAAGTTGAGTGGTTTTAGCAGTTGAAAGGAAGTTTGGGTAACTTGATGGAACAATGGTCAAACTTGGTCACTATTTAATGATTTGCACCATTATCATTACTATAATAGTATAATATTTTATAAATGTTATAACTGATTTGTAAATTAAAAGAAATAAAATGTCAAATAAATCCACATCAGTGCCACACTAATGAAAAAATCAAGATAATTAAATGTGACCCCAGGTCAACCTTTTGGATTGAATTTGAAAGTTTGACAGTTCTTACAGGTGAAAACAAAGATGGATACTAGAAACATAAAGTGGACCAAAGTTGGGTAACCTTTCATGCAATTAAATAATCTATGGTGAAGGTTGGAATTTCTCACTATGGTGTTTACTGTTTAGTTCTTCACTTTTGCCTTTTGATGGTGCCTTGGTCTGCTCATATTAAGTTACTAGCTGAAACTTATAGTTCACAAATAAATCACCATCTTTGTTCTCAACATTTAGATTGTGGTTTTCTTTTTAATGCATAGAACATCAACATAGTTTTTCATGTGTACCGTTCTAATCGTTGTACTTTTATGAAAAAAATCATCATTTTTGACAGTCGGTTTTCTTGCATACAAAAGGACGGAAATGACACACAAAGTCATCTTTTAATGATCCGTGTACAGAAAAAGTAAAATCACTAAAATGGGGGACACATGAAAAAGGATGTTGGTATTATATGGAGGAAAAAAAAACCTTTCAATGATCACACTAGCAAATACTGCTGAATGCTCATCAGGTTCTAAATTTTATATCAGCATGCATAATTCCATCTCATTTTAAAAAACAACTGTGCACATGTCTGGCTTTTCTATAGCCCTCCATAGTTCCATCTATATCTAATCTTTGCGTAGGGGTGTAGAAATAACAGCCAAAACCAAATCTAAACCCAAAATCCTGAACAAGAAACTATAAGATTGAAGATTTATTGCAATAGATTTTAACTTTAATTATTAAAAGACTGAATTGGTGATAAAATATACGTAGTATTTATATTTCTACATAGAATAATGTATAGATGGTAGTCTTTTATTATAGATTAAAAGCATATCTTCTGAAATCTCCTCCCAGATAACTCTATTGTGAACTCTAATCACAGTGCAATGTAAGATTAACGTCAAGGAGAAAATACAGATAATCATGGTCCCAGACAGTCTTGGACTATTTCTTGGTGACCCGTCCAAACTGACCTACCATCACAGATCTCCCTCACTTGCTGCTGCTGCTGTCTGTGCCATTTTGTTATCTCAATGGCTGGTGATGACAACACGCGTCCTCACTTAGTCCCTCCTACTCTCACAAATCTTTTGGCATTACCAAAATTAAGGCTTACATACCATTGATTCTAGATCTCAACACTATGATCCTACAACATGGTCACAGGTTCCACATCTCACTTAACTTCACAACCTACTATAATACTATTCTCCGATGTGATAGAACGGGAGACTTGTATAGTTGTGTCCTCTCACCTACCTCACTTACATTATATCTACATTGCATCATTGTCTAGGAGATTCTGTTATTCTGTCTTTAGTTTCTAAATTTTTTCATTCAATGTAACAACGTTTAGTTTTGTCATGGGTCTCAATTAAGTAACATGTTTAGATTACCTTTTTAACGGTCGCATTCGGTTGTTAATTATAAATTTGAAATTGTTCACTCAGATATTTGGAATTCCCCCATTCTTGGTCTTAGTGGCATTCACTATTATATTCTGTTTTAAATTCACTTCTTTCAGTTTTTATGAGTTTATCCTTGAGACAAAAAGTGAAACCAATTCTACATCTATTCACTTTAAATGTTATCTAAGAACTCAATTTAACTGTGACATTAAAGCAAATCAATGTGACCATGGTGGTGAAATAGATAATCCACCCTCATTGACCATGTTGCTGCTCATGGCATTAGGGGTGTTATAGTTATGCATGAAATGTGTAAAGTTGTGTGCTCATTAACCTTATTTATTAATCCAGTTTTAGGGGTTTTTAGGAAATCATAAAGATGATGGTAAAGATAAGGGCAAGGCTCCAATGTGATGCGTTAGGTGGTAAACGATTGTGAAGATTTAGAAATAGGTCACATGCATAGAAACCAAATGTAAACCAGTGGGACACCTTCTGGTGAAATCAGGTGGGCATGTCAAAAATGTTTTTGAACTACTTATATCTTAATGAAATGAAGTAGCAGTGTTTACAATGAATATGTGTTGGCTGTTTATTATTTAACATGTTTAGCACACTTCGGTGTTAAAAAAGTAAATGAAAACAACATCACTAAATCTAGTGTTATACTTTCCTTACATACCAGCACCCAATCACCTATAATCACGTGACCTTGTCCGCGCCCTGAAGGATCCTCACTGGCATGTCACTGTGTAATCTACATATGATGTTCTATTTAAACGTGGTGAGGTATTTCTAGCTAAGCACAAATTCAACTTTGATGGATCTCTTGAACACAACAAAGCACGATTAGTTGCCAACCGGAAGTCTTAATGTCCTAGAATCTACTATGAAGAGACTTTTAGTCCTATAGTCAAATCGGCTACCATTTGCATGGAATATAGTCTCGATCTTAATTAACCAATGCTTCCAAGCTCGACTCAACTCAGCTATTAATGTTTAAAAGCTATAAAATTATTAGTCAAAGTTACTAATAACTGAGTTGATAATTCATAATTTCAAGTTTGGCTAGACACTGATCATACTTTAAGCTCGGATCAACTCGACTAGATTCGATGCTACCATAATAATGCGATATACATATACAAAAAGGGTACAAATGTAAAATGAGACAATCTCGATAAGGCTCACAACCTTCATGAGCCGACTCAGCCAAGTACTCTAATCCTCGATCTCTAGTGGAAGTCTACTCGGAAGTTCAGGAGCTAGATTGACTCGACTACACCCCTAGGCATGATATAACATATATTCCGTGCTTAGACTTATGTATATATGGCAGTCTTATTGGAATGAAAATCTTCTCCAGATGATGTTCAGTGTGATGCAAGATTAATGTCATGGAGAATATACCGATTATCAATAATACAATCTCTAAAACCAATACATGCCAAATACTTCCTAAACTAATAGTATATTAAATAAACAAAAAATCCAATAAAAAATCTAATCAAATACTTCTTAAACTTATGTCTTAAAACTTTCAAAATTGCTTGTAATCTTTGCTATAGAATTGGAAAAACAAGATTTTGGTTGTTCAAATAAAAAAAATAACCTTTTGAAATTGAGCAGTCTTTCATCTATTAAGGGAGGCTAAGTGTTTAACATGCTTATTGATGCAAATTATATCCAAACCCCAAATCCAATTTCACCACGGTCAAATTCCATGCTCTGAACCAGATTACATGACAAGCAAGTATCAAATTTTTCAGTATTAAAAAAGAAAGCTGGATTGAGAATATACGGAGGTGGGTTTAGCAATATCTCATCAGAAACTCGGATTTCCAGAAACTAATATCAAGAACAACAGTAGATTAAAGTAAAATGACATACCTTTAAAACATATCAGTCTTTGCTTGCGATTTCTGGTCAAACTGGAGCTGTGCCTTTGTCAATTAAAAATCTTGATGTTGAGCAAACGAATTTCAAAGTGTTTGGGAAGTTCAAGGTTTTGTTTGTGTGTGTCTTTCTACTTCTGTATCGCGAGAGGCGAGTGTTGTTTGAGCCGATATGAATGTTGGCAAATACGTTGATTATCCCAGTCAAACTCAATCGATGAGGTTTTTCCTAAAATGTAAAATCCGATTCCGATACCACACACACGCCCCCAAAGAATATACAATGTACAGTTTAAGTACCCCCCAACTTATGTTCTTTAGCCGTATAGACACCACTTTCATTAGGTTATATGTTATACCTTACCTGTAAATTTTCTTACCCGATACCATATTATTCTTCTTCTCTTTACCTAATTTACAAGTTTTATCTTACCTTAAAACTCTTTCTATTTTTTTTATTAATATATTAAAAGAATTAATTGTGTGTGAGATTGTGATTGGTTGAGAGGAGGGGGGGGGGGGGGGGTTGGGGGAGGTGCGTTTCTCGATCGAGTTCCAGGTCTCGGAGCCCTTACTCAATCTACCTACCCAAACTCGCGTTTTGGTGTTCCTTTACTGACTCGCTGCTACCCGATTATATCGGGTAGCGTATAACGCATAGTCTTAAGCCCGAAAACCACACCCGAAGGTCCATAATACACTGGGACCGGTCCGTTGTGGTTCCATACTTGGTCCATGGTTCAAAAAAACTTTGGTTTCTGTACCAACTCGGTCCTTATGGATCCATTATATTCTACATAATTAACTACTTTTTTTGTTTACTGTTTACATAATGACAGCATCATAAAACAACTAACCTCTTAACCACGTATGTTGTCGCACCCCCGCTCAAGAAATACTTGCTAATCATCTCCATGAGACAACATAGAATAGTTTGTTGATTTCCCTAATCGTAATGGAATTAACCAAAACGAGTTAAAAGGGAAGAATTAGTTATGAAAATTTGTACATGCATACTGATTCTATTCCTTTCATGTTAAAGTACTTGGATACAACATTTTCTGCAACTTCCTCAAAGAAAAATGAATATTTTTGTCTTGTATAAGTTTAGATTTAGTCATTAACACTACACCCCCGTTGATCCTTTATGTTTATCCAGGTTTCATGTTTGGTCCTTTAGTTACAAAGTTTTGTTGGCTATCCTTTAAGTTTCGTTATATTGCACCGAATGTCCTTTTAGTTACCCTCATGTGCACGTCATGGGAGGGGAAAAAAAGTCTTTTTAGCATCTCTCTTCCTCTTAGAAACTCCCTGTCTATATATGACTTCCCTTTTGTCTCTCTTAATCTATCTATAAAGTAGCAAGTAAGAGACGAGAAGACAGTTATAATATATTTAGGTCTCGTTTGTTTTTTTGGAATAAGTACTTATTCTTATAAATGTCTGCGGGCTCGCAGACATTTCATTAAAAGACCGTTTGTTTAAAATCAGATGTAAGATGCAATAAGATCTTATTTGAACTTAAAATCACTTATTTTGATAAGTGGTTTAAAACCACTTAATATCACTTATTTTAAACCTTATTCTAATAAAAAAAATCACTTATTCTAAACCCACCGCCGCCGACGCCACCGTCCACCCCCGCCGGCCACCAACCGTCACCGGCGGCATCACCGCTGCCGCCACCGTCGCCGCCGCCGCCGCCGCCACCACCACCGTCACCACCACCCCGTCACCGCCGCCGCCGTCAAATTCAAGATATTGAAATTACGAAAACAAATTAAACACCACGAGAAACAACGAATCCAGCATGAGTTTAGTAATGGCGGGGAAAGTGGAAAACGGTAGTTATACTTTCATTTCAAACTACGAAAAACATTCTCTCCCAACTTCAATTTGATCTCATCCCTTTTCAACGTCAAATTCAACACAATTGTTACATTCTTCAATTCAATTCTCGATTGACGAATCAAATCTGAAATAATTGCCGATCAAAACATGGGAAAATGATCGAGCGGAAGAGATCTGGAGGTTATTATGGGTGGTTTCTTGTGATGATTGTAATGGGGGTGGTGGCCTTCGCTGTAGTTCTTACTTACCGCAAGCAATTAGGAATCGGCCCTGGTGCGATTTCTAGGAAATGTGGTGATGCTCTCAAGATCGCTATGCAGTTCTTCGATGTCCAAAAATGTAAGATATGCGATTCCATTTGTGGTGACGGTGGTGGAGGTGGCGGTTAATGGTGGTCGGTGGCGGTTGTGGTGATGGCCGTTGGTGGTGGTCGACGGCGTTGGCGGTTGGCGGTTGGCGGTTGGCGGAGGTGGTCGGCGGCGATGGTGGCGGTGGCGGTTGGTGGTGGGAGGCGGATCGGCGGTGGTTGGCGGTGGTCGGTGGTGGCGGTTGGTGGTGATCACCGGCGGTGGTGATGATGGTGGAGGTGGTGGTTGGTAAATATAGTAAATAAGACATTTTTAAAATTAAAAAACAAACAGTCTTATTTCGCAGACATAAGACTTTTTAAACCACATCTTATCCTGCAGACATGGAATAAGACATAAGACATTTATGTCATCAAAAAACAAACAGCACCTTAGTGTGTTCACCACCCTCCTCCCTTTTATCTTCATGCTTCTCATGTTTTTTATTTTGATAACGATGGTGTGCTTATCGGATATCAAAGGTCCTTCGGATTCTTTATTAGATAAATGATGTTGTTTGTGTTTTTTTGCGGTTGATGACCATGGGAAAAACTAAGGTTTGCAGAGAAAGAGGGGCTACTGCAATGGTGTGAAAAGACGAAGTGGAGAGATAAAGACCAGTGGTGGATAAGACTACATCATGCTATCGCTACCGTCGTAAAGGACGCTACTGCCGGACAACTTCATCCTAGAAAAGGGGTTTCATATTTGTTTCTCGGTTTCTTTCATGTCTATTTTAAATTGAATATTCATGATTTTTGTGAGATTTGAGTTTGATATCACTATTGAATATTCATGATTTGGGTTTTAACGTTTGATAGATTTAATGTTCATTATCTTCAAGTTGATCTAAAAATTTATTTTCGGTTTTATAAAGATTTTGTAAAAAAAAATTGTTTCCACGTGAACCGATCTTCTATTTAAAATCTGTGTCCGGAACTTTGGGGTTCATAACCACCTAGGTTAAGTTAATTGATGTTTGTTAAGTTTGAAATGGGAAATCAACCATGTTCAATTTTGCAAATATCTATACTACTATATATATCTTTTAAAAAAAAGTCTCTTTTTTAACTTTAAGTGTTCTTAGAATTCACTCAATACAACATCTGGACTTTTCATTTTATTTAAATTGATTTCATTCACTCAATCTTTAACTATTTCTCTCTCTCTCCCTAAACCCTAAACCATAAACCCTTCTTACTTTACTTTAAAATTTTGATTCATTCAAAATATACCTTCCTACTAACACACCCTCTCACATCTATATTATCTATACTACTATATAAATCATTTAACATTCTGTCTCCTTCTTAACTTTAAGAGTTCTTAAAATCAATCAAGACAACATCTTGACCTTTAATTCTATCTAAATTAATTTCATTAACTAAATCTTTAACCATTTCGCTCTCTCTCCTACTTTACTTTTAAATTTTTATTCATTTAAAATATATCTTCCTACTAACACACTCTCTCACACAATCACAATTATCCACCACATCAACACAATTTCTAAAATCTTATTAACACTCTCTCTCCTAATTTCATACATATAAATCTTTTTTTACTTTTATGTTTTTTAGAATTATTTTTAGGATTAATAAAATAGTTGATGCAAATAAATAAAAAATTGAAAAAATAGATATGTTGTTGAAGAAACTTTTTAGTGACATTGAACCGCCCGAATAACTTAGCATTACGTTCTTGAAAGCGACATGTTGCAAATCAAAAACTATTCGTCGCTGCAACATTGCGTGAATACATTTCTAATACATATGACTATGTGTGTATACTTATGTTTTAAAAAGAAATTTTGGTTTTGAATCTCTCTCATTACAAATATTTTTGAGAATGTATTTTTTTTTTACAAAACTCACGGAATATAATGGTTATGAATCGACATTAAAGGAAATTCCAGTAATGAATGAGTGGCATATACCCTTTTTTCAATAGGTAAATAAAATGACAAAGAAAGAGATGAATTGACTAATTTACTTTTATGTGTCTTTGAAACTAACATTACAATCCAAATAATGGTTGATTAAAGGACATCGTGTGCAATATAATTTAACTAAAAGAATTGTCATTGCAGTTTTGAAACATAAAAAACTAGAAATGAAACTTGAGTGGACATAAGGAAACAACGATATGATTTATGCTTAAAAAGATTTTAAAAAAAAAAACTCTCTTCATTTCTTATGTCTTTTTATCTTTTAAATTATAACAAAGGAAATCATGTAAAGAAGTGATATAGTCTCAGAGTTTAATAAATAATAATAATAATAATAATAATAATAATAATAATAATAATAATAATAATAATAATAATAATAATAATGCATTATTTGAAGCTTATAAAAAATAACGCAATACTTTTTTTTATCAATCATAGCAACCATAAAGTACTTTTTTTAAAAGCAAGCATTATATATATACTAACCAACATACAACTCAAACATAATACCTAGTTGATCTCTCACTTAACCAAAAGTAGGGTGGCATACTCAACTAGAACAAGCCTAAAATTTGAACATATATCTTGATAACCAATATTGCCAAAATTTACTCGTAAAAAAAGATATCGAGATTCATTCCAACCAAGATACTTTTCTTCCTTTCTTTGCCCTGTGCTTCAACCATTGAAACAACATAAGTTGAAATTCAAAGATCATATTGACCACGTCACGAGATGTATTTGAAATTACTATATTGTTTCGAATTGCTTTATTCTTAAAGATTATGAAAGCATGTTGCCATAATTAGTAAAAGAATGTTACCATTAATTAAAAATAAAACATGTTGTAACTATACATAGTAAATTACATAAAAATATAATATACTTTGTCAAAATTATGTAACAAACTTTATTTAATATTAAAAAATACAACTACTATCAAATTTAGGTCTTTTAAGGCAGGATAAAGGTAGAATACTATTTTTTGAAGAACAAAATTGTACGATTGAAAATCTAATCTAACAGCTACAAAAATTAGATCCATATACTAGAAGCATACATGTCTACTATATTTATTACTTTTTGTATCTTTTTTTAAGAAGTTTATTGTTTGTATGTTATTGTAATTTAAAAATGGGGGCAATTTTTATTAATCTTCTTGATTTTTGCAGGTGTTCTCCGCGTACTGTGCGAAAAAATGTAGTCCTTAAAACCTTACTCTATTGATACTTGGTTATCAAATTACATGTTTTTCTTAAAATTCTAATATTTTTAATCAGGATATTTCATATGTTTTTTAATGTTGTTGATCATGTATCGAGCACAGAGCACATATCTGAACAAAATCAATCAAACCAAAAACACACACACATGAAAATCCAACAAACCAAGAAATTGATTACCCCGAAAATCAAACCAAGAACACCGATGAATTAATGATAGTCGATTGTCTAGAAAATCAGACCTTTTAAAGCAAACCACAAGAATAAAATAAATCTAGAAACACAAATCTGCTTCAGACCCAAATCTCGAGCATAAACCAAATCAATTCCTGAAAACCAAGGTATACGATGACGCATAACCCAAATCGATATCTGAAAATCGATTTCGAACGAAGATCTTTTTCATCGATTAAAGGAGCCCCACAATGAGCCAAGATCTTTGTCAAGTGTAAGGATTTTGAAAAATCAATTTATAAACATGAACCGTACAATGATACATTTTGATCTATTATTTTTTCCAGCATTTCATTATGAGCGATGAAACCCTATAACAGATCAAAGATATGCATACAAAAATCTTGAAATCAGAAATGGATAATCATATGGGTATAAACCTACATGCTGATGAAAATCACCATAGAGATGGGCATAAATCCTTAAGTTGATGAAGAAATCTATATATCTATCATATATATTCAAAGGATAGAGTTATGACATCATTAAATTATTTTCTAAAAAATTTTACCAATTAAAATCATTTGTTTCAAAGTGGCTTCAAATTATTCTAAATTTTTTTCCACTAATCATCCTTATTTATTTTCTAAAATAACTAAGAACTACCCGCACAAATATGTAAATGTATCAATTTTTTTTCTTCATCTTTCGATTTTCATGAATGTTTCTTAATTTGTCATCGATATATGAATTTATTATATGGATAAAATTTTACATCATAAATGTTTAAAATTTACATAAACAATCCTTGTATTTATACACGAGATATTAAACTAGTATAACTAAATCCATTAACGGTTAAACAAATTAAATGCAATAGGTGATGTGCTGTTATAAGCATCTAAGTTAGCTATTATTGGATCATTTATGATTTATCACATAAATCATTAAGCACTAAAATAAACAAAACACTTTAAGTAACATGTGAATATGACAACATGCTAACTGCAAACAACACATATAGTTTAAGTAAAATTTAAAACTGCAACGAAAACGTTTATTAGTATACATTTTGTAAATTGAAATGAGTTCAATTATTAATAAAAAATAATCACACTTAAATTGATATTGTTGGCCTGTCGGCGGCTATTATGAGTGTTAAGGCTGGCGGCTATCATAATTGTTAGTTTATAACTTTAAACAAATCAGAAATCAGAAATTAAAAAATAAAAAGTAAAAAGGATTACGTAAATATATCGCATGATTTCTAGAAGACTAAGAAAGGTTTTGATATGTTAATAAACTATATATTCTCAAATGGACATACCTGATACCTTTAATATTAACATTTTATATATAAAGTCGATTGTTTTAGACAAAAGAATAGCAAGAAAAACGATGTAAATAATCATATCCAAGAAACAACTAAACAAACAAGATATGAAAAACCATTTCAACATATTATTAAACATCTTATCTTAACAATTAATAAATGCAAACCAAATGCTACCTTAATTAGGGAAGACAAGGGGGTTGGTAAGGGGATGCTAGAAACTAGAAAAGTCATAAAACCCAGGCGCTAATTTTCCTCATATATTATTTCCTCTGTGGGTTTCCTTCTTCCTTTCCTTGAACACAACCTGGTAAAATGGGTTGCATATCCTCCAAGTCATCTGATCATCAGCAGCCAAACGACCACCAAGTCAATCCCATTCCCAATCATCATTTCATTTCCCTTGTATCTCCCTCCAACAACAATCATAAAATTGATGATGTATTGGAACTCATGGCACCGAAACACGATGATATGTTGACAGCTCAAACCATCACCGAGCATAAAAAAGATGATGCATTGGAACGATGTGCAAGCTTCCACACAGTCGAGGAATATGACGAGTTGCTTCAAAAGATCAACGGCAGCAACAACGATGGTGAGTTGTCAGTAGCTCCAGCTCCAGCTCCAGACACAGCAGATTCAACATGTAAGAAAGATAGTGATGTTGAGCCGGAGATAAAAAGAAATAAGCCAATGGACATGGGAAACATGGAGTTTCAGACGGTGGCTAGTCTGAGGCAGTGGCTTCACTCTCCTAGCGGAGGTGGCGGTGGTGGTGGAGATGCTGACAGAGTCGCTGAGTTTACAACCCTGAAGCTTGGTTTTAGCTTCCATGATAATAATAATAAGAATAATGATAGGGAGGCAGCAGGAGAGAATATGGTTTTGGTGGAGACTGGCAAGCAGCCAGAAGAAGAAAGCATAGTAGAGCTGGTGGCAGCTTTTGACAAGTACATGCAACAATTGCAGATTGATGAGGACAACATTCTTAAACAGATTCACAACCCAGAATGGGTATCATAAATATTTCCCTGTTTTCTTTTTATTTCACATGAACATATTCATCAAGGCATCTTCTTCCTCATATTTATGGTCTAACCAAACTGAGTCAAAGGCCACCCGTCAAAGTATGCGCTTTCACAGTTATCGATCAAAGGATTAATATCTCTCTACATTTTTTTTAATATTCTTATACAAATTTTCATATGATAAAATAGCACGAACTTAACATCATCAGCATATGTTTTTCCTTTACCCGACACACTGCTAGCTTTTGTTCTGTCGATTAAAATTTTGTTGCCTTGCTCTTTGAATTATGGTGTTCTCAATTAGATACTCAACAAACTCATCATATAGATATGGCCACGCAGCTTCAGCATCATAATTCAAAAGACCAGGATCCACCATCTACAAAAATGGCATACACAACTAAATTTGTCGGTAACTATAAGTTGCTGAAAAAATGAGTAGAAATTTCAGTATTACCTACACCTCAAGACCTATCTATAGCATGATCATCATTGCAATCCTTAATTTAAAACTTTTCCATGAGCATAACTTTACTATGATATTTCAAAACGGTAGGTTCAACAAAAACTGCGGTCCTCTGAATCTCTGATTGTGATAGGTAACCAATTAGAGCTTTTTATATTTAATAATCTTAAAGAATTGGCTTAAACCATCCGGTGGCCTATCGGGTAGATCACTTGCCCTTCTAAGGGGAGACCGCGTACATTTGAGCCACCGGATGAGCTCAAACAAGGAAAAACTCTTTTAAAAAAGCTGCCTTACAAATAAATGGACAGGTCAAATTGTAAATATGATTTTCATCGTCACGGGGTACACCAAGGTTAGATTAGGTTATATATTTAATATTTGAGGTTGTGTATCTTAATGTTGCAAACTCCAGTTGTTGAGACCAAGTATCCCGAGATATAGCTTTATTATGTTTTGCATGAAACCAACATCACCACCATAGTTAATGTCTAAATCCACATAGCAAGATAAGTTTACCACCCTTCACCATTGAGAAATTTCCTTCAGGGTACCTGTAAGAACCGGCAGTAGTTATCAACCAAAGGCCATTGCTTTTCTGCAAACAACAATTGCCACGTCCCTATAGCCGTATCCAATGCTAGGGACTTCTGACCCTGATATCACACACTAAAATGAGCACCTGCACATCAAGACACCTAAAACCGGCCACTATTTTATATGTGAATATGCAACATTTCGTACCTTCTCCTTTGCCCAGCCAAATGCAAAGATATAGATCTCCTTGAATTTTTCTGGACAAATAGATAATAGCAAATTAGCAATATCGCATAACATAGTTCCATGCAGTATTAGTAGTTCTCATGATTTAAACACTTAAAAAGTTCCATAGTTTCATTAAGGCTCAAATGTGCATAGAATAGATATTTCCCGGTACTCAAAAATATGTTGGACTTTTATTAACTAGCAAAATAAGCTTGAAGTACATACGCTCATCATTTATTTCAGAATGCAAAGATGGTAACCACTCACAAAACTTCTCCAATGAATCTATCCTGTCACACAAATCACAAAACAAAACCAGTGGACTTATGAAATATCATTTCCAGATCCAGCAATAAAAGGTGTTACCAAAACTACAAGTACCCAAGAGATTGCAAGCCACCAACGAATTCCTGCTTGGAGAACTCACACATGGTAGCACCCTTCATGTGCCATGAGACACCAACTGAAGTACTAATTCAATGATATGTCAGCTAAGTTGATAATGTACCCCGCTAAAAACAAAGGAATATCTACCGGTTGAACGTCTATTTATATGTCCAAAGACACTACTCGATACACTTGCTTTCAAGAACATGCAAGTTTGATTCCAAACCTCTAGTTCATCAAAAAGATGGCCTTTAAAATCAAATTTGGAACCAATAGAAACTGTAAATGTCACACACACTTTTATATGGCTCTTAGAGTGCGAACAACATGTTGCACATGAACACGTATGTAGATTTACCAATAGGTTGTCGCAGAGGGTGACAATACCGTCAGCCATAACCATATCAGCATACAGATCTGAAAGGTAACATAAAGAAACTTAATGTAAGTCAGTCGGGATCATATCAGAAAGATAATTTAAGAAGGATAAACATGTCCATTTTTCTAATAAACTAGGAGTAGTATGATGCTCTAACTGAATAGTCATGACAGAAGCAACGCCAACTTTAACTTGCCTTTGTATCTCCTCGAGGCATCTTGAATATGTTGATGACTTGACTTGGGGTTGGCTGTAGAATACTTCATATGCTCCATCGAGATGCCAGTCACTGGCCTTCAAAACCTTAACGCAAATCCCTCTATCTTGAATCAAAAAATAAAAGAAAAGAATAGAAAACAGCTAGTCTCATGGCATCAGCAAACAGCATACAACTATCGATCTATCCTTTCAATGATTGCTGGAATTCCTCAATTACATGGAAACTGAATCAAGTCTTCCACTACGGAGAAAGTGTTTGGCTTGGCTATAAGAAGCAATCATTTCATGAAAATGGCAAACCACCTTGCTCCGGTAATTGCCGTGAATTGTTTAACCTTGTCACGGTGCCCCCTACCAAATTTGTTCTGTCAAGAAACGAATTACGAAGCAAAAGTAAGTACGAAATGGAAAATTCATTTGTGTAACCTACAAACCTATAAGATGGTGAATGATACCAATGATTATATGATAAATGTGCATATTTCTAGTAGCGGGAAAGGGCAAAGTTAGCGACAACTGCAAAATTTAGATATGAAAGAAAGGCTAACCATTTTGAAGGTGCTTAAGAAACCCTAACCCAATCGAGAGAGCAAGATAGAGAGAGCGGAATCTGTCTGGTTATCGCCAGCTGAATGGCTGATTGATGGTGCTAGACAGAAGCCCATACGAGGAAGACCGTGCAATGACCCCATGATTAAGCGGTTTGATACTTCGACTCTTCGAGTCTCTGACATGGTTCGGACAATGAAAGAGGATTTTTATTACGTACAAATCGGCGTCTTTCGCTATGCTTGTTTTTTTTCTTTTTGGCTTACAGCTTCGCTTAAAGCTTATAAGCTAGTAGGAATAAAAAAGTGTTTCGATTAGCTTATAGCTAATTAGGGGTGTCGAAAATAACCGTAACCCGCATAAACCGACCAATTATTTCAGGTTTCGGTTAATCTGAGTCGGTTAGATCGGGTTTCATGTAACATTATTTCAGGTTTCGGTTTACCCGTTATAAATTCGGTTCGGGTAACGGGTTGGTTATTTAGAGTTTGGGTATACCCGAAATACCCGTTTAAGTTTTTTTTTTTTGAAGATGTAGCTTTGATTCAAGATGGCCAAATTGATGTTTTATTTTATTTTAGAAAATTATTTTTCTTAATGTTTTTATTAAGTTGATTACGTTTTATTTTCAACCCAAAATATAGAGTTCAGTTCTCCAAAATGTATTAAACTATACTCAAAAATCTATTGTGTATCCATCTTTCAAAATTTCTATTGTGTGTATTGAACTTTAAAATTGGTGTTATTGTATGTTAACTTCCTATTGTATGTATTAAACTTTCTATTGTATGTACTACAATTATACTTTTTTTTTATTTTTTATGTATCAAAATACATACAATTAATAACACCAAATTTAAAGTTCAATGCACACAATAGAAATTTTGAAAGGTGGGCACACACAATAAATTTTTGGGTATAGTTTAATACATTTTGGAGAACTAAACCCTAAAATATATATGCGTAATTGTGTATGTTTTCTAAGATGCTTCAAAGTATAAGTTGCATTCAAGATTGGGATGCAATACATGAAATTGATAACGGTATTAGTTTCCTATACATGCTTTAATGTATGTTATGTTATAAATTACTTTTAACTTTTTTCTCTTTTTTATGTTACAAATTACTTTTAAGGTTATCTAACTAAAGCTTGGATAGGATAAGTACACGAAGATAGTAACGTGAAGGTGTAAGAAGAATAAATATATTTTGTAAAGCTTAACACGATTCAATTATGTTGTTAGTACTATAACGTGATGAAGTTAATGCATTGACAGTTTTTGTAAACTAGATGAAACTTGCTTATTACAATGAATGTTTGACCCGGATATGTAACAAAAAATGATATACAAATATACCATTTGGATACTTGGCAAACAAAATGTAACAAAAAAGTCCCTAAATCGGGTATACCCGAAATTAACCGACCCGAACCGTACCCGAATTCAAACCGAACCTGATAACTATAATGTTAAACGGTTCGGTTATCGGTTAAATTATCTATACCAAAAATACCTGAACTACCCGACCTGAATTACCTGAAACCCGACGGGTATACCCGAAGAACACCCCTATAGCTAATAATCTTTTTTTGTTAAAGTGTTTGGCATAGCTTATTTCTGTATAATTACCAAAAATGTCATCTTTACATTAGAGCAATTCTTTTAATCACCATCATTTTTTTATGCACCATTAGTTCAAAAAATTAGACAAAACTCTTATTTTTTAATCACCATTAAGAGACCAATTATATAAATCATCAAATACATAATTTAATAACACAATACATATATAATTGTCACTTATGTCGCATTATATCTCTTGTAATAATATCTTTTACTATGCTCATATATAAATCATCATCTCTACGACTTGAACTTGCATATTCATCTGGTTCATTACTTTTTCACATGTGAATTATGGCAAAAGACAAAACATATGTGGCCTAATGATTCCTTTTTCACCTTTGTTATCTTTGACTTAAAGCCAAAGAGTGGTTATATGTGTATTTCTTATGTTATGCATTCTGTCATGCATATTAAACAGAATTGAGTAATAGATTTTGCGTCAAAGATTCATATTTATATATTTCTTCACAGTGCAACTTACGAGAGATATTATATCACAACTATCTTCATAGAAAGCAGTCGGAAAAAAAAGGGTACTTGGATAGAAGCAGTCGAATGGAGGAAGTAAAGCAGGTCAAATAGGGATAGTGAATCGAGCTGAGCTTACGGCAACAAATCTAATAAAGTCGAACACTTTCAAACCATTATTGATTATTTGCAGTGGACAATTCGAAAAAAGAAACAATCGAACAAAAAAATAAGTCGATTATGGTAACAGATGGAGTCGAAAAATTGAAACAATCGAACAAAGAAAGAAGTTACCTGTGCGATTTCGAAGCAATGGAGTCGAACAAACTGAAACAGTCAATTTGGTTGACCCCTAAGCTGCAATTTCGAAGCAGTGTAGTCGAACCCACAAAAAAAGAAATAGTCGAACAATTTGAAGCATTGTGTGACTGGGTTGAACAACTCTAGTTCGTCAATTTGGAAGTCATATAAAGGGATTTATGGGGAAAAAGTTTCAGTTATGGGGAGGATGATATTTGGGGAAGAGGGGTGATATTTGGGGAAGAAGGTCACAGGTATGGGGAAGATATATTTCAGGCTTGGAGAAGAGATATTATCGGGTAACAAGAAGGTTCTGTTACAAAGAGGGTAAATTGGTCAATTTACAAAAATAAGCTAATGAGGTAGAAAAAAAGTTGGTTCATCCTGACTTATTTTTATGAAAAATAAGCCTAAGGGTGCGTTTGGTACAGAGAATGGAATTGCAGAGAAATGATAGTAGAGAATGGAATTGCAGAGAAAGAGAATTGGACTAGAGAATGAGAAATGACTCTTCTGTTTGGTAGCATAGAAATTTTAACAGAGAAATGTAAGATAGAACCATTTCTCTTGTTTGGTACAACAAAAAATTCAACAAAGAATTCTACCAACTTTACCATTTTTTTTATAACAATAATTTATTCAAACAAGTAAAAACATACAAAATGTGTTACAGCCCAACCATCGACACACTGCTTAATCTATTTTTACATCAATTCATCATGGACATGGACAAAACAATATCTTTGACTCATTTGATCATCTTCAGCATATGATAGTGCAAGAGTACATCGCATCTTTGACTCATCTGATTGGCCACCATTTAACTGCAATTCATCCTCCAATCTATCTCCAAATCATAATTACACAATGAAATTAGAATTGTAATTCTCCTACCCACCTACAATCATAGTTTCAGTCCCTTCCTATTTCATCATAAATTCAAAGCAGACAATTTCTATATGACACAGTAGAAGAACAATTTCTAAATCCACTCATCAACCTTTGATTTCATAACCACATGTTATTGTTCCAATTCCACCGTTTACGTACCATTAACATCATTAACTAATATCATATCATCAATTTAAATTTTTTTGGGAGTTTGTCTATTAATTTGAGGTTTTTTTGTTCGTAACCCGTCGCCCCCAAAATAGTCCCGTTCCCTCGACTTTCTCTTCCAGACCCCACAAGAAAGTATGTAAAACCAACAGTACGACACAGCAAACACATAGTTAAGGAGTTTAAAAAAGCTTACTTGATGGGTGATTTCACGAGAAGACGAGATGAAAACGAAGCCCTTTCTATCCCCTGTTCTTGCCGTCAAGAAGCACACGACCACCCCCAAACTGCCGCCGCTGGAGTTTCCGCTGCTGGGTCACCGGAGGTCGCTCAGCCGCTGGGATTTGCCGCTGGAGGAGGCATAGGGGAGATAGAAGCAGTCGAAGAGTATGAATCGACGTGAAGGAAGCGATGGAGAAGACGAGGAGGCAGTTTTTGTTTTTGTCGAAGGGATGGAGATGGAGCCCGATTGAAAGGCAATTCTCCGTGTGTTTTTTATTTCTCCCAGTGATTTGTAAAATTGAATTCTCTCTAATTTTCCACCATTGATAAAGAAATAAAAGCATGGAAATGGAATTAAAACATTTCTCATTTCCTAATTTCCAATTGTATATTTAATCTCTAATTCCATTTCTCTACTCTAATTTCTCTCTACCAAACATACCCTAACACCCTGTTCTCGAGTTTTTAATTTCTCTCTACCAAAAAACTCCCCCTCTCAATCATCCCAAAAGTGGGGGGGGAAGTTTTTACATATAAAAATGGTAAAAGTGCCCCTCCTAACCCCTCCTAACCCTTTCCTTCCCCTCCTTAAAAAAAACTCAAGAACACAGTTTCCCTAAATAAACGTTCTCCTCATTTCCTTCCCCTCCTTAAATTAACTCGAGAACAGGGTGTAAAAGCTTAAGCTCTTAAGCTAAGTCAAACACTAAAATATTAATAAGCCCAAAAAAAAAGCTAAAAAACCAATAAGCCCCTAAAATAAGCTTAGCCAAACACCCCCTAAATTTAAACAGCTTGTTTTATAAACAACTTTGAGCGACCAAGCTCGAACTTTAAAGATGTTTAAACTCACGAGCTTGAACGAGTCTTAACGAGATTCATATATAAAATTAATTTATTTTTTTATTTATATTTATTTACATTCTTTTAATAAGAAATATAATAATATATGAGCCAAAACAAGTCAATCCTTAACGAGCCGAGTCAAACTTCATATATTTTAAGCGATTTCGACTTTCGTATATCTTAAACGAGCCGAGCTCGAGCTCGAGCTTACAAAATCCTATTTAGATGTACTTTGAGGTGAAATAATTCGTAGTGTTCTTATATTTTATTTGGCATAGTCTTTATTCAGATGTGACAATCAAACACGTTGAATGTTTAATAAACAAACAGCCCTTAGGAGGCATGTTCGTGGTTTTTAATGGAAAAAGTACGTTTGTTGCCTTTGATGATGAGTAATTTTGTCATTTAAGTATTTGTTCATTAAAGATGTATGTGAGTGTAGTAGCACATAACTAAGGTATTGTTAACAACATATATCATTTGTCCTTTTTATATTTGTATTTTACAATATTCTAAATCTAAGGTGTGTGGTTGGAATAATCTATCATTTATAACATAGTTAACCGCATAAATCGTCTATGTGGTATATCACTTGTTGCACCTAAGATCCCTAGACTTCAATAAGTGCACCAATAGTCCTTGTTGATTTGGTTTGTTGCATCTATAGTCCATGTCTACTTAAAAAACTGTCGCCTTTTACTTTCCATTGTATTCTTTTTAATTTTTATTTATTTAAAAGATTGTGAATTAAATATTATTTCTAACTATTTTAAAAGATGGTTAAGAATCGCATACACAACAACCGTGTATACACCCAAGAAACAACCCCAACATCCCAAATCATTCCCATGCCATTAAAATCTAGCAAACACACACATAAACCCAAATTTTAACAATCCACGAAAAGAAAATAAAGATAAAAGAAGTATGGCGGGGTAATTGTGGTTGATGATGGTTGTCATTGGAAAATCACATACACTTATCCACCGCCCCTAAATCTGTTATCCTCGATGGGTTTGTCGACGGATGAAGACAGAGGTAAGTGAGAGAGATAGAATCTGGTGGTGATGGTTCCGGAGGCAAAAGACCAAAGGAGAGTTGTGACATGGTCACAGGTCCATTAGTCCACCATCAAGTCAACCCAGTTTTCAACCATTAGGTCAATATAGTCATTGGTGAATCTTCCCACTAACCAGTTCATTGGTGGAAGCGACGTCGACATTATGACTGAAATGTGTCAGTGAGGAATCTTTCTACATGGGATTTCAAAATTCCACTCTCCCTTATGGGATTCAGGAAATTCCAGGATTCGAGGGATTTGAAATTCAAAACCTGTGAAAACAAACGCCTCGTTCGAGGTTGGTTTATTTATCACACACACTTTCACACACACTAAAAGTGTGTGTTTGGACTATAATACCCTTGAACATGTGGTTAAAAATAGTTAATGGGTTCAAAGGCTTGATTATTGTGTATGACAAGTTAGTTTTGTGTACAAATCACTTTTCTTGAAATATGCATAATTCATTAAATGATTAATACGTGCCTTATATACTCTTTTTCTAATAATCTTTACTTCTAGATTTGTCATGTACTTTAATCTTCCTTTTAGTCATACATTTAGGCACATATTTTAGGCCAATAAAACATTTCCCTTATTTATAAGATCTAGATTTAAAGATCATTTTATGTGAAAAGTCATGAGAGTGTGATGGGATTTATAACATTATGCTCAGCGTGATAATCATGCCTCATGTCGTGGGTAGTGTGTGTGTTTAGAAGTGTGCATAATCAATCCCTGCATGTAAAACTAAAGAGTCAAGCCTAAAAAAATAGAACGATCACAATGGCAACCCTTTTGGTCTGTTTTTTAGTTGTTGGTTTATGGAAAAAACGTGTTGCAGTCCCGGTCAAGTTCAAAACAGAGAAAATAAAACATAATTGCAATCAAACCAACCCAATAAGATAACCTACAATGTATGCATCATAGATGTCTTGTGGTTTTGTTTTTGGTGATTTAAGCACCTATGAACCATCATCCCTTCATATTTCTTCGTGACTAACTTGCTCCATATTTCACTTCACTTATTCATTGGCCTATCCTACCCTTTCGGTCTTGTAAGCACACAATCTTCAATTTGTATTTACAAAATCTAGAGATACATCATCAACACACACATAAACGGTTATATGCACCGAAATGTAATAAAGTATCATCATTTCAATATTATTTGTACATTAACTACACTTTGTCGGTATCTATACAATAAAGTTATACGGATTTCACATTCAATGTAAGGTGCCCTGAAATTAAAGCTAGGTCACCTTTGATTTTTTATTATTTTATTCTACTTTTATACCTTTTTTTACTTTTTTATTCTATTTTTTGTTTATTATTGTGAGTGTTTGTTCATATTTATTTACAACTTCATCTTCAAGTTTGGATCTTTGTTCCCCACGTCCCCCACAAGTGGTTTGCGATCTATCCCAACCACCGGAACCATCCACGACTAGTGTTGCTGCCGCCAGATCCGAATTCCTATGACTCATTCATTTTCTTCATGACCTATTGGGTGAACAAAAGTCCAAATCACAAATCTGAACTTTAGTTTCTCTGTTGGCTACAAATGAAATTGACACGTGACAGCCTTTGCTACATATACTTATAACCTGAAAGTTGAGATTTTGCTTTATATCATGCATATGTTTTTAGGTGGTGCTTGGTTGAATGTTTTATGGGGTAAGGAATAAAAATGGCAAGGATTAATATTGTTTGGTTTGATGAAATATAACAAGCATTACTCAATTAATGGATAATGAAGATTTCCCTATTAAAGTAAGGAAAATGTATTCTAGGTAATTGATTCACCTATGTATGTGTGTGTCTCCATCGATCACAAGCACCATCACCGACCACCACCAATATTGGTACCACCACCCTCCAGTGCCGCCACCATAATCGTAACCACCACACCATTGTAAATTGTTGCATAATTACTACCACCATTGGTCACATTCGCCGCTATCATCAACTATCACATGCTTGCCACTGATAGCCATCTCCACCAACAACACCATCTTCACCACCGACACCATTGTCGACCACAAACCATGACCAACATCATATTGGATTCAAGTGTGTATTGATCCACCAACGACCACCTGCGCCACCATACACTCTACCACCATCATATACCATTGATGCCACCACCACCACCAACAACCACCACACCGCCAATCATCACATATTATCACCACCTTTACCGACTACCACAACCACCTATTACACGCACACCACCGCAAATCAAACTTCCACCTGCCATCACTAATTGCCATTAATAACCTTAAACAACAGCACCGTTGCCACTATCGATCATTAACCTTAACAGTTGCCGCCACGATCACCAACCACAACCACAACATACTATTGCCACCTACAACCACCATCACCACCGTTGCCACCATCTACCACCACCACTAACCTACACATTGTACTATATATGTAATGATTACTTATATTAACAAAGCAATATTAATGGTAATGATAATACTAGGAAATGCTATTACCTTACTGTGTATTGTCATTGTTTCCCGAACCGTCGTTCAAAATCTTTGAAAATAAGCTCTCAAATCACAAAGGTTAGATAGTTTGAAGAAGGACAAGAATGTACGGGTTCGCAATTTGAAGGATAGCTTTGATATATAGTTGCAAGGTTGGCTTCAAAAATTTTTAGCAAATAGATGACCAAGGGTACGGTGATGTTTTGTTGTCATATGGTTTCAATTTCAGAAAAAGTGGAGGATAAGAATGAAGGAGTTTATGTGTGTAACAATTGACAATGAGAAAACTTTTATTATTATTATATTATTATAATATTATATTATTATCAATAATACTTATATAATAAATTTTATCAATTGTTGAGTATATAAGTTAATTGTAAGTAACTTATAGATGTGAGTTGTATATTCATATATATAGACGCATTTAAACACACACACACACAAACACACACACACACACACACATACTATATATATATATATATATATATATATATATATATATATATAGTATGTGTGTGTGTGTGAAGAAGTTTATTTGAGAACCATTCTTAGTGCGAGAACCAATCTGAGTCGTCCAATTTTCCCTACCTCAATGTTATTGTCCCCCATTAATTCCCCACATGCACCATGTCACACTCTATCCCTGCACGTTCTCTATCAATGAACTTCCCATATCCAAGGAACAGCTGAGATTGGTTCTCACGGTTCTCGCGCTAACGGTTCTCGAATGAACCCTCCTCTCTCTCTCTCTATAATATATATATATATATATATATATATATGTGTGTGTGTGTGTGTGAGTGTGAGTGAGTGTTCCGGTTTTCAATTCTGATTGATCTGATTCAAGCGGTTGAATCACTAAACTTGTACGGTCCAATTTTAAAAATATTGATCTCTAGACCAAGCCAATACAAGAAATTTAGGTGTTGTTTGTTTTTTAAGACATAATATCTTATGTCCTATTTCATGTATTCAGGTGAAGACGTGATTCAGATGATCCTAAGTCTGAGAAGGTGTGCGAAAAAATGATGTAGTTTTTAGCTTATCAAAATAAGTAAAAATAAGACGGAATAAGATCTTACGTCTGCGAAAAAACAAACAAACATATCAGAAACGTCTAACGGGTACACAAACGTTTTCTTAAAAAAATAAACAAACTTATTGAAAAGCTACGTGTTATCGGCAAATGTTTAGTTAAAATATATATTTTTTTAAAACAAATTAACTAACCCTTAATGGATTGAAAAGACGATGACATGTAACGGCGATGCTAGTGGTGGTGGAGCAGTTGGTTTATTAGTATACATTTTAAAAAGAGCAAACTCCAATCACAAATTCACAATCTGATGCTGACATCCTTATGATTCGAATATCATCATCATCATCATCTCGCCCTTTACATATATAACCGCTGCCCTGCAACAAGTTTTTACTCCCTTTTAATTCCTTCCACCGCATTCCCTCAATACCACTTACAACACATAACAAATCGCTGGTTCCATCACCGCCGCCATTCGCGATGGAAGATGATACCGGAAGTACCGATATCGGCGGCGGCGCTTCTGCCTCAAACCTCCTACTATCTCCTCCGCCACCACAACCTTCTTCATGGAGACTCAACATTGACCACTTCCGTCTTCCACAGACTTCCTCTAATTCTAATTCTAATGCTAATTCTACCGATAGGTTTTCCAATCTCCGTCGTCTGTTCCGCCGTGCTCCAAGTAATTGCTTTATCTGTCTCTACTGATCTTAATTGATTTACAAACATATATATATGCGACGCTAGACGTACGGTATAAGCGTCTCAATGTTGCGCCATGCATCTAATCCATGATCATCACTGTCAAACATTTAATACACTATTATTTAATGCATGCTAACTATTGTTGGCGTCGACTAGTTTTTCGTTCTTTAAACCCCAAACCTTTTTAATTTCTCTCATAAGTTATAACCTAGAGCGTTTTTTCCCCTGAATTATTGGACTTAAGCTGCTACTTATTTTTGTTGCCTTTTGGATGTCTAGTAAGATGATTCGAGCGATCAACTCACAACAGTTAACAGCGGATATTAAATTCGGATGTGAAATTTGTTGTTTAGTCTCCATATTCTTCTCATTTACGCTTATAATTCCATTTATTTTGATGTAGAACTATGAATTTGTGATACAATTGTTTCTTAATGCTTAGTAGATCGAGATAGGAAAAAAAAACATCTTTACTACCATAAAAGATCTGGCTTATGTGCTCAAACTAGCCAAATTCCAGGTTTTATGACTCATTTATAGCGATTAAGTTATGGCATATGTCTCAAATAGGAAAACAAACATTCGTGTTATTAGACTTACAACAAACCTATCTCCGAACTTCATATGTATGATAATGATACATATAAGTTTTACGCCAAGAGTCCAAACATTCTGGTCCGGACTCAGTATTATGAACTGATGAGTATTTTAAATGTTTAATTTTTTTGAATGACAAACACACTCACCCACTTAATTTACACCTTATGTCCTTAACAGGACTTGAACCCTCAACCTATAAGAGGGAGAGACACCTTAATCACACCTTGATACCGCTAGACAAAGGCCCTTTGGTATTTTTAAATGTTTAGTAATTATCAAAGTTTCATCCCAGCTTAGTGTGGTAGGCACAAATTGACTATTGCTTTTTGTTTGTACCTATATGTCAATATTGCTTACACAATTAGTTCTCCTTTCAGGAAAACATAAAAAGGTTCAAGAGTATTATAAGAAACAGGAGCGGCTCCTTGAAGGATTCAATGAGATGGAAACGATCAACGAATCAGGATGTTTGCCTGGAAGCTTAACCGAGGTTATTTTCTACTTGTGTTGTTTGTACATCTATTATAAGACTCACAGAATTTTTGTTCAAACTGATATGATACTTAAAGATATCTTTTTTATAGTGTTAAGACGGTTTTTTTTCTTTCAGGATGAAATGGATAATCTTGCAAGGAATGAGAGAATGGCGATCAATGTGTCAAACTTGGCTAACTTGATCCTTTTCATAGCAAAAGTCTATGCTTCTATTGAGAGCAAATCTCTAGCTGTCATTGCATCAACCTTGGATTCCCTCCTGGACTTGTTATCTGGATTTATTTTATGGTTTACTTCACATGCCATGAGAACCCCTAATCAGTATCACTATCCAATAGGGAAGAAGAGGATGCAGCCTGTTGTAAGCTCTTCAAATCTAAATCACATTGTTTTATCATATATAAATGCAACCATGTATCCTTGCAGTCTTGCACTAATTATGATGGATTGCAGGGCATTATCGTATTCGCATCAGTAATGGGAACTCTTGGATTTCAGATATTGCTAGAGTCTGCCAGACAACTCATTGCCAAGGTGTGTGCCATCAGATTTGAAAATAATCACTTCGTCCCTAATTAGATGTCCTTAATTAGATTCAGTCGATTAAGAACATATAATTATATGTCCTTAACTAGATTCAGTCGATTATCTGTTTCTAACAGTCTTGATTTTTGTTTAACATGCATTTGGAATTGGGTTTAGACTCGCCCTGACATGAACCGTGACAATGAAAAATGGGTGATTGGCATCATGGTGAGCGTGACGGTGGTGAAGTTTATGCTTATGATCTATTGCCGCAGATTCAAGAATGAAATAGTGAGGGCATATGCCCAAGACCATTTCTTTGATGTTGTCACCAATTCTGTTGGATTAGCTTCGGCTGTTTTAGCTGTTCGGTACAAGTGGTGGATTGATCCGGTTGGGGCTATAGTCGTGAGTATATGAAGAAACATAAGTTGATCTTTTCTAAAGATTTCTTGATTTATCACGTTTAAAAAGGAATGTATATTGGTTGGTTGCAGATTGCACTTTATACAATCAGAACATGGAGTAGCACAGTCATGGAGCAGGTGTGGTCATTGATAGGGAGAACGGCTCCACCAGACTTCTTAGCAAAGTTGACATATTTGGTATGGAACCACCACGAGGAAATTAAGCATATTGACACGGTGAGAGCGTACACATTTGGTTCTCATTACTTTGTTGAGGTAGATATTGTGTTGCCGGAGGATATGCTGCTCAACCAAGCGCATAATATCGGTGAAATGCTACAAGAAAAACTGGAACAGCTGCCTGAAGTTGAACGAGCTTTCGTTCATATTGATTTTGAGTTCAGTCACAGACCTGAACACAAAACCAAGGTCTAGCTACTTTTAAATTAAAAACTTTTTACATCTTTATTATTTTGGTTAAATAAGGAAGCAGGATTCTTGATGAATTATTATATGACCTCTTTTAAGGGTTATATTTTGTGATTAATCATACTAGTAAAGATTTGACAACTTGATCAAATTTTAGTGGAATATTGTGGTGATGTGAATCAAGTTTTTTTTTATTTCTCCATCTGTGTTTTTTTAACGTTCGGATTTTAATGGATACCCATTTTCGATTTCGATTGGGTATGAGACGAGAGAGGAGAAAGGCGATGATTGCATGTGGTGATTTCGATTTCGATTTGGTTCCCATATATAGTTTTTAAACATTTTACATATAAAATTGATTTTTTGTAAAAAAAATATCGGGTTCACTGCCACCCACTGCTTAGTGGGTGGCCCCGTCACTGGTTTAAAATATAATTTAACTAATGATGAAATTTAATTGAAATTAGTGTAAAATATAACTAATAATGCATTTTGACCAAATTTTGTTGGATATCTTTATCTTTATTTCAAAAACTCTTGGTTAAGTGGATTGCAGGATTGACCCTAGTAATAATGCATAGTCCCAGTAATTCTATCATTTGAATAATTTAAAAGCTTTATAAAATTACATCTGAGTGTGACATTTTTTTACAAGTGTTATGAATAAACAATCCGAAAGATGAAAATTACAATTTTAACCTTAGTATTGAATTTTTATATTATCGTATATGATTATTTAAATGGCAACGTGCAAAAGAAGACGTATTTTGGTAAAATACTTACTGCTTAATTATTCATAATATACTTTGAGGTTGAATGATTTTGTAGTATTTTTTTGTTTCATTAAGCACAATCTTCAATCAGAGGCGGCAACACACAGACGCACTAAATTTTGAATGATTCAACATTCATCAATATATTGTTTTCATTCAACATCAAACAAATAGACCCTTACATTCTAAACTTTTCCCCTCTTACTAATTCAGATATGACGATTAGTAAGGTGATACCTTTGTCATGACAACAAATATGGCAATCATTTGTTAAAGGGACGGCCAATAGTGTCTCGCCATAAATTTTCAGTTTATATGTCTCTAGTTCACCCAAAGTTATAATATGTCTGACTAACTGTTACATCAACATTTTCAGCCTTTGACTATTCCATTACTAAACAACTAGTCATAACCAACCTACACTTTATGAGTCATTTTCATTTTCAAGATAAAAAGGGAAGGAGTCATTTGAGCTCGTCATGTGACGACGGGATTATAAATGTCGAGCACAACACAAATTTGGCGTTGTGGAACAATGAGGATGACGAGCTCATGGTCGTCCATAGCAGCCTTAGAAAATTATTTCAAAATTTTACAAACTAATTATCAATCAAAACAAAGAAAATAACTATTGCGTATCTTGATTTGTAAGAGTAAGCACTTAAAGCCTGTCAAAGTTAAACCAAAAAGTCTTTCTAACTGATGTTCTTTTAGTGGGTGTTTGGTTAGAGGGAATTCAAGAGGATTGGAATCTAATTCCAACCAATTCCCTTGTTTGGTTCAACTTTTGGTATGAAAAAAGATTCCTAAATGAAACCAAAATTCCATCAGATGAAGGATTTCATATTCCATCCAAGTTTGGATGGATTTCACTTTCCATTAAACAAGGATTGTTTCTCCTTTTATCTCTGCTGCCTTCTTCCTTCGATGGCACAAACAGCGATGACACCTTCGCTCATACACCATCCTCAGTACACACCATCGCTGCTTATCGACGACCGGTGCATGACGAGTGGCGATGGCGACATGCGGTATCCGATGGCGAGCTTCGACTTGCGACCAGCGACTAGGGCTTCGATTAGGGCTTCAACGGTGGATTAGATTAGGGCTTCAAAGGTGGCTTCGACTAGGGCTTCGACCGGCGACTAGGGTTGCGACCTGCGGCGGATACTAGGGCTGCGACTGTGGTGGAATGGTGATGGCAGGTACGATTAGGGTAGTTTGTGGTGGGGCAGTGGTAGAAGTGATTCCAATTCCTGGCACTACGAAACACATGAGGTAGGAATTCATATATCCACATGTAAATCCTTCAAATATCATTTCCTTAATGGATTCCAATTCCATTGGAAAACAATCAGCCAACCAAACACCACCTTAGTATCGTCACAATAGTGGAACTACTATTGCTATGATGATTATGGAAGGTTAGAATATGCAAGTTGACTACTTAGTACAAATAATGAAGGGCAATTGTTCATGGGTCGGTTTTTGGGTTTATCGGATTATATGAGTTGGGAGATTCTTATACCACCACTTTGATAACCACCTAGAATTTAAATATTTGAATTCGGCAAAAGAGATTTCAACTTACTTGGACAATTTGCTCAAACGAATCCACGAAACGGGCCAGTAGACTAGAACTAGAGTTTAAACATCCAAGTTCCAACAATATTAGACAATTACTTGCGATTCGAGAGAAAAAATGTTAAGATACAATGTATATATATTTCATATTTACTTACTATTCTATACACATATTCGGGTTCCAAGTTAGATGAACAAATATAAAAAATTCAACCTTTGATTTGAAAACATATTTATAAATTCGAATCAGGATATGTTTGTTCCAATAATGGAACCACGTAATTATATCTAGTGTAATATTTAGTGAATAGTGTCATATATGTTATCTCATATATGAAAAAGAAAGAAAACAAATGTCATATACATTGGGTGGTCCAGATAAACTGTCTATGAAGATAAAATATGTGAGTGAGATTATGCCTTTGTAACAAACTTTATGGATAAGAGCATTCACTATTTTATAAATAACTTTTACTATATTGTATGAAGACCTTGATTAATTTATGTTAGACCAGTAATGAATGTATTGGTTTATGCCAGGAGATTGCTACCAAATAGTAATTGATATTAAAAGGGCATAGAAACATAAATTATTTGTTGTTAATGAGAATGCATCAGTCAAAACTATTTATAACTTATAAGTAATCTTATAAAAATATGACCCGTTATACCATTATAAACAATTATATTTGATATAATCTTTTTAACATTTACATTGAGGTTTAAGCACCTAAAACCAACAAAAGTAAACATATTTCTACAGTATATTATTTCTCAACATGATAAAATCAAAAAATCAAACAACCTAATTACTGAAAAAAGAAAGTATACAGGAGAGGTACGAGTTTTATAAATTTCTTGTAATAACTACGTTTTTATAAAATTTTAATAATTTAAAAAATTGTATACTATAGAGAGGTTATAAGTCATAATGTATGATAAAGAAGTACTTTTACTTAACTTTCACAAATCACAAGTTTAAGGTCATTTGCACATTATTCATTTATTACTTTTGCCAGCGTGGACTTGTATCTTCCCTCCTTTTCATTGGCTATTGCAATAAATGACGGATTGCCAGCGTGTAAACCATACTAATCGTCCGATTTACAAACTACTTTCATCAGCTAAACAATTCATCGACTATATATATGCCCCTCTTCCCGCTCCAAAATTTCATACTCACAGCAATCTCAATTAAATCAAATAAAATTCAAATCTAGATACAATGGAGTCCGGTAAGACAACCAAGGGAGCTGGAGGAAGGAAAGGCGCCGGTGAGAGGAAGAAGGCGGTTGCTAAGTCCACGAAGGCCGGTCTGCAGTTTCCCGTCGGCAGAATCGCTAGGTTTTTGAAGAAAGGCCGATATGCTCAGCGTACCGGCTCCGGTGCTCCGATCTACCTTGCTGCTGTTCTTGAATACCTCGCTGCTGAGGTACAATCGCCAAATCTCTATCTAATTTTTTGTTTAATTCTGATTTCACCGACGAAGTTAATTTTGTTTTTATACTAATTGGAATGAGATTTTAGGTTTTGGAGTTGGCTGGAAATGCGGCTCGAGACAACAAGAAGACGAGGATAAACCCTAGGCATGTTCAACTGGCTGTGAGGAACGACGAAGAATTAGGAAAATTGTTGGCCGGTGTTACGATCGCGAGCGGAGGTGTTTTGCCTAACATAAACCCGGTGTTATTGCCAAAGAAAACTCAAACTGAGGCTGAGAAAACACCAAAAAAGACTCCAAAATCTCCTAAGAAGGCATAGATCTATTAAGAATGATTAGAATGTAGGATGTAGGAAGCTGGGACTTGTGTATGAACATAGCTGTTGGTAACACTTGTTTTTGGTTCTATCGAATATTATTATATATGGCATCCTTCTATTTCGACAAACGACATTTTATTTCCCTGTTGATCCTTATGTATCATTTCTTTAAATACTCCAAGCTGTTGACTGCTAGGCCTTGTCTATGGGTTAATATTCAGAAATTAACCGCGAGATATTCAAACTATCACCAAGTGTTTCCGGACACTTACAATGGTCTGTAGGATACATATTGAACCTATTCATGAGTCTTCAACCATAATTTGATCATAAATGGATAAAATCTTACCATAATAGCTATAAACACAACAATATGAACATGGCAACAACTATTTTTGTGTTATTTACACAAATAAAGCTATTCGATTCGAGGCCCCTATGAAGAACGAAATAGATCAACACTTAAATGATTTGACTTCAAATCTTATTACTTTTCACTTAATCTTGATTCTTAATTCCAGTTTTAATCTTCAATATCCAAGTATATTGACCCTTGATTTCAAATTCCCAGTTAATTCAGAAGAGAAAACTAGAGAAGTGTTATACCAGTTTTTTCTTAAACTAATTGTATTACCCAAGTTTCGAAATTTTAAAAGAACATTATTATTGATGTTAGCATTATCATTGTAATGTGTAGTATTAGAGTTATGAAAATTATGGATTTGGAATTGGGTCTATTGGATTTCTAAGACAAAATAATTTGAATGGATTCTCCAATTATTGGGCTTAAGTGATAGATATATTGGGCTTGGCCTTGTTAGGAAGATATATAAATAGGTGCTTATGCCTTATGGCAGCCAAAAAAAAGACCAGACACAATTCTTCATTTTGTATAGAACATTGTTGTGTAGTGTGTGTTTTCTTGGTTGAAGCTGTGAAGAAGGAGAAGTTCAAACCTCACTTGACTCAAGAATTGTGAAAAAACATTTAGGAATTGTTCCTTCATCACGATCATGTAGATACATTTTTATGAATTTTTGGGCTGAGTTAAGTAGTTTGAAAGTCCTGTGTATGTGGGTTTTCCTATGATTGAAAAAACCGAGAAAGAGAAGGGGTGTTTTTAGGATTTAAACTTGATAAAACATAATGAAATGGGTAAGGGATTGCTTAAATGAGAGGAGAAGTGTTTATCTAATGTGAAAAGCCGAACTGGTTGAATTTTTAAAAGGTTTTGATTTTTGGATATGGCTGCAGTGTTCTTGCGTTTAGCGTCCGACCAAGATGACTGCCAAACTTGGTTGGTCCGACTTAGAGTATAAGTCGTACGTGGGGGGGGGGGGGGGGGGGATCAGATGTGTCATGTTTTGATTTTTAGTGACAATCGTGACTTTGATTTGTCTCTAAACGCAAGGGCCAAACTAAACTTTTGATCACAACATCACTAAAATTTGAGGATTATCCTTTATTATTTTGATGACTTAGGTTTACTATTGGACCCATTTTAGGTATGTCAATTAAATAGGTTATGTGGGTCATGTTCAAAGTAAGGGTTAACGTTCTCTCATGTTTGGTTAAACATGATCTATCATGTTATCTTATAAACATGAGAGCGGAACCTACAAAAGAGACCTATTTTTGACTAAATAAGAGACATCTAATATTTGTGAAAAAACATGACAAGAATAATTATATGGGTCATACTCGTGTTGAACGTTTATAACTTTGTCAACCCGAACTTGACACAATTGTTAATACTAACTTCTTATTTTAAGAAGACAACTTTTGTAATTTAAATGATATTTAATGTAGGTACATAAAATAGGAGAACTTTTATCCTTTTACAACATCTTTGCACTTAATCCATCTATGACCTATCTGCAAATATTTTTGAGTGAAAAGGCTAGTATAAAGTTATTATAGAATGATATAAATTTTTAGTAAAATTAATACGCTTAATGGTCAAATGTTGTCAAGAACAAAATTGTTTTGGGGGACTATTCATTGAAGCTTGGAAGTATATGTATATCTAGAAAACCTTGATTAAAGAATAATCTAACGGTCTGTTCTCAAGTTATTTTAAAGAGTAAAAGAAAAGAATTGATAAGAAAGAAGGGGAAAAATTATATTTTTGAGATTTTTTAAGAAGGGAAATAAAGAATTGAGGAATTGAGAGGGATTGAGAGGAACAATTTACCATTGTTATGTGTTAGAACTTTTCTCCCATTTTTGAAATGATTGAAAAGAAAAGTTTGTCAATCAATTTTTTTTTAATTTCTTCCCATTCCGATCTCTTTACTCAAAAACTCTAGAACAATGTATAAATAAAAACCAAACTACCCTTTTCATATTATTTGAAAATATGATCAAAGAACAATCTAAAACATTTATAAAGAACATAGTGAATTCAAAATCGAGATCCATTTGTTAAAACTAAGTTGAACAATGTATGTATATCTAATTATTTATTTTAGATACTTATCTATATCTATCTATATATAAAAGACATGCAAATTTTTCTAAAATAATTATAAATTGAGTCTTAATCAACCAATCATAACTTTCAATTTTAAAATTACTCTATTCTTAACATTTCGATAATTAAGAAAGTTTTTTATAACATTTCGATAAATAAACTTAATTTAAATGAGGGGGCTAGATGAAAATTGTGAGGGTGTTATAAAAAATGTGAGAGACTTTTATGAAAATGTGAGGGGTTTTATAAAACTTGTAAATTAATGTAATTAATTATAGGTTGTTTATAAATTATGTTTAGTAACTTTTGATATATTTTATTTAGAGAAAAAATAAATATATATTTACGACCCTCTCATTTTTATCTACGTTTTGGTATAAATTTTATTTTATTATGACACTTTTTTGGAATTACTATATTCTTAATATTTTGTTATCCGTTAATAGCAGTGGATAAGTAATTTTTTGTTTAACTGGATGGTTTTTTTGAGGATTATGATGATGAGTTGAGTGGTCAACTTGAATATGATATTTAAAGTGTTTAGTTATTGATTTTAAAATATTTTCAATCTTATTAGAAAGATGTATGAAACTTTTATAAAATAAGATGTATCAACAAAAGATGATATATTATATATTTAAAAATCTAAAACCAGAGATGTAAAGATAGTTGTTCTTGATGGTCCTGAAACAATATTATTAGTGTAGGTAGTTAGCCAAAGAAGACAATTTCCTCTGATGATGTGTTTTGCTACGACGATTAACAAAAGTCAAGGACATACACTTTCAGAAGTTGGTTTATTCCTCGGGAAACCTGTGTTTATACATGGTCAATTGTATGTTGCTGTTTCACGTGTTAAAAGTATAAAAAGATTAAAAGTTTTGATTTGTGACAAAAGTGGTAATATTACAAACAAAACAACAAATGTAGTCTACAAATAAGTGCTTCAAAAAATTTAGTATTTTTTTGTTAAGAATTCTAACATATGTAAGTTTTCAGTGATATTTCATATATTGCGTTATTTTTATTTAAAAATTTTAATATCTCAAATACACTTCCGAAATATCCGTGCGTGCACAGGACAATAAACTAGTATTATGTATATGACAAGTCTTTTCCTAATCAAATTTGTTAATCGGATTAAGTAAATTCACTTGCATAATAAAAATTCAAAATTGTAACATTTAGATAGTAGAAGGGCACGAGGCAGATATAAGTAAACCACAAGAGCGGGGGAGGAATCAGAATATACACGGGGAAGATGGAAACTTAAAAAAGATAGACGAAGGGTGTTTTCGTAATTATACCCACATTAGGGTTTCTCTTTGTTGCTTATAAAGACGCAACCATCCTCCTAGCAGTTTTATATGTTAAGTTATTCCAGCCCGCCGGGCTTCCGGCGCTACACCGCCTTCCTGTTCTTCACCGGTCATCAAATTCATTTTTTCCCATAGGAAGGAATACGATTAGGAATGTGATTGCCAATGATGAATGATGTATTGTCCGTACCATCTGAATGGTTTCTCTTTGAGATCCTTCTTTGATTACTACTCGCATCCAATTTCTGAGGCATTCTATTTCCTTTCTTAGGCTTATACTGATTTTAAAAAAAAATCAGTTTGAAGTTCTGAATAGCAATCGCAAACACCCCTTTTGTTGATTGCCTTGATTTTTCTAATTTGTGATCTGTTCCTTGTTTTATCTGTTTCAAGCATGTGTATTTGGTAGTAATTAGTAACGGGAAGGCAACAATTTAGAGTCGCTTATTCACTTGATCGATAGTGAAATGAGTGCTGTACGTTGCCTATATGAAATGGGACTGATATTCTGGCATTGCAGGATCCAATTTCTACCAATGCATTCTGATGTTCCTACAATTTTTTACTAATTTTAATCTAAGTTTGTGCTGTTTCGTCCGTAGCATTTGCAGATTCTTTCATGAATTATTATTACTCTTGAACAATTGTTTTTTTTTCCGAGGAGACTTGTATTCTTCTTGACACTATTCACAAACACATAACAAATCGCATCTTTAATCAAACTCGTCTGATTGAACTGCAACTTTTAGCTTGAACTAAGCTCGAGGTTGACTTGATATCTTGAGGAGTAGTTAAAATGTATAGCTTGTGATTGTAAGTATACAAATGTAGGTGTAGAAGAGGACTGTAAAGACATCACTGGTTGGTCCTAGACCTCAAGTGAAATGATCACATGTGTACAATTGATATCTATGAATCAATTGTTGCATCATGAAAATAGAAGAGAACTACTAAGATTCCATGATTGTGTGCATAAGCACCCAACTTAAGATTTTGTATGAGTGGTGTCATCGTTATAAATGGGTGGTAGCACTCGATTAAAAAAAATCGAAATTTACTTTGTAAAATGGAAGTATCGTTTCGAAAAAATCAAAATTCACACTACAGGAATAAAATTGACCGTGTTCCTCCGTGGCCTTGGGTCCGCCAAAAGGAGAAGGCTACTATCACAATATTAACCTTACAATGAAAGAATCTAGTATATGTTAGCTGTCTTTCCTTCATAGGCAATACCAAAATACCCTTAGGATGATTTATAGTGTCTTTCAGGGTGAGAAGGCTCACAAAGGATTAAGATGGATAATGCCAGCTTTTCATGGTCTGTCGCGTTGTATAGCTTCTTTCAATTAGACGATCAAACTTCCACTACGAATGCTATTACGAAAACTTCATTTTCTACATTCAATCAACTCTGAGGTCATTAGTTTATAACTAACCGATCTCTAGTCAGTCTGAGTAATAACATCCATCACTACCATCACAATCATTTAACTTAATTTCTATATTTTGAAAAAAAAGAAAAATGGATAATGAGCAGGCTGGCTCGCTGCCCTTGTAACAAACAAGTGAATGACGAGGCAATAATGATTAATCAGGAGCGTGCTTTGTTTTTGTTCATGAAAGGGAATGGCGAGCACCCATTTTGGGTGTTCTTACAATGATACACTCCCACGGGTGGAGCCTTTTGCTGTATATAGACATACACAAACACATAGTACCGTGCTAATTGATGATAGGTAAATGAAGACTGATTTAACAACAATACTTACATGAGAACCTTGCTAGTTTTTGGTAGTTTTTAATAAAATTGCCAGGCGCCAAAGCTTCGTCTTGCTTGTCTTTGTTGCCGTTCAAAAAAGAAAAAAAACAACAATACTTACATGATCAATTCAAATCTGAACATGAACTTGATGAAATCTTCTGTGCTGAAAATTGGTAACTAGCTGTGATTGGTAGACGAGTCATGTGATGTAGAATGAATACTGGTTAAATCATACTAAACTCCAAACATAAATTTGCAGGGGTTTAGGGGGTAGCGCCGTGCCGCCGTTGCTAGATGAAGGGGCTGGGTTGAACAAATGCTACTAATGAGTAATGAATGTATGCCGAAGCTAAAGCTAATCATCGTTGAGCTTACTAAGAAGCTAATTTAACATCGAACCTGATACATATTCTGAGATAACTTTCTATCAGCGTAAGCTGACTAGTTGTTAGTCCAAGTTTATATTGTTTGCGAATGTGTTTTGGGTTGTTACTTAAATTAAAAATACAATTTTGCGGTTTTTCAATTTCTTTATTTGAGTGATCTATCTTTATTCTTTAATCTTTAATATATATTAAAAGAAAATAGATATGATGCCATTATTCTATTTTAAAAAAATTTCCATTAGTCAACCCCTATGTTTCCTAAAATTTCTTTAGAATTAATCATCATTCTATTTTTAAATCTTATTCACCAATCGCACTCCTTTATTTCCCAAAATTCCGTTAGAATTAGGCAAAATCTTTCACAACGCGGATCATAAATTAAAACCTAAAAGCATTCTTCATCTACATAACACCATGCTAATTAAATGTGAGTTATATAAGATCTCTATTATATGAGTATGTTAATAATGCTTTGTTAATATGAACAATTCGTCAAATATGTAGATTTGGTTTATTACATTTAAGAGTTCATATATTGTGGTGGAGGTTTTGGTTCTGAATGGAAGAATCAAATTCAATTGCTAGATGACGGCTTACTGCAATTCAAACTCTTCTCATGTCCACCGACAATACTCACTCAGCTTTAACCAATGATATTTTCTGTTAAATCATCGTTGGTTATCATCTAATTCTATTATACCATAAGTAAAAAAACAAAAATATACTTCTAACTTCTATTGATAGCTCCTGTATATTTGTGTAACACATCTAAAGTTTATAGACATTTAGATAGGTGAGCCAAAATTGACATCTAAAGATTACAAACACATACGCTTCCTTATTAGGGATTATTACTTACATAATTTTTTAGATCCAATAAATGACCGGTGTCAATGGAGGAAAATACTGATGTATATTCCCAAACTAGTTAGTTTATATCCGTGGTGGGTTTGAAGTTAAACAAAATATATAAAATAACATTTAAACTAGTTAGTATATATATATATATATATATATATATATATATATATATATATATATATATATATATAGGGTGAGGTTCAAGGGAGAACCCTTTTAAATAGAGAACAGAGAGAACACGTGTAAACTTGTAATTTATTATTTCTTCTTTACGTTCATGTTCACCCATAGCTAACCAAAAGTCAACTTTACATCCTAAATCTTAAAATCAAAATTATTTCTATAATTATTAACAATTTAAAATTTTGGATGCATGCATTGTTGCATCAAATAACACTTTTGTATGCATCGATGCATCAGGATTATATTCGAACATATTATCAAAAAAACTTGACATATTTTAAATCCGATGATCAATGAAATCAAATGCCTAAATAAATTGTGACAATTTTTGAACAATCTGATCAATGAAATCAAAGTTTCAAAAGTGTTCTCTCTGTTCTCTATTTAAGAGCGTTCTCCCTTGATCCTAACAATATATATATATATATATATGTGTGTGTGTGTGTGTGTGTAACACCCTGTAAATGGGTCTAGCAGTAGTGACTTGTACCTTGTGTTTTGGTACTTGTACTGTGACTTTAAGTGAATTAAGTTAAGTGTTTTGTGTGACTAACGTGTTTTGTGTTAATTAATGTGATTACGTGAAAGGTTTCAAACGTGTTTAAAAGTGATGTCGTGTTATACGGTTTCGCGTAATGATTCCGTAAATATCCTCGTTGGTTAAAACGGGATAGCGTGTGTTAAGTTGTAAGTTGAAAAGGGGAACAAAATACCCCGTGTTTAGTTTAAGCACCCCAAGGTCGGCTTCTTTGAGCCTTATCCCCTGGAGTCTAGCAAAACACACACCAACACACACTTGCATACGAAACACACACACACTTACATGTCTTGGAGATTTTGTTGAATCAATCAAGGATTAAACTTCTACAAGTGATTCCAGTATCAGATTCGGGTTCTTGTTGCTGTGTTACTTCTGATTTGTAAGTGTTCTTATTTAAGAACTCTAGTTTGGTTGTTTGAAAGAGAAACACCATTTTAATGGTGTTAATGTTGTTCATATGGTTGTTTTGTGTCAAAATGTGTTTATAAGTTTCCTTTGATGTCAAGTATTGTATGCAAGTGATAAAAACCCAGTATTTGATCGATTAAAGTGTCAAAACGCGAGTTTACAGGTGCTGTGCGAAAACAGGGACGAAGGTCACTGTAAAAAAGGTCCTTGCGGTCGCATGGCAAGGTGCTTGCGATCGCAAGGGGTGTTGCCATCCTTGCGACCGTAAGGGTTAAGCCTTGCGATCGTAAGGGTGTTTGTTAATTCCGCGCCGCGGAAGTTTTTAAAGTCGCGCCACGGAAATGTGTGATGTGATCGCATGTGTTAGGTTTTTGACCGTAAGTCTTGTATGTATGCTATGCGATCGCATGGTATGTCCATGCGATCGTATGGGTCCGTTTTGTGATGATTACCGCTTACGAGCGAAGGAAATAAGGTTTTCGACCGTAAGTACATAACTTGCGATCGTAAACAACCCTAGAATCATGTTTTGCGACCGTAAGGGCTGTTTGGAAGGTCCCTTGCGACCGCAAGGCATGTACTTGCGACCGCAAGCAAGGGGTCCAACCTGACAGCTTGTGTAACTTGCGTTTTAACCAGTGTGTGCTATGTGTATGTGATAACTAAGTCTGAACCTAATGTGTTAGGTGATTCGGACGACTCCGTTTGTTCTTGGGATTCACGGATTCATATCTGCCTTATGTGATATCGAGGTGAGTACCGGTTTCCCATGAGACTCAATAAGTAGGGCTATTGTGTGCAAGTGATATGTGCCATGTGTTTTTATGTGGACGTGCAAAGTGATATAGTGATACAGTGACCTAGTGTTATAAATGATGCCATGTGATATAAATTGTGATATGTGATACGCATGCGTGCTGTGGACCTCTGGGTCAAACGTGTTTATGATTCCTGTCCGGACAGACGCAGTGGTTGAGGTCAGTTGCTAACGCAGCTGGATCCCTTGAGGGCCTAGATGGCTGGTTATTCGGGATTAACGGTACTCGACGGTAAATTCCGGGTCTATGGGATTCGATGGCCAATTCCGGATTCCCGAGGGTTCTGCAGGCCGCCGTTCCTCGACATACAGGGAGGATCTTGGTCTATGATCAGATCCAAACGGAGTCCTAGTGATTCAAACGTGATGGTGGGCTGCTCTTCGCTCCCCCACCGATGTGGTTGGTTGTGACTGATTCCCCAGCTCGGATTGTTGAGCCAGGCTAGCTACCTCGCAAGATATGATCCTGCTGACATGTCGGCACACCGCTATGTGATAGCTTAGCATTGTGTGCCATATTGTGACGTGATAGCATGTTTATTGGTGCTTATGTGATACTTGTACTCACTAGCTAGTGTAGCTAATGTTTCGTGATATTTCCCTTTTCGCAGGTTAGTGGTTGGATGGCCTGTCAAGACGGGTTGCTTTTGGGTAGTGTCATTGTATATATGTCCTTTGGAACACTTGTAGTTAACTCTGATACTTATAATGATGGTCGGTGCGTAGTGGTAACACCGGTTTAATTTTGAGACTTGGTTTGATTAGTTGTTCTAGATCGCCAAGTCGATAAACAATACTTAATATGTAATCAGTGGTTTGTTCCGCTGCAAACCTTTTGGTGTAAATAAAGTTTTAATTTACTCTAATTTTAAGCTCGTGAAACACGGTGTTACAATATATATATAGACAAAAGTTCCTGCGAGAACCGTTGTTAGCGCGAGAACCGCGAGAACCAATCTAAGCCGTCCAATTCCCCCTCCTTCAATGTCATTGCCCACCTATGAATTCCTCACATGCACCCTGCCACACCATATCCCACCACGCTCTCCATCCATGATACTTCCCATATCCAAGGAACGGCTGAGATTGATTCTCGCGGTTCTCGCACTAACAACGGTTCTCGCATGAACCCTCCCCTATATATATAGGGGAGGGTTCCATTGAGAAGTGGAATTCATGGATAGAGAGCGTGGGGGAATCAAATGTGGCAGGGTGTATGTGAGGAATTCATGGGTGGGCAATGACATTGAAAGAGGAGAAATTTGACGGCTCAGATTGGTTCTCGCGGTTCTCGCACTAAAAATGGTTCTCGATGGAACTTCTTCCTATATATATATATATATATATATATATATATATATATATATATATATATATATATATATATATATATATATAGTACGACCTAATAGATGAAAAAGGCTGATCAATGTAATAGCTCGATCTCTTAATATACTTGTAATTTCTTTTAATATTTTACGGTGTTAATCGGAGCTATCGATCCAATTATTTTATGCCACATGTGTTAGATGTCAAGTTAGAAAACTGGTTCCGTCTTCAAGTATGTGAAAAGTTGATTAAAATGAAAATGTCTAATTTTATAACATGAAAAATACATAAATAGTTGGTCATAAAAATAAGGCTCTAGTCTACTTCATATTTAAATGATGATGACATATAGCTAAAAAGGGAATGTGGTGAATGAGGACATATGTACATGGGATTGTGGCAATATCCAAGGAAAAGGTAGTCATCGTGCGTTAGATGTACTCATAATGTTGTCATATTTTTTAAACCCTATTAAAATAATAAAACTAAAAGTAATCTAGATAATTAAACCTCTTCTTTAATTACATGACAAACCCCGCTGAAAATAGCTCTTTGTAATAACTTAGATACGAGAACAGTTTTTTTCTAATATAATGACAATAATCATTCTTAGCCTCCGATTGATAACTTATAACTTTTGGTGGCTCATGAAGGTTCATTATTTAATGACCCATTCGGGGCATAATTCAGGGTTTGTAAATTTATACATGACTACAATACTCTTATTAATAAGTCATTAATGTTAGAAACAATTTTCATAATTTTTATTCAAAATTTTCCCTTAATATATATTATATTACTAAGAATACACTTATATTTTTTCATATATAACTCTCAACCATATATCCCAGTTAATTTTGTTTGATACTATGGAAATTCAAAAGGTGATGCGAACAACATGTCAATATATACTTTATAGTTTTATAAAAGTTAGGCAAAAGTTTTCATACCATAGCTTATTTCTCTTTATGTTCTGCCACTTGTATGAACTTTTATTTCAGGAATAGCTCTTTAGAAGTAGAAATTTTACATTAGAGAACATCAGAGAATGGTCAAAAAGGCAAATCTGAGCCATTAATCCTAAAAAAAATCTTTTAAAAGATCATGTTTTTTAGTTAAGGACTTGTCTATGAGCAACTGTAATGGAAGCAAAACCCACCAGAGTCATAGTAAATGTTGTAACCTACATAAATTGTAACAGGATAGTACATGGACAAGAATCAAACCCGACATTGTTCACATTAAATGTAAGCCGATCATAAAACCCGAATAGAACATGCATGATTGATAGATATGAACCGAAGAGATGTTAACGGCCTTTATATTTCAATCATATATATCAACAACAACAACAACACTACCCAATCATTAGTACTGTTACTTGATCAGTTGCCAGCTATAGTTTGAAATTTATATCATTTCTATATATTTACTTTGTCAAATTTTCATTATTTTCTAACACTTGCAATGTTTAAAATAAAGGAAGGAAGGTTTACATAAACAAATGTTCTTTTTATGTATTGAAAATACAAGAGAGAACTACTGTTTTCTAGTACAACATCAGCTCTCCAGAGTCTCTTTCATTCCTGGCCCTCCATCCTTCTTCTTCATGGATTCTTTCCCACTCACACCATCGCTTTTTTATTCTCCTTCCACCCCCACCTCTCTCTCTCTCTCTCTATATATATATATATATATATATATATATATATATATATATATTGAAAAGTTCATGCGAGAACCATTCTTAGTGCGAGAACCGCAAGAACCAACCTTGACCGTTCAATTCCCCCTTCTTTAATGTCATTGCCCGAATTCCTCACATGCACCCTGCCACATTCTATCACCCCCACGCTCTCCATACATGAACTTCCCATATTCAAGGAACGACTAAGATTAGTTCTCGCAATTCTCGCACTAACAATGATTCTCAAATGAACCATCCCTGTATAAGGTAAGGTTTCAGGAGGAACACTCCTCAATCTCACGAAAAACACAAAGCACTAGTTAATTTTAATTTAGAATAACATAAAAACAATAAACATTTTTAAGTACGAAATAACGTGCACTTGTTGTCATGAAAAAAAAGTTGTTTTTACCGAAATCTCAAGATATGCATTTCACACATATATATAGGTGATCAACAAACACAAGCTTCTCTGTCAAAACAATCAAAAGTGGTGATCCAGCGACGGACCCACTCCATCTCCATGACCATCTCTTCCAACAAGCCTGCCATTCACCTACTATGGCTGCTCCTTGTGTTGCTACCTTCAATGGTTGCAGCACAGTGCAAGGTGAACGACAAAGATGACAACGACAGCAGCAGCAGCAACCAGGAGTCCCTTAAATACAAAATAGCCGCTATTCTTGCCATCCTTTTTGCAGGAGGAATTGGCGTGAGCATCCCTCAGCTCGGCAAGAAAGTAGAAGCTCTAAATCCAGATAACGACATCTTCTTCATGATCAAAGCGTTTGCAGCCGGCGTGATCTTAGCCACTGGATTCATCCACATCCTACCTGATGCCTTTGAACATCTGTCATCACCCTGTCTTCCTCACCACCCATGGGGTAAGTTCCCTTTTGCTGGCTTTGTAGCCATGACTTGTGCAATTGGAGCCCTTGTGGTGGACACCTTTGCAACCAGTTACTATTCAAGGATGCACTTCAACAAGCAGAAGGCTCAGCAGGTGGTGGATGTGGAGAGTACAAGTGGTGGTCTTGTTGATGATCATGCTGGTCATGTTCATGTCCATGCACATGCCACTAATGGCCATGCTCATGGCTCTGTCATAGCTTCTCATGAATCACAACTCATCAGGCACCGTGTTTTATCACAAGTAATCAATCACTACTACAACTTATATATGAACATATGTTCATATTCCATGTTTATTAACAACATAACCATATGGGTATTTGTTTGATCAGGTTTTGGAAGTCGGAATCATCGTTCACTCGGTGATTATTGGGCTCTCATTAGGGGCTTCACAAAGTATCTCCACCATCAAGTCCCTTCTTGCAGCACTCTCATTTCACCAGTTTTTTGAAGGCATGGGACTTGGTGGATGCATCTCTCAGGTATCATTCAACTGTCAACATGAGTTTAAGTCGAAGCTTTTGTAAATAATCTCGCGAATTTTCAAATTCTGAAACTTGCAGGCGAAATATGAATCTGTATCAACAGCGATGATGGCGATATTTTTCTCTCTCACCACACCAATAGGAATCGCTGTAGGAATTGGAATATCGAGCATTTACAGAGAAGACAGCACTACATCGCTGATAGTTGAAGGAGTTTTGAACTCGGGTTCGGCTGGGATACTAGTGTACATGGCACTGGTTGACCTGCTGGCTGCAGATTTTATGAACCCAAGAATGCAGAGTAATCTAAGGCTTCAGTTAGGAGCACATGTGTCACTCCTTCTAGGGGCTGGTTGTATGTCTTTCTTGGCTATATGGGCTTAACAGTAAATAAACTAAATTCCTATTCTTCTTTTCATTTTTTCCTATTTTGAAACTGTTTAAAGCAATTGCTGGTGAAAATGTCAACCAACTGTATTGCTTCAAGTAGCATCCAACATTTGAAGTGGAGAACATGGAATCAACTTATTAAATCATAGCAACAATTGTTCTTCTAGTTTGAAGCCTCAAAGGGTCAGATTAATTAATATCATTCAAATTGAGCATATTTGACTCTAAAGAATCATTAGAATGATAATGTAAAGAAGGAGATAGGATACATGTATATCATGATAACATAGCTGCACAAATCAAAAATTTAAACAAGGAAATGATGCTCAATACTCAATACTTTGTGGCATAGCTTAGCAATTGGCAAAAAAAATTGTAAAGGCAAAACAGAATGTCAAAGGTGATGAAGAATTATTTGACCAGGAACCAACTAGCAACTACAGCATACTTTAATAATTCTTTATTGATTCCCTTACCTTGCAGTTCTTCTTCTTTTCTTATTTCATTTTTTGCCAAAATTTTTGCGATCAGGGTACATGAATTTGCTACCTTTTATAGAAATTTCTAAACTAAAGGTTTATAGTTTGTTAATGAATATTCATAGCCATTTGGAGTTTATCTAAATATTAATAAGAGAATTGACGAGACGAGTGTTGGAAGTTCAACCAGACCATCACGTCTCTAGTAGAGACGGTGACACATGTTCTGACTTATAAAGTTTATATCTTGCGGTCTTTATTGTTTTCCTATTGTTCAGCTTTATATCATTGTTGCTGCAATTAGAAGGTGTTGTTTCATTCATATATCACTTGAATAAGTGGCATTAATGTTATCTCAGTGTTTGGTGATTTAACTGATCTGTGAGTGTAACAACACCTAAGTTAGATGTTGTTAACAGCAAAAATGAAAGAAATGTTTGCGTGTGATGATCCCAACTACACTCGGACTACCAATATAATTCCCTATTTTTGCAAAATAGATAAATATTAGTAGTTGCCTGGTTTATCTCTCTTTTCTTTAGACCAAGCGCATTGGAGCCACGGGTTGGCAAGGGTTGGGCTGACCCTGGCCGGCACACCATCGCACACATCAAAGGTTGGAGAGGGTAGGAGAGAGAACGGGTTGTGAGACCCGTGCAACACCCCACACACACACCTTTTTTTTTCTTTCTCTCTCTCTATCTCTCTCTTCTTCTCTCTCATACTTTATCAATTTTTTATAATAAAATATTAGGAGGGTAGTATGCGTTGGATGTGGGTGTTTGAGGGTTAGAGAGGATTAGAGGTGGGGATGATGTGGAATCTGATGTGGCAATGGATTTGAGAGGGTAAGAGAGGGTTGGATGCACATGGTCTTAACGCTACATTCTCGAGTTTAGAAAGAGAAGAAAGAAAGTAATGTTTGCATTGTTTAAAAAATAAATTATGCAAAAAAACCTGCATAATACCTAGTACCCATGGGCAGTGGGCAGAATCAGCAAAATTGTTGTGGTTTAAATCACTTCTATATTTTTGTTTAGACTTGCATGTTTATGTTTTTTTTATTTTTATATATTTTACTGTAGCTAACTTTTAAACTTTCCATCCTTGACATATAACCAAAATAGACACATTTGTAGGTGAACTGGTTAGAAGTGCAACCTGTAGTATCGACGAAGAAAAAATTGATAAATACTAAATTCAAGTCTGGTTTCAGTAGAGAACAAATAAAAACAGAAATTTAGACAAATAAAAAAACAGAATTCTAAGCTGAAAACCACATACCATACATATGTACGTGTTCCTCGTTGTCATCAGACTAACCAAGTTTTTGTCTCTAATCCTTCGTTAGCTTGTTAGGGGTTTTACCTCATTAACAACAGATGAAGGTGATTTTTAAATGTATATAATTTGTAGAGTAAATTACACATTTGGTCCCTGAACTATGTCACTTATTTCACTCTGAGTCCCTAAACTACGTTTATTACACTGAGAGTCCCTGAATTAAGCATTTTGTCACGCTGATGGTCCCTTGTCACTTTTTTTTTTTTGAAAGGCAAGATAATTTTATTAAAATTAAACTAGCAAGATGCTAGATAGTAAAACCGATAAACAGATATACAACATCTTTAACAACGAACAGACATCGGAAATTCACGAACGTCACCTACAACGAACCTCGAACTCTAACAAACCTCGAACTCGGAACCTTGTACCCTCGAAACTGAAGCAACGAATCTGACCAACTGGAGCAACAAACACGAACCAAACACGGGACCTTGGACCCACGAGCTAAAGCAACGAACCTGATCATCTGAAGCAACAAACACGAACCAAACACGAACTGGGATAACAAACACGAACTGGGGCAACTAACCAAACACGAATCTGAAAACAACCTCTTGAAATCTAACCAAACACGAACTGGGGCTACACAAACTATTAGCCACGAACTGAAGCAACGAACATCGAACCATGAACGACGTCTCCGAAACTCAACCAAAGATAGCTGAAACCACGAACTAACATATCTGATACACAAGACTCTGAACCTTCGAAACACGAACCCCTCCGAACCACGAACTCTGAACCTTCGAAACACCAACTAACAGATCTGAAACACGAATGACAAACCTCCGAAACCCGAACCACGAAACTCGAACCTTCGAAACCAAACCTCCGAACCACACAATCTAACAGATCTGAAAACACTATCCTTTTGGGCAGAATGTAAACTCAAACAACCACAAACTAACCAACGAACCTTTTGGGCAGAATGTAAACCGGAACAGCCAGGAACTAACCCACGAACCTTTTGGGCAGAATGTAAACTCGAATAACCACAAACTAACCGACGAACCAATTGGGCAGAATGTAAACTCGAACAACCACGAACTAACACACGAACCTTTTGGGCAGAATGTAAACTCGAATAACCACAAACTAACCGACAAACCTTTTGGGCAGAATGTAAACTCGAACAACCACGAACTAACCCACGAACCTTTTGGGTAGAATGTAAACTCGAATAACCACAAACTAACCGACAAACCTTTTGGGCAGAATGTAAACTCGAACAACCACGAACTAACCCACGAACCTTTTGGGCAGAATGTAAACTCGAACAACCACGAACTAAGCCACGAACCTGGAAGTAAAATCGACCTCCATGATGTAAATCGAACCAACACGTTGCTTGAACATGGATCTGATACTCGAACAGACTGAAACTCGACTAGATATCTGAGCTTGTGAACAAAACGAACCTTGAATCTTGAACTGAAACGAACTTGAAAAGCGACCGACGAACTGGAACTAGACCCATGAACTGAACCTTGACTCTTGATCCACGAACTGAACTAAAGAGTTGAACCAAAAATCGACCCACTAAACTGAAACTTGAAATGCTGATGGGATTTCGAACTTGTGAATGCGAACTTGTGAAACTTGAAACTGAAACTTGAATGCGAACATGTGTAACGTCTGAATCTCGACCGTGATTTTGAACAAGAAGGGAAAAAAGAAACGGTGAAGAAGGAAGATCTCCGGACCGCCGGCTAACGCCGACGGCCGGAGGAGAGAGGGCGGCGGCGGCGGATTGCAGAATAGGGTTTTACGGGAGGTCAGTTAACGATACATTTGATCTGCTTTTGTCATATTATTTTAATTTTGTCCCTTGTCACTTGAAAAGACAATTCTACCCTTTCTTTTAAATTTATTATATTATTTTAAGTTTACTTGTTTTAATAATAGTAATTTATATTAAAATAACATAATTTATGTTAATTATATGATAAATACACCATTAATGTGTTCATCACCATCCCCACTTAACCACCACCATCTACCACCCAACCATACCGGAAAACGCCTTTCGTCACCCAACCGCCGCCGGAAACTTCAAACAACCACCTGTCAACCATCACCAAAACTTAAACAGCCACCACCATTAATCACCACCCAACCATCCCTGTATTATAACCGACCACCGTGACCACCGTTCACTACCACCTGAATCCATGCCTCCGACGAAAACCACCCAAACACCACCACCGTATACCTTCCCAACCACCACCACCGTATACCACCCAACCACCACCACCGTACACCTCCCAACCATGAACCAATAATTCCAAATCGGAAACACGACAATCAAAATTAGATATGTTCAAAAGCTAATCTGTTCAAAACCAAATTGGGAACACCACAATCCCAAATCGGAAACCACCACCCAACCACCACCTAATTTGTTCAAAACCCTAGTCAACGAAAACAGATCTGAAAAAGATCCAAGAAAAAAAAGAGTAGAAGAAGATGACAATTATCGCTGAAAACAAAACATATTTGAATCAACCACAAGGCGACGGTGGCGAATCAACCACATATCTGGAAAACCCTATATCTGGGCGGAAATGACGGTTGTTGGGCTGTGCATTTTGTCGCATGAGAAAACCCTAATTTACAGGAAGAAAGAGACAGAGGCTGAGAGGCGATGGTGATAGTGGTGGGCTGTGCGTTGGGCTGGCGGTGATGGTATTCTCGGCGGGGAGGCGATTGTGGTGGGCTGTGCGGTGGTAGAGAGGAAGTAAGGGGATGCGATGGTGTTGGGAGGCGTGGTGGTAGAGAAGAAGGAAGTGGAGTCGATGGTGGTGGTCTATGGCGCATGCAGGGCTGAGATAATGGCTGGCGGCAGTTGCCGGTGGTGGTAGCCGGCGTGGTGGCCGGCGGTGATGGCAGGCTGTGGTGGTCGTCGTGGTGGCTAAGAGAGAATAATGGGAAATGAAGTTGGGATAATATATATATGTATATTAAAAGAATCTTTGTAGTTATTCGATTTATTTTTGAATTATTCATAATTAAAGAAAATAATAAAAAAATAGATAAGGTTATAATGGTCTTTTCAAGAAAAGAAGCAAGGGTATTTTGGTCATTTTGGTTGCATCAGGGACCATCAGCGTGACAAAATGATTAGTTCAGGGACTCCCAGTGTAATAAACGTAGTTTAGGGACTCAGAATGATATAAGTGACATAGTTCAGGGACCAAATATGTAATTTACTCTAATTTGTAATTAACATTTTTTTCTCTCCCGAATTAACGTAATAAAAACCAAATTAGAGTGTTAATAGACTGGAGTTGCAAGATGTTATAGTGTAAGGACCATACTTGTAACTTCACACAAAATATTTCCTTGCAATGCGCTTCGCTCTATCCAGTCCAAAGCCGACTTCAAACAGCCAAGGCAAGTAAGATGTCGGCTTTGATGTTCTCAACCCGGCTAACGAGGAGCCTCGCTCTTCAACCGTCCACCACCGCCGCCGCCGCCGCCGCCGCCGCTGCCGCCACCACCCTTCAGGATATCGCTTCAAACCAAGCCAACAGTCAGCTCTCTCTCTCTCTCTCTCTCTCTCTCTCTCTCTCCACGACTCCACTTATGTATTCTGTCTATGCGCATGCCTATAATTTACTGAAGGAAATTGCATTGTTCTGACGACGAACTTCGTCGTAATTGTGTCGTCTATATGTTCAATTCAGGCTAGGGTAGGGTGATAATTTATTTACACGATTTTGAGGAATAAACGATGGATCCTGATTTTCCTATCATATGTGTTGCTTGTAATTCAGCAAATGAAACAAACTTGACGGAATCCCAATAAATTGTTGTCTAAAATTTGGGGGGTTAAATTCTATAGGTGTTGCAAAGGTCATCCTAAAAAAGGGGAAAACACAGCTCTTTCGCGATGGAAGCCCGATGGTTTACAGTGGTGCAGTTGATAGAATTATTGGTAGACCACCCCCAAAAACTGGCGACATTGTGCTGGTAGCTGATGGCACACAAAAGCCAATAGGTTGGGGTTTGTACAATTCTTGCTCTATGTTCTGTGTTCGCCTCATGCAGCTCGAGGAGGAAGTATCAGGGTATGTATATCCTTACTAGAAAGTGCAAAATAGATCGTTAATTCAGTATTGTAAGTTGTAACGTTTGAATTGAATGTTGTAGAGATTCTTCTTGTGCATTGAATGTGGAGAAGCTGATTGAAACAAGAATAGATACAGCTGTCAGATTGCGTAAAAGCTTGGGGCTCCCTTCAGCCAATACAAATGCATATCGTCTTGTGAATAGTGAAGGAGATAGGTAATTGTATTACATGTTCTTTTGGTCAGTTGATCTCTGTATGTAAACATGTAAGCTGATTGAGTTAAGAACATTAAAGATTGTCAGGCCTTATAATTGATGTCTTTGGGGATTTAGCTGTTATCGCCTCATCAGCTGCTTGGGTTGAGAAGTACAAGGAACATATTAAGAAGTGTATAAGTGGACTTGATGTGATAAAGAGTATAGTCTGGAGGCCATCAACTGAGATATTGAAAGAAGAAGGGCTAGATTTAGCTGATCTTGCTCAAGAAGAGTTATCTGGGTCTGCTGAAAGGGTTAAGGTAAGAATATACAAGTCTTTTACAGTTTCATTTTTCAACCAATTTGTGATTTTGAACCATGAAGTGGCTGACAAGCTGTTTGTCAGCACACATGTCTCTTATTCAAAAGGCTGCTGATTTGCTATTTTCATAAAACACAATAAATAATGTTTAAAAAAGCAATCTCAACAGCCCCTTATAGATAAGTAATGAGCGACTTAAACAAGAATAACTAATGACAGATGACATTGGTTGGCTAGATTTCGAGAAACAGGTGCATACTATATTAGATATATAGACATAGATTACAAATATTGAAATATGTAAATGTATCTATAAGGAACGAGTCTGTACAAATACAAAGGAGAGCTATAGGATTATCAAGAGCTTTTTCCCTGGTTCATGTCAGGTTGTGGAGAATGGGATATCCTATATGATCTCATTGGATGGACAAAAGACTGGATTTTATGCTGATCAGCGTGAAAACCGTCAATTTATATCTACCATCTCGGGTGGCCAAAGAGTACTTGACATGTGCTGCTATACTGGTGGCTTTGCATTAAATGCCGCTCATGGTCATGCTTTGGATGTCACTGGTATCTACTATTCACTTCTGTATATGTCATGATGATATCATTGTTCCTATACCTGATCATGCATTTTAAAAGTTAACTTCTTGTTATATTAAAGTTTGTGCTTTTCAGGTTATCTGTTGTGCAGGAATATGTTCCAACCCAAACTGGTTTCTAATATTGTTTGAAGCACAGGTGTTGATTCATCATCTCCTGCTTTGGAGCTAGCTAACCAGAATATTGTTCTTAACAATCTGGATTCAAGAAGGATATCATTCCTGAAACAAGATGCAACTGCTTTCATGAAGAATGCTGCTTCTAGAAATGAAGTATGGGACATAATCATACTAGACCCTCCTAAGTTAGCACCTCGAAAGAAGGTATTGTAATGCTAATTTTCCCTCGGCTTACAAATATTTTTATAGGTGTTGGCTCTCTAACCACAGGTATACATTAACATGATGCAATTGTTTTCTTAAAACTGTGGTGATTTGCAGATCATATGTTTTAAAGAGTTTTGACATGTCTTTTTGCTAAAGTTACTGGTTGTTTTAGGTTCTACAAAGTGCAAGTGGGATGTATAGGAATTTAAACTCACTGGCGATGAAATTAACAAAACCAGGTGGATTTCTGATGACTTGCTCGTGTTCAGGAGCTATGACTCAAAGTGGCCAGTTCTTGCCTGTTCTAAAGGCTAGTGTCCTCATTTCAATCTCAATCACACATTTAATGTTATCATTGAGCGTAGTACTAATTTGTTTGCCATTTATGTGATATTTCTGTTTTATAGAGCGCCGCTTCAATGGCTGGTAGGAAAATAACAGTGATACGTCAGGGTGGTGCAGCCTGTGACCATCCTATTGACCCATCTTATCCTGAAGGAGCCTACCTTTCCAACTTTTTGTTGAGAGTAGTTTGAGCGTTATTGGCTTTCAGTATGCACTATACACAAGTCATCCGGAACACTAGAGAACAACCTTGCACCCCAAATGAACCAAGGGGTGATTTAGGATATTAAGGACCAGTATAAAATACTATGCATTGTATTTTTGAAATATTATACGTTTTAGGATTGAGGTTGATTGAAATTTGTAATATAAACTTGAGCTCGATTTTGATTGAACAAAGAAATAAACGCGATGATTTTTTGTGACAATTTGTATTATATGCTTGTGTAAGAGTGTAAAACCTGAACGAATAAGACCGACCCTTAAAACAAGATTTCAAAGCACAAATCTGAAAACAAATAACAATTTTATGTTACAATATGGCAGTAGCAACTTCTTAAGAGCGATTCAACAGTTTAGTAGTCTCTAACACAACAGTTTAGTATATCTCTGTGGCAAAGCCTAAAAAGTAATAGTTGTTAAATACATACAACACCAAACTACATGTCCTCTGAACCCACCTTTTCTTCTATAAATCAATCAGTGACCACCTGGATTACGGTTCCAAGACAGATAAGATGGATCTCCAAGACGCCTGCAGCCAAATAGTCGAACGGATTAATATCCACAAACACATCACAGTATCAAACCAGTTAACATCTCACTATATTATATGTATAATGAAGTAAAATATATTGTTATATTTATATATTTGTGAAAGTGAAATTGAGTAACATCATTCCAGCTGAAAACAAATTACCTTGGCTTCACGAGATAAATAATGGTGAAAGTCATAGCTAGAAAGAAGCACAAGCCACCAACAGCAAGATATGCAATGCCGATGAAGTTGTTCTTTCCACCAAGCCAGCTGCTGGTAGACAGCACAAGTTTCTTCTTGCCATTAAAACTGTAGGTGTTGTAGTTGTTCTGCAGAACTACGTTTATCGTATCACCTGCCTCAAGATCCATCTCTATCTTCCCATATAACTTCCTAAACGTTGGAAGAGCTGCAGTCCGCATCCACACAATAAGGTCTTCCTGCTCACTCAACTATGTATACATGCCAATCCACAAAGAAACTTCTTGTCAGGTACTCGTATCTAACTAATTATCTGACGTCAAGATAATCTACAGTATTTTTTTAAAAGGTCATGAGAAGAAAGTGAAAGCATAGTGATAGGACCTGGATAGAAGTTGCAAAGAAGTTAAAAAGTAATCAAAATATAATAATATAAAAATATAAACCAACTCTCCCAATCCTACTTAATCGTCTTTATTAAAAAATTACTAGACTACTATCATTAATCAAGTAAAAAACCAGCATCACTGCTAGATTTGACGACTAATGCACAAATTAGCCCAAATTTATGTGAGGCCCCCAGGGTTCATGGATGGCTAACCAAAAGCAGGCTTGAGGAATGGAGGAGGCCATCAAGGGTAAAACGGATGAAGATAAACAATCAAAAAGGAGAATTTAAATACTTAAAACTTTTGCATCTCGGAGGAACATCACCAAAGACTGAAGAGATGCTGGGTGGGTACCATAAGAAACTTCGAGATTATCCAAAATGCTTGGTCAATTATGAAAGATAATGGATTGTTGGACTGTGATCTTAGATATATCAATAGAATGGTTTTCTTAATCGAACAGGAATCAGATGAGGTCAGCAAAATCAGCCTTCAGTCAAATTATTCAACACTAAAGACTTGGTTTTCAGATATTAGGATGTGGGAAAAGCCAAAAAGGATGTTAGTCCACTGTCCACCTGCTTGTGTGGAAAAGTTATGAGGGTTCACATTCAAGAGTGTAATGATGGTGTGATTAGAGATATGGCCTGTGAGTTTGGTTGTGTGTTGGAGTTTGAAGATGAAAATCTCGATACCCAGATTTTGAAACTGCACTGTTGTTCTGGTGCAAACCATAGTTATGAAAGATATAAATCAATCATCAAAAAGCAAAGGTGTTGATGACAGGATTTCTTGATGGAAGTATGCATTGGTTGCAGAAAGTAATGTTCAATCTAGCTGCAGTTGATTCTAGCTATTGGGGTGAAGATGAGTGTTCCTGATTATGGAACAACAGTTTCAGATACATTATTTGATTTCGTCTATGGAAGATTGCAGATAAGTTGATGTCCATTGGAGGTGGTGACAATGAGGCTAAAGACAACCATAGAGGATTTCTTGATGGAAGTGTATATTGGTTGCAGCAGGAAAGTAATGTTCAATCTATCCCCAGTTAATTCTAGCTACTGGGGTGAAGATGAGTGTTTCTGATTGTGGAACAACCGTTTCAGATACAGTATTTAATTTAGTCGATGGAAGATTGCAAATAGGGATGAAAACGGGGCCAGGGGTATATGGGATCGCTCTCTAAATCCCCATCTCCGTTCCTCACCTCAAATTTCCATCTCGGTCCCCATCTCTGCCTGGGAATTGACTTGCATCCCCGTCCCTGTCGGGTATCCAGGATCCCCGCGGGGACCTAGGGATTTTTCTTCGGCTATAAAATCAATTATTCTAAATAGATATGCATGAGAATTTTTATACAAAACTGCAAATTACAAATCCAACTTAATCTTTCCAATCGTTTCACATCAAAAATCAATCAAGTATTTTAATAGTTTCATAAGATATATAATGTTCTAGATTAAAAACATAATATATTTACTTAATAAGTTAATAGTTTCATAAGATATATAATGTTCCGCAAAATTTATATTAGTCATTTCAACGTATTAGTTTCTTTACGTTCTCTATGTTTAATAAAACGTATGAGGCGTGAAGCGCAAGAACGGGCTTCATGAACATATTAAAAAACATATGTACTAATCTAATATAACTCAAATAATATTATAACACTTAAAATATAGAATAAACTTCTATTTAATATTTCATAAGCCAAAACATACTCAATTATAAGCCTGAAACATCAAATAAAATTCATTTCGAAAAATAAAGTATCTACAAGCGGATTGAATCTCAAAATCAGACCAATTAAGTGAATCAAACCAGAAATAAACCATAAATCAAGTGAATCAAACCAAAAAACGCTAGATCTATTAGTATACTAACTCTATAAGTCAAACCAAAAATCAAGTGAATCAAACCAGAAATCAACTAATTATTACAAGTATTCTAACTAACACATTGAAGCAACTAATCGATGAAGGAGAAAATGAAGTAGAAAATTGATGGATGATGACAACGATGAGGAGAAGAAAATATAGAAATAGAAGTAGAAGATAGACTCTAAGGGCTTGTTTGTTTTTCTAGATAAGTACTTACTTTCAAGAAATGTTTGCAGGCGGGCAGATGTTTCCACAGAAGACTTTTTGTTATAGGATCATACACAAGTACTTACTATCTTAATATTATTCGCAAATCTTATCTTCACTTATTTTTAGAAGTGGTAAATTATAAATTTAACTCTGCAGATTTACTTAGTGGAATAAGACATAAGACCTTTTATGTCTTCAAAAACAAACACCACCCAAGTAAAATATTAGAAAAAATAGTAGAAATAAATTAGTACCTATGATGAGGTAGAAGATTGATGTGATGATGTCGGTGATAAGAGATTGCAAGTCGCCAACAATAAAAAAAAAACAAACCACAGATGTTAGGGTTTTATAAAAAATGAGATGTCCAGATGGTAAAATAAGGTTAAAATAAAAAAGGGGTAAAAAAGCGCTTATAGGTGCTTCACTACCGCTTCATTAATGTGCCTTGCTTCATGGACAGAAAATCCCAGAGGGTGGCAACTAACCCTGCTAAGATTGTTGGTAAATTAGCCGATTCCCAAATCTATTAAGCAATTGAGGCGGTTCCTAGGACTTGCTTATTCTAGAAGGGATTATCTAACACTATTCTATCTGTAAACAATTGAATGACTTACTAAAAAAGAATCCTTTTTCTTTGTTAGAAAAAAAAACAACATACTTTTTACCAACTTACAAACGCTATGACATTTGGCAGATATCACACAAGACTTTGTTGTGGAACCTAATACATCAGAAGAAGGAATAGATGCGGTACTGCAACAAGGTCGCACGATACGTTTCCTTGGTAGATCATCGGCTCCTGAACACCTTGACTACTTATGTTATCTACTTATGAGAAGGAACTCTGTATAATAGCCTTTATCCTTGCAAAATGGAGTTGTCATCTTATGAGTAGTGTTTATAAAGCTATTTCTAAGCTCTTTTCATCAAGTTGCCAATGAGTTAGTTAACTATGCTATAAAGGAAGGTATCAAATTGTTATTATTTATAGTGGATCTTGAAAATGATTTTGACAAGAAATGGGGTTTCTTATACGATAGTATGTTGCAAATGGCTTTGGGTTGAAATGAATCATGAGGTTGCCTTTCATCTGCTTCAATTTCTCTTCTGCATGGCCCACCAACTAAATAAATCCAAAATGGAAGGGGGTCTTATAACAAGAGTGTCATACAATAGACTTCCAGCATGTCAATTTATAGGCTAGAGGTCTTTAAGTGGTTCCGGTTTGTTGTGTTATCTGTGAGGTTGAAAAGATCATTCCTAATTTAAGTTTTGTTGCCAAACTTTTATGGAAGTTACCTTTTGCTAGGTGAAATATTAAGGCCTCAAATCCTTTACTATTTTGAACTTCTTTTGCCGTAATTTTCTTCCTAGAGATTCAAAAGAAGCTAGCAAGATTTTTCATGGTTTATGTTTAGTCGCAGTTTGGCTTAATTGGAATAAAAGGATAATGTTGTTTTTTCTCAAATGAGGAAAGTTTGCAAAAAATAAGGAATGGCGATCTATTTCCTAGGCTAAAGAGGTTGCTTTACAATGGCTTGAAAATAGGTGCTCAAAAAGACTTGTTTGATCATAATTGTTGGCAATCCGACCCTTTGAAGTTTGCGACTGCATAAATGGGTTTTTTGCTTCGGTTAGGTGGTAGTGGTTGGATTGTACTCTTTGTTTATATTGCAGTTTTGGGGGATGCAATCTTGGTATTGTGGCAAAATGAAAATGTTACAACATAGAGCATTACTAGATATAATATGGTAATCCTATGGGGAAGTTAGTTATTATCAAGCCAACTGAACATCATTTATAACGACATTGTGCAGAAAGTACCAACACTAACTAAAATCATTCAAAAACAGTAATGGTTAAGAGGCTTACCGGAATAGATTGATTGAGACGCGCGCCGCCAATAAGAGTTCCATTTTGAAAATTTTTAGGGAAGACGTCTTTGCCAAACTTATGATCCCTGTCACTTTTCCATGAAATACCTTTCTTTGTTATGGGCAATTGCTGATTGTTAACAGTGGAGAAGCTGAAAGTATCATTAAACATGCTCCAAGCTACAAGTCCACAAGGCACAATCGACATTCCATTTGCGGTATCTTCAGGCTTACAAGAACTTGTGTCATTCTCATCTCTTTGGCTCCTCAATTGCTGATCACTTCGACTCTTGACATACCTGCAAAAAGAAGAGTTGCATGCCTAGCTGTAAATTAGAAAGGTAATGTTAACTCCCATCAAACTAACTATAGATAGAAATGTACCTTCGGTGATTCTGATAAAAGTTGTCAAGCTGATAATAGACATAAATAGGGTGCTTCATTCGTTTTGGCACCTAGATAACATTATTATATGTAAGTTAGATTACAAAGGAAGAACCGACATTACACTTGCATTACGAATGTGTATCAAGAAAGTGATGAAAAGTGTCTTACAGTTAGGGTTCTATTGCAGGTTTTGTCTGCATTAGATTGTATAAACCGGACCTTGTCACTTCTTGAACCTGTTGGTGCGCAGTCGTCGTCGTAACGTTCAACAATTTCGACTACCTATATATGAACAGAAGAACAAACTCGATATAAGTAGTTTAACAGCGGGCAACAACAAAAAATCATTTCTTTTGTGCAGTAAATTTATGCATACATCGCGAGAAGCAAAGAGGGACGCAAGCCCTATTGGTACGAAGACGATGGTCACAAGCATGAATGCTGAAATCACCTGCAGTAGAAAGTAGAAACCACAAACAATCGATTATCGAGGTCTTGGCTTCTTCAATTTTAGAGGAGAAGAAGATAAGATACGCACCCATCTTGGTGTAAGAATGGGTTTACAAGCTGGGAGTTCCTGCTGTGTAAACCTAGAATCTAAATCGGAAATTGAAAAAGGAAAGTGAGATCATAAATCGGAATCCCATACCCGATTTGGCGATGAACATACGAATCTGAGGGCATGTGTAGTAGTAATTAATAAAGAAGGGAAAGAAAAGAAGATTTACATTTAGGTCGCTTGGAATTTCTTCTAGGAGCAGATGAATCGAGGGGTTCAGCAGAAGCGGGATTCATCGGAGCTGTTGCAGCATTACTCATGAGTTGAAAAGACGATGATCATAAGGTGGACGGAGGCGGGAACGACGGACGGACAGACGGCCGGCCGGAGGGGCGGAGGGATGTAATCAAGGAAAAGTGGTTGGTCTACTCTTCTTTGACCTTAATCAAGAAAAGAAAAGGAAAGAAGCGTATTTCTGTTTCTGTCTTGGCCGGCAATCGGACATCCATCCCTCTTTCGTGTTGATAGCATTAGCATCTTCATTATAATATTTTAGGTTTATAAATACTTTAAAAAATAACGTGTATGATATAAATTTTATTATTTTATATACATGTAAAAGTATAGCTCCACACATCCATCTCGTACTTGGAAAAATGATGTTTTCAGCTAAAAATATCTACATGTTTTTATACGCATAAATATTTAAATAAATAAATAATAAAATAACTAATATATATATATATATATATTTTAAATAATTCTAAATATAAAAGTATCTAACATTAACATATGTCATACCTGTATATTTTAATCTTAGTTTTTTGATAGACTTTTGTAGTTGGTAATTTCAACGATATATGTTTTTTTTAATGTTCTGGATTACGTTATTTGCTTGATGTCATTAAACGTGTATGTGTTAGTTAATGGCATAATTAATATGTATTTATTATCTAGTAAAATAAAGTGCTGCTTGTATAAGTATGTGATGAACCCTCTAATTGACCAAATGATTTGCTCATTAATGTAATTTTAACTTTAACTTTACATGTTTCTTCTAAAATTATTAGGGCTCATTAATGTAATTTTAAGGGCAAACTGCATCATAATACAATGAACTTTTACTAAGCTACCAATTTATACAACGAACTTTAAAATTTTAAAAAAATACAACAAACTTTAAAAACTCCTCTATTATATACAAGTGACCTGCAACAATAGGTCACCTTCTTCTCTTTAGCTGGTTACCTTCATTTTTATTTTTATTTTTTTATTTTTTAATATTTATTAATTAAAATAAAAACAAACACTGCAGATCTCTTTCAGCCCTTCAAACCTTCAACTCCTCAACTCTTCAAGTTCACACAAGAACTCAAATCTTCAACTCTTAAAGTTCACACATTACATTCAAACAAGAACACAAAAAAAACATATTCAGATCTGCTATCGCCACTTGCACCGTCAAGATCAACCGCCGTTGCTGCTGCTTCAAACCCTAATCCGCCGCCATCGCTGCTGCTTCAAACCCTAATCTCCGCCGCCATCACTGCTGCTTCAAACCCTAATCCGCCGCCGCCGCCCTAGTCCGACCACCACCGCCTAGTCCGCCACCTCCTTAAACGATTTGGTTTAAAAAACAAGCACCCACAGTCGGGCTTAGGGTTTCAAAATCCACCTCCACCTTTGTCATTGCCACCGTCGATTCGGATTTAAAGGGATTTTTGAGATCTTCAACCGGAGTATAAACACGGAAATCTTCAACTAACCTAGATCCGCCGACGACGTCGTATTACAAACCAGATTTAGGGTTTTTATGTTCTTTACCACCATCGCCGGAGGTTCAGATTTGTTAACAAATTAGATGTTTCAATCAGATCCACCACCACCATCGCCGTATTACAAAACGGATTTAGGGTTTTAATGTTCTTCATCTTCATCTTAGATTTAGGGTTTTAGTCTCCATTTTTGGTTCAGATCTGTTTTTTATATTTTTATTTATAGATGTATGACTTGGATGTTGAGTTCATTTTGGTTTGGATACAAATTAACACAAATAATTTCTTGGTTTACACATGGATAATCTTAGTTTACACATGGATGTATGACTTGGATGTTCTTGGTTTATCCATGGATGTTCTTGAGTTCATATTTTGTTCTTCAATCTTCATCTGGGTTTAGAAAATACATATGAACATAATAATAAAAAATTAGAAATTTACCTGCAACCTGCTAACCAAGTTGCAAATTGTATAAAATGGGAGTTAAAAGTGGGTTTGTTGTATTTTTTTTAAAATTTTAAAGTTCGTTGTATATATTGGTAGCTTAGTAAAAGTTCGTTGTATTATGGTGCAGTTTGCCCTAATTTTAACTATAACTTTACATGTTTCTTCTAAAATTATTAGGTCAACAGACACCACTTACCTAAATTATATATATATATATATAGGAAAAAGTTCATGCGAGAACCATTCTTAGTGCGAGAACCGCGAGAACCAATCTAAGCCGTCAAATTCCCCCTCCTTCAATGTCACTGCCCACCCATGAATTCCTCACATGCACCCTGCCACACTCACCATCCATGAAACTTCTCATATCTAAGGACCGACTGAGATTGGTTCTCGCGTTTCTCGCACTAACAACGGTTCTCGCATGAACCTTCCCCTATATATATATATATATATATATATATATATATATATATATATATATATATATATATATGTTTATGATTAGCTTTGAATAGTAGACCTTTAAAAAAAATAACACTTCACTATACCAATAACACTTTGGTATGTATAACTCATTTTAGGCCCCACAACTACTCTTTTGGTCTTCACTAAGTTATGATCTTATAAATCAAGATTATAATGATACATTAAATGAACTAGTTTTAAAATTTAGAGGGTATTTGGATTAGGTTATATAGACAATTTGAAGGAGCTGATTAGAAATTGAGTGTTGTCTTAGCTTATAAGTTTAAGCTTACTAGGTTTTTTTTTTTTTGAAACAACAAGCTTAAGCTTATTAAGACCTTAATAAACCCATTTTAACTAATTAGTCATTTTGAAATATCTTATTAAGAGATTTTAATCTTATTAATCTATGTTTATTTACTTACCCTCCTCGTTCTCCTTTTTTTCCTCTACATTATATAATATAAACATTCTAAACATTTTAATATGGAAGCATATTTATTTGTCATTTTCACTATTTTATAAATAACTTTTAAACTAATAAGCTGTAAGTAATACAAACCTTATATCAGCTAATAAGTTTACGAGCTAATAAACTTAAAATCCAATAATCTTATGGATAAAGTAATAAGTTAACCCAAACACCCTCTTAAGTAAAAGAAAACAATAACGGTTACAAAAATTATGTTAAAAGTCAGAAGTATTGACAACTTACACATAGACGATGTATCTCTTGCTATTGATTTCTTTACAAAACATTCAACAAAACAAAACGCAACCGCCTAAAATAGGACATATTGACATGGCATGATATCTCTATGTTTACCTAATTTTTTGTTAGCATTGTACACACATTTGTTCTGGTTACTCAAATCTAACTTTTTGTTACACAAAAAAAAAAATCCAACTAAATATCAGTTTTAAGCTAGATAAAAAGTGAAGATTAGGCTATATTCAAAATTTGTTCTCATATATTCGCTTACATAAGCTACGATTGCTTTGTCTCATGCGCGGAACCTCTAGGATTTGATCTTGGTTCCTTGTGAGCTCGTTTTTTCATGTTTATTTCTTAGTACTCCTCATTGCAACACATAATGGTCTTATATATTGTTACTAGTTTAACACCCCGTGTATAAACACGGGGAATGATTAAAGTAATTTTAAATATTTATGATGTTAAACAATACTAATATGAATGGTAAAACAATTATAAATCATACAAAAAGTATCGTAATAACGAACCTCATGATTATTGTTTGTATTCTCTACCAATATTTTTTTAATATATTAAATATGAGTAAATGACAGAAGTTTTTAATTAAGTGTAACGAAATAAAATAATAGATTATGAAACGAATAATATAATATGATTAGAGAAAAATATTCTAAAAATGTGATAATTATATTATTATATATCGTATTCTTTTAAGATATGTTAAAGATTAAAAATATTATTCTTTTATAAGAAAAAGGATAAGTCTTTAATTATAATTTATAAATTATAATATAAATAAAATAAACCAATTTTAATATATTAACTAATATATTTATTTTCTTTAAAATACGCATACATAATATATGCTTTGATTAATATATTAACAAACGTGGAGAGATAATGTTACAATATACTCGAGCAATATTATCAAATTCCAAATTTTGCATCTCTTTATTTTTGAAGATTTTTATACGAATTCAAACTCACAAAAATTAAAATTAAATTTTAAATTCTAATTATAATTAAATTGTGAAGATTAAGTAACTAAAAATAGGATAATGACATCATAATTCTATTTTTTTAATATATATTAAAAATTAAAGAAAGATAAAGATTAAATATTAAAGATAAAGATAATTTGATATTTATTATTGATTTAATTAAGTATTATATTTATCTAATCACATTAGTTTGACTCTATATAAAGTCAAAATCAAAATTTTAGAATTAAAAAAATTAACGGCTAAGATTAAATCTTTTGTTAAATGAAAGGTTCAGATCTTTCAATAATTTTTTTCAAATTAGTCTTTTATATATATTAGAAGATTCAAACAAGACATATAATGGTAGAACAATGCAAAGTAACATAAAAACTCTATAGATACAGAACAAATCTAAGATATTATTAGGGACATACATAATATTTCTTAATACAGTTAGTGTACATTTTCAAAGCTTAGAGTACACACGTATATGGATTTTGTTATCATGATAAGTTAAGGAAAAAAGATTAACTAAAAAGTTGAAGATATTATTGATAAAAATTGGAAACAAAATATCTTTTCAAAATATATTCTGAAACTTTATTTTAAAATTTTCTTTGTCGAGTCCAACTCGTTACAATTAAAAACCTTCCCTCCTTTTTCTTTTATCTTTCCTCCACTTAATTTGGGCCAAAAATCATAAACATGACACAAAACAATTTAGACCGCGGCCCATATCCATGATTCAAGCGACCAAACAAAAAATTCACACGCTTAATTTTATTTAGGCCGGCGTAAGAATGTCGAGACGAAAGTTTAAACCCGTGTAAATACAGGGTGATACATAATTATTATGTAGAAATTATTTAATCAAATGTGATTATTTTATACGAAGGAAATAATAAATGATCTTAAACATTCTTTAAACTAAAAAGTTTATATTAATTCAGTGAACATAGAAAGTAACTATTTACAACTTTAAATGGATGTAAAATTTATTTACGATAAAATTTGTAAACAAATAAAATCAAACCTAGCATAGGTCACGACATTATTACAAGTTTTAATTATTGAATTTGAACCATCCATTTTTAGATTAAGCGAAAAATCCAAGTTTGACTTTTTTTTTGGTTAAAATTAAATTCAATTTTGACTTTATATTGAACCTGTCTATCGCCGTTTTCTCATTTCTCATTATTTTGGATTTATATAATTATTTGAATATTTTTATTAATATATAATATTTATCATTTTTACAACCAATCCGTGTATTACACGAGCATCTAATTTAGTTATTAATATTAAAAGATTATTAAATGGTTGATCTTAAATTTAAATTAAAACAAAATAATAAGTAATTTGTATTTACTAAGATGTTCATATAATCAACATTAAATATTTATTAAAGATAATTTCATATATGCCCTCTTACATTCCAAAATATCATATATTGCATACTTAATATGCAAATACCATAAATATCTTTTATAATATTTCAATATATCATATCTAAAAAAAATCTTAATTTTATCATTATAAAATATTTTATAATAGTTTTAAATTTTTTTAATAACCAATAAACGTTTAACTTTGATGCCCTCATTGTAACAATAATGAGCAATAACTATTATAAGTAATACAATTATGTCTATTCGTATCATGCTACTTCCTTGCACCGAGTTTTTCACCGTGGTCTAAGTGTTGACATTGTTTGTCGCCATTTTTCTTAATATGTATCTTTTCAATTATTTAAAAATGTATATTTGAATTAATTTTGTTACATAACCATAATATAAATAAATGTATTAGCCTTTGAGCTTCTTTTTTTCTCAATACTTGCGACTGACCAGGATAAAAAGAAATCCTCTATGCCAGTCTCTCCTTTTTTTATTTTACATTATTCAAATTTATCTATATGCGTATCTCTCCTTTGCTTAGTAATAAACATTTATATATTGAACTCATATAATCAACTTCAAATATTATCTCATATAAATTTAAAAATAAAATTTAGTTTTGACTAATCAAAGTCAAAATTGAGTTTTCAATTTTAAATTAAATGAATGTAAGATTTAGTTTTGATTAGATTAACGGTTAAGATCTTTTAATTAAATTGATGATAGTTAATCTATTATATATATTGAAAGAAATTAGTTTGACTCTAAAAAGTCAAAATTAAAAGGATTAAAGTAATTAACGGCTAAGATCAAAATTTTTTATTAAATAAAGTGTCCAGACCATCTAATAACTTTTTTTCAAATTAGTCTTTTATATATACTGGATGATGTTATACTCATTGATTAAGAAGTGTATATATATATATATATATATATATATATATATATATATATATATATATATATATATATAATATGTTATACACATCGCTTAAGAAAATGTGTGTGTGTGTATACACACAATTGTAACGATTTTGATTATTTTATTAGTAAACAATACCAAATTAATTAATGCACTTGAATTATAATGGGTGGGTTGTTTATTGAAGGGACGAATATGGTGCCGGACCGATATCTATTTTATCGAGTATTGAATTTGGTCGAAAGACGGTTTTGATTATCGTATCGAGTATTCATACATGGTACAAGTACCGTTACCGGTACCTATTTTACCTATTCAGTTCAGTACTAGTCCCGAATACCGAATCCCGAGTACCGATTTAGCAATATTTTAAGTACCGAGTATTGAATCGAAAAGTCTAACTCGGTACCCGGAGCGATACCGGTTCCACTATGGTACTGGTCCAGTTCAGTATATTCGGTACCCACATGCTCACTCCTAGTTCTTGTGATATGTGTTGATTTAAAAGGTGTTAAATCAAACAACTTGAATCCTAGCTATATCAAGTGTATTAAATATTATTTAATGTTATGAATTCAAGTATTATAGAACATAAACACGTATACTTAAAAAAAAGGAGTAACGTAGTTTTAAGTGCGTACGCGTACAAGTTCTGTCGTTTAAAGAAAAGGTATACAAATCTCAAGTGTCCATTCGATATATAAGTTAAGTGGTACGTGACCAACGAAAAGTTAAGCATCTAATGAGAATATATTCATCGAGAATTGAAGATGAGAATAAATTCTATAAAGCAGACAAAGATGCTTCAAGCTCAAGCAAACTAACAATCCTACTATATATCCTAGTTTGAACTACTAAAGAACCACCTCCCTCGTCTTTATTTATAACATATATATATATTATACCACTAATTAATTAATAACTATATTATTAAACTATATAATAATATTAATTATTAATGAAGTAAAAGTTAAAACTTAGCTTTGTTTTTCTTTCTTTTTGATGCACATGCTTTTGTGTTTTTAAATACCGAGTAGATCTACCAACATATATTATAATCGACCCTTTGTCCGGTAATTAATTTTAATGGCAGATAAATAATAATTTTTTTGAAAGGCCGTGATCAATAATATTATTTATTATACATATTATGCATCACTAATTTTATTTACAATATATTTGAAAATAAAACTAATTAGATACTTATAAACAGAAAAAAGTAACATATTTTTAAGGCAATTAAAATGAATAACTGGCTAACTGCTATTACATTTTGAAATTTATTTTCATAGATGAAGCATAAGTGTAAAAACTGACTGGTCACATTATAAAAATATAAATATAATAAAAAATGTAAAACATAATTAATTATGTAGGTACGCGTTAAAAGGGATACGAGGGCACAAAACGACCAATATAGACTTAAAAGAAAAAGAAAAAAAAAAGGGAAGGAAAATTGAATGCCATGACATGAGTGTGAACTTTTTGAACATTTAATAAATTATTTTAATTAATTTAATTATCAACATACAAAACATAACAGTTATATTCAGGTAGTATCTAAAGTATTGGTATCTTAATCATTTCACAAACGTACGTACTCATGAATCTCGATCATTGAAATCAGTGTCCGTCGATTATATATATCCCGAAAGACCAAGAGAAAGAAAACGTACTCTCGATCATAATCATTTACATTATTCAACAATTAATTTATTAATTATACATAAAATTTAATTAATTAGTTCTATTTAATCGTATTCTTTATTTATTTGTCATAAATAAAAGTCTAGCCCTTAACTTAATTAACAGTGATCAAAACCGACTAATGCCTATCAACAATTATATCTTTACTTATGGGTAAAGAAATTGGTCACTAACTGCTAGCTCTATATATTAACGTGATATTAACATTAATTAATTTCTGAACTAATAGGGGTCTCTTGTGGATTTTTGAGATCCTGTGCGGAAAAGAAACATGAGTAATTTCAACACACACGTACACATACATATATAAGCAACAATTCACTGATAAAACAATATTTCGGTAACTAAAACAAATTAAAAGAACGACAATTAAATAATTTATCTTATATAGTTATTTGAATCTTGAGGTTCTCCTAACATATTGGAAGGAAAGTACGTAAACTTTATAATGTATCGATTTTAATAACTATCATTATCAACCTATTTAGTTTTTCTTGTCACGTTTTAATCATACGTTGGACTTCAACAACTTAAGTTCTGAGAAACTTATTTATTTGGAAGTCACTATTACTGAAATAATCATTGTTACTAGAATTAATAACCAACAAAATTCTATATGCAATAATTGCATATGCATAAATATATAATTGAAAGTTGTAACATTAAATATATATATATATATATATCAAACATAGTTGACTTGTAATGTGGGTTGAATGTTAAATATTTCGATTTATCTTTAATTGCCTCAACCTCAATGCATCTTATATTATTTTCGAAATCTGAACGATCGATGATTGAGTTTTTCTAATATGTATTTTTTGCACTTACAAAACAAATATCTTAATATGGCTTCCTAGTATTCTATTTTATTAAGCAGCTTTAAAAAGTCATAACATTATCTTATCTATATATAATATATGTGTATAACATGTTGGTTCCCTTTTAAACGTGGATCATGTGCGTCACCCCGGCCTCCTTACTTCTTAAAAACACACATATGGCCTTGTTAATCAAATAATCTAGGATGTGAAATAAACTTCATAATGAACCGAATGACAAATATGTTCGACTTCAAATGATTCTACGTATAAGAATGGTACTAGTATTAATTTACATAATCTAGGGTTTTAATGGTCGGATGATTGATTCTATATCTGAATAGGATTAATTAGTTGTTTAGAAGTTAAAAGAAGTGGGGTAGTAATTAATTAAATTTCAATCACGTATGAACGAAGATAAAAAATAAAAGAAAAACATTAATTTATTATATTTAATTTTTTTGTAATTAATAATAATAATAATAAGAAGAAAAAGAGTGTGAAGAATAAGAAGAATGCGAATCTTCTTTTGATTGTGAAAGAAGAAAGCATTTATTCCAATGGGTTTTGAAGCATCCATTCCGTCTTTCTTTTAAAATCTAGATGCTTTTGATATTTATTTAACCATTTACATACAAATTAATCTATATATACTATTAATTACTTGTTTTTTTAATTTTATATATATATATATATATATATATATATATATATATTTAAATAACAATAGATATATAGATGAGAATAAAAAAGTAAATCCTAAAATTTAATTTGATTTTATTGAATAGTCTACAGTTAGTCATTCATTCTACTTACTACCCATCTATGAATTATGTCAGGTGAATTGCGAACATTAGATATAATATATCACCATCTAATTGAAGGCTAAAATTGTCTTCACTTTTCCATCTAAATATTAATTCTCACAACAATCATCCTCTCTTTTATCTCTATACATAATTAAAAGATTGTCTATGACTATTTTTGTTGTTGCATTCATGCATGTTTATGAGATTGCATTGCCCATAACCACATTTATACAAGTCTACATGTCCAAACATTCTAAATTTTTTCAACAAGTACGTACGTTCGATCTCACTTGTCGGGTCAGGTCAAGTTCAGGGTCGGGTCGGTAGAGTTCCATAATTAATTAATAATACTATGAATATATATAATATAATTAGACATGAAAATGGGAAAGCACATGCATGCATGCATGGCAGGTGGACAGTCTTGTATTCTACAAAAGTTTAAAAATAGAAAGAACTAAAAGACTGAAAGATAAAAAAAAATGTAACCGAAGAATCCCTCGATCTCAACACCATAGCTACCTCTGGAAGGAAGGATTGAAGAAGCAGAAAGCTTTAGTGACCAAAAAGAGGTCCCCTCACCTCACCACATGACCACCCCGTCGCTAGCTCTGCATGCTGTCACTTTAATTAAAAATGCATTCAATTCTCATGATGTTTTCGTCCTCAAAGTTAAGAAAGAGCCAACACTACGTACTTCTATATATATATCCTTAAAGTTCATAATACCTTCTTCTTTACTACTTTCTTTTCCATATACAACAAACCTTCGCTTCCACTACTATTTCTATCTACACATTCTTCAAATCTTCTCCATCCATGTCCTCATTCTTCTATCCTTATCTGCTTTGCTAGCTTTTCATGCTTTTCTTCTCTTCTTTCACCTTGGACTTTGTGCACATAAATTTATATCCAAATTTCAAGAAAACTAGCTAGCGCTTCAAATTAATCCTCATGACCATATATATCTATCTGATCACTACTTAATTCAACTCACAGTACTCTCTATAACAATGCATGCAACCTACAACAATATATATACAGCTAGTAATTATTGCCATATATACTTCAAGAAACATAATATATATAATGCTGACCGAAAAAATATGGATCGATCGATCGTTGTTTCTATAAAAGTTATTCGGGAATTTGGTCATGCATGACTAGATTTCAAGCTCCTATAAGAATGAATGTATGTTACTGGTCTTAAAAGACATGGGAATGTGGCATAAAGTATACACCCGTAACCCCCCTCCATTTAAAAAAGGAAAGAAAGAAAAAGTTTAAAGAAATCACGTAAGCTATCCAAAGGGTATTGAAATCACTTGTCATCATTGTTTTCACTTCACCTCTAACATTGGATCACCTTCCAAATTAAAGTGTGAGGGTGATTGCATGTGTACCTCGATATTTGTTACTATTATATATATATATATATATATATATATATATATATATATATACGAAACGATTTAAACAAAAACTGTGAGAACCAATCTTATTACCTAATTAAAGTTAATCAATGACTAAATTTTTTGACGGCTTATTAATGCTTCATCAATTGCTCATTAATAACGTATTAATGAGGGTTATTCGGGAAAATCAAGTCTTGTAAATTAATAACGGCTCACGCGCACGCAATTAAAATATTTAAATTATCAAAATACCCCTGTTAATGAGACATTAATGACGTTAAAAACAACTCTCGTACGAAAAACATAAAAACATTCCTTATTTAAGCTTTTACATATATATATATATATATATATATATATATATATATATATATATATATATATTCCACAGTGCGAGAACCGTGAGAACCAATCTGAGCCGTCCAATTCCCCCTCTTTCAATGTCATTACCTACCCATGAATTCCTCACATGCACCCTGCCACACTCTATCCCTCCACACTCTTCATCCGTTTAACTTCCCATATCCAAGGAACGACTGAGATTGGTTCTCGTGGTTCTCGCACTAACAACGGTTCTCGCATGAACCCTCCCCTATATATATATATATATATAGGATTATTATGTGAATAAATATTTAGGTGAGAATGAAAGAAAAATCATAGCTATCAATTAAATGTTGATCTATTAGATCTAGCGGTCGTAATCAGCCGTCACAATTAATAACCGTCACAATTCATGATTGGGTTATGAATAAAATGATGGAAAAATTGTAAACCATCCGATCAAATCAAATGGACAATCATGATTAAGTCTATTATTTTCACCTATATATAACTTAATTTCGACAACTTATAAGTCGAAAGTCGGGGATTTTTGCCGCTTTAGAATTCTTGGTCATTCAAAATTAAAAGTATATTGTATAATACCTGAAAGAAATGAAATTTTAACAAGATAATATTAAATAATTATATATAATACGTGAAAGAAATAAGTATATAAACATATGACAACAAATGACGTAAACACAGATATTAGCAGTGAAAGCGTCGATATGAGAATTGTAGGCCAGACGTACATGACGACATAACTGTGGAACTATGAAATAGATATACTTGATTTTATTTCACTATTTCTTACTTATAAAAAGTAATTTAAAATAATTATAAAATATTTAAAACGATAAAATTAAGAAATTGTTTAAATATAATATTTTAAAATGTTACAAACATACCATATTTGTTATATATATATATATATATATATATATATATATATATATATATATCTTATTTTTTCTTGCGAAATTTTATCTTTCATTTTTATTTTAGTCAATTATATATTTATCTAACTGTGAATTGCATCCGAATGAATGAATCCTTATTTGATTGACTTAATTTTCAAAAATAATCTAATTAATTACTAATTATTAAATTATTTTAATTAAGGTTCAAGATTGGTTCTAATGATTCTTATAATAAAATATAGTTCTCAAATAAATTTTTTCGTATATATATATATATATATATATATATATATATATATATATATATATATATATATATATATTGCTTTTAAATGTGAAATTTAGAATTTCCCAAATATGGATATAAATATTGATTCTATTACCTTTTAATCTTATTTTCCCCGTCTAAAGAATATTATTTATAAATTATCTGTTTGTGAGGAAAATGATTCTTATCTGCTATTATATCGAATTTGAATTAATAACATATTCATTTAATTTGTGTTCAAGTAAATACGTAATGAAACCCAACGTACAATTAGTTGAAATGAAGGTAGTCCGGACTCCGGATCCTATGTAAATACACACAAACTAATATTCGATCTCTATCTAATTTGTTCTTTATTCCTTTTTCAATTTCCTCTTTTTTTCATTTAATTCCTTCCTTAATTAATTGTTAATTGTTTATGCAATATATATGTTTAATTAATTAATAGCCAAGTAATTAGTTGTAGTAGTTATTTACTACCTTTTTTAATTAATTAATTAATATATATATATATATATATATATATATATATATATATATATATAATATAGCCAACAAATAATAAAGTTAGCTTCTTCTTGAGGCTATTTTATACTACATACAAAATATTAATTAATTAATTAAAGCCCAAAAAATAAAGGGTTTCCCATCTTTAAAAGACGAACCCTATTCTTCTTCCCCTATTTGCATATCGCATTTGTTCTTCCTGAATCTATCTATCTATCTCACACAAACACACACATACACACACATTAACAAAGAAAGAAAGAATGTTCCATTCAAAGAAAGCTGCAGCTGCCTCAACAACAACTATGAATTCACTTCACCATAATCATCACCACCACGGCCATGAAAGATCCAACATGTGTGGTGTTGGTGCTAACAACCATACCACCTCCGGTGCTGGCACCATTCAAGGCGACTCCGGTCTTGTGCTCACCACAGACCCGAAACCGCGGCTCAGGTGGACCGTCGAGCTTCATGAGCGCTTTGTTGATGCTGTCGCTCAGCTTGGAGGACCTGACAGTACGCTAGCTACCTCTCTTTAACATATATAGTCAATCCTTTTTAATTACACTACTTTCAAATATCGTATGTGATACTTATATGCTTTAGATCGATCTAGTCTATACAATATCATTTATATATGATTGTAAAATTAATTGTAGAGGCAACACCAAAGACAATCATGAGAGTCATGGGTGTAAAGGGTCTCACTCTTTATCATCTCAAGAGTCACCTTCAGGTATATATATAGATATTTCGAGTTATTTTCTTGCTCATCGATCTTTCACCTTTTAGTATTCACTTAATTACGATAACTGATTGGTTTCTACTCGTTCTTTTTCTTGGTTTCGATTGGGTTAATTTGGAAATAGAAATTCAGGCTCGGAAAGCAACCTCACAAGGAATTCAATGATCACTCTATAAAAGACAGCGAAAGAGGTGAGTTATATATATATATATATATATATATATATATATATATATATGATCGAACTCAATTCGATCTAATTCATATATATGATCATATATAACGGAAAAAATGGATGATTTAACGATTAAATTTCAGTAATGGAATCATGTGAATTAATTTGCCACGTACGTATACAGCTTCGGCTTTGGAACTTCAAAGAAACAGTAGTGCATCCTCTTCTGGAATGATGGGCCGAAGTATGAACGAGTAAGTGGTTACTTAATTAATTACGTATATATATTTTTTTCAATTCTGATAGTGTAGATTAATGTCGAATTTACTGGTGTAATTAATTAGGATGCAGATTGAGGTACAAAGAAGACTTCACGAACAATTAGAGGTGACATTCAATTCTTTCGATCTCTTACTAATTAGATATATGTTAAATAACAAGAAAATACTTATAAGATATTTGCCTTTTTTTTGTTGCCTTTTTGTAGGTGCAGCGGCATCTGCAGTTAAGGATAGAGGCACAAGGGAAATACATGCAGACAATACTTGAAAAGGCTTGTCAAACCTTAGCTGGAGATCAAAGCATGGCTGCTGCTGCTGCTGCTGGTGGAAGCACTTACAATAACAATAATAATGGTAATAAAGTGGTTGGAAACACTGGTGCACCAGGCATTGGAATGAATATGAATATGAGTATGAATATGAACATGAACATCAATGCAAGCACAAGCAGTACTAGTCATCTTGATCAACCACCACCAAGCCACCGTGGCGGTGGCGGCGTCATGCTTTTTCCCGGAGACCACGTCCCATCGCCTATCAAGGAGTTTGGGTCTCTCAATTTTCCATCCTTTCAAGACCTTAACCTTTATGGCACTTCACCCTCACCATCACCACCCGCCATCGCAACAGCAGGTATATATGTACTTCGTATATATAGTGCCCCTCTTAATTAGTCACTAATCATCAAAACTGTTAATCTGCTTAATAAAAGCAGATAAACAGTTTTGAGAGCGTTTGGAAACGGCTTATCCAAACATTCAATTATTAGATTGGGGGTTACGTTAAGTTTTAATTGATATGAGTTGTTATAGCACAGGTACTACGGGTGGCGGGCGAAAGAGCCCCCTAATGTGGTCAGACGAAGAACTGCACCTCCAAGATGACCACCATCACGGCCGCCACGCAGAGAATCATCATCATATTGGGGTGCTATCTAACAACAGTTCTGAAGGAGGAGGAGGAGGGGGAGATGGGTGTGATCTTGGTTCAGCTCATGTCCCCAGTCATATTTTTGAAACAAAGCCATTAACTTTAGCAAGTAGTCACAATATTAATATTAATGATCATCATCATCATCATCATCATTTGGGTTTAGGGCCGGTGGATCATCCGAAGAAGTTAGAGAGAACGTCGTCTCCAAGAAGACCACCGTTGTCATCGAATAGTTCAATGGATAACATGAGGGCAACTCTATCAACGGCTACTACTAACAGTAACTCCAATATGTCTCCACAAGGAAGAAGCTCTTCCTTCGGCTAATTAATTAAGCTTAATTACCTTCTAGATAACCATACATACGTATATTTATATTTGTGTGTGTTAAGTTAGTTTATATATATACACATATAATCTTTAAAATTCAGACACTTAATTACATATATAAATACTAGTTAAGAATAACTTCTTTGATCAGGTATTATAAATAGATTGTTAACGCTAATATATGTAGCTGGTTTTACCTATTGATCGAGCTGATCAGAGCCATAATTAAGTAAGATCGAATGAATGTAAAGATCGATCGAATTTGCTGTTGTTTTCCGGATGTTTGCATGCATGCATGATGTATTTTTGGTAATTAATTATATAATTCGTTAAGTTTGTTGTATGTAATCCCGTTATCGCAATTCATAGTTGTTTTTGAAGGTTAGGCTATCCGTTATACTCCCCCTTTCCCCTTTCCTTACCCACTGCCACATCAGCGCCACATCATTTTTCCTTCCCTTCTCTTTCCCTTACCCACTACACCCGTTATACATTCCCTTTAAAGTTAAAAAAAAACTAAAAAAAAAAAAACAAAAGAAAAGCCGTGATTGGGAGAGGGGGTGGGAATTGATTGTTTCACGCGAGTCTGAGAACCCGGAAGTCTCCTTTACCCGCCGAGTCTATAACACCCGTAATGGTGTTCCCCTCCAACTCGCAGCCTACTGGCCCGGCGAGTAGGGCACCACAACGGGCAGCCTTAAAATCTGATGATACTTAATAATTTAGATGTCCGTAAAAGTCAGACGTCAACCTCCCTTTATCATGTAAAATTTTACCATATATATGTTCTGTAACGTATTAAAATTATTAATATAAAAAACACTCCTTCGAAGATGTTGAGAATTCCGTCCCTCCTTATGTTCGATTCCTATATATGTTCATGCCAGTGAACTGCCTTCTTGAAGATCTTCTTGTTGCCATCAATATTCAAAGAGCAAAAAACAATAAACGTACATATGTTTATTGAATGTTTGTGCAATTCAGTATTTATAGTAAGAAGATTTATTGAACCATAATAAGAGATGATGAGTTACAAACACACAATATACATATATATATACAGACGACCTGTTGCCTATTGACCGCCACGACGGTTATGAGTTGGTTACTGTTGTGATCGATCACCGTATATACATCCTGATCTCTGTCTTTTTGGTTACTCTACCAACAATTTCTTCAGTACTGTTGTGATCGACCACACATCCTGGCTGATCTCCGGCTTTATTGGTTACTCCACCAACAATTCCACTATGTTCATACGGTTTTTTACCAAACCAAATCATCGTGAACTCTTAATTAGTAATCTTGAGGGTGCTGCAAATAACGTTCAAATAACTCCTTAATGAACGAATAACTACCTAGATACCCGAAACTCATAGCAATTTCCTTTCACTTTTCATCTCTTGATACAATATTGTATCCTCCATTCCTCCCAATCCAATAATTAGTTTGTACATGTCATATATGTTGGAATGAAAATAACAAAAACACACAAGATTCACCAAAGATTTATTCTTTTATTGCTTGAAATTACATCTGTTTACAATGACTCACTCTCTTCTACTCGAAAATCACTCTACGAAAACCCTGAAACTATGTACATATTTATAGGCTTGAATATGGCGGTTTTCTGGCGGTTATTCGCCGTCGGCGGTTACTGTGACGGCGGCGGTTGCCGGCTGACGGCCGTCGGCGGTGGTTGGGGGTGGTTGTGACTGTTACATAATAATAATAATACTAATAATAGTCTTAACATTCTTTTATGATTAAAACATTAAGGTCCAACATTTCCCCCCCTAATGTTTTAATCTCTTCCTTCTTCAAATCTTTAAACGATGATGAAATCATCATCAGTGGCCTGCTCCTTGTTGCTTTTGCTGCACACTTCCATTGGGTCTTCAGCTTGTTTTTCTTCAAGTTCTTCAAAGGTTACAATCAATCTCTCTCCGTTATTGAACTCCACTTTAGCTTCAACTTGTTCACCTTGTCCGAACATAATATGCACTGCATTCTCTTCACTGCAACAACCCCTATCTAATGGTTCTTCATCTTGCTTTTCTTTCATGTCTACGTCTTCAACTCCACCCGGTATATCCTCACTTTTAGGCAAGTTCTTGGCCATCTCTTCTCGTCCACCTAAGCAATCCTCAGCCTCCGGTGTTAACTCATCCAACGAGTACATCATGGCCGTCTCACAATATGCGTCTAAAAGTCACAAGTAGGTTGCACACACCTCACGTAAACCATTAGCAAATTCCCTAAGAAGTTTCAATACATTTGCTATTTGCTTCCAGTTGTTCTTCACAACCAAACAAGTATATCCGCCCAATCTTTTCACAGCCAAGTAAAGATCCAAGAGATTTATCTCAATCTCATTAATCTTTACTGGTATCACCCTTTCTTCACACAACAAGTAATCTTGATAAAACCACTTTATTAACTTTTCAAAATGCTCTTTTACTAGGACCTTGCATCCTTCTTTAATTTCATTCTCATTTATCTTCTTCATAAAACTTATTAGACAATCAAAGTCTCTCTTTAATGGTACTCTTTCATGTTCTTTGCCATTTGAAACATCCTCAATAAATGAATCAGCATAAGTAAAAGAATCAAAATATATAATTACCTCACTGATTGCTTTATCCTTGATGAGATCGAGTTGTTGCAAGTCCTTGTTGTAACACTTGTATTCCATGCTGTCATCACTATTATAACCTTCTTCATTACTTCCTCTCATGCTACCTTCCACGCTGGTATCCTCTTCATATTCATCTTCAAAGACCCTTTCAACATATGCCTTTGTATTTTTTATTTTCACTTTAAACCCTTGTACTATCAATTGGCTAAGACTTAACACATTCAAAGCACTATTCTTCACGAAATACACTCCTGGAATCAAATAGTTTCTAGATTCTGTTGATAGTACAATTTCTCCAAATCCTTCAGTTTTCAAACCCTTTTCTCCTGCACTGCTTGAACCTATCGCACCAGGTTTGAAATTCCTACACGCATTCATATTTGATGTCATATGGTGTGGGTATTCATTCGAGATATACCATATCTCGTCCCAGCCTCGTTGATCAAATCCTATAACAACCCAATTTGGTGATAAACGCCCAATTATACCACACGTCAACATTAGGGAGAGAAGAGTCACCAAACTACCTAGCCACCTGGCCGACTACGTCACGTGAGTTTGTTGGTCATCATGAGGGGTGTGGAGAGTTTGTTACTAATTATTAATTATTTGTTTTCCTTTTCAGTGGGATATCCAAAGGCTATATATAGAGCTCTGCATTGTAATTATCATTTTTATGGAATGAATTGCTCATCTTCTCTCAATTCTCTTGTTCCTTCCTTGTTTTTCCTGGAGTTTACCCTACTCGAAAGGGGCAATACTAACATCCTGCTAACCAAAGACTGCTGTCTGTACGGTTGTAATTTCAACAACACCCAATCACCAATGGCAAACTGTTTATCCCTTCGATGTTTGTTAGCTTGCTGTTGCATCCGATTTTGAGCTCGACAAAGGTTATCTTTTAATGAAGACAGAAGAATGGTTCGATGAGTAAGGGTAAGATCTAACTCAACATTGCTTGAATTTCCTTGCAGATAGTGAGGAATGGAAGGAGGTGGACGCCCATAAACTGCCTCAAACGGAGTCATTTTAATAGAAGATTGCCAAGCTGAATTGTAAGACCATTCTGCCCATGCTAAATAGCGATACCATAAACGAGGTTCATCTGAAACAAAGCACCGAAGGTAGTCTTCAAGACACCTGTTAAGAACTTCCGTTTGCCCATCGGATTGCGGGTGATAAGCACTACTCATTGCAAACACCGTCTTGTTAAGAGAGAACAATTCGGACCAAAACTTGCTTAGAAAAAGTGGATCCCTATCGCTCACAATGGACTTAGGGAACCCGTGCAGCCGGATAAAGTTGGTGGTAAAAATATCAGCAAGTTTCTTGGCATCCATTTTTGGAGGTAAGGCGATGAAATGGGCGGCTTTCGAGAAACGATCGACAATGACCAAGATAGACGACTTCCCCATTGAAGAAGGTAAACCCGTAATAAAGTCCATCGAGATTTCATCCCAAACAAACTCCGGAATGGACAATGGTTGCAACAGGTCCCAAGGGTGGCATAGTACTGTATTTAACCTGTTGGCATTCCCGGCAGGAAGAAATGAAGTCGGCAACTGATTGTTTTAAATGTGGCCAATAAAAACTTAACGATATGCGTGCCAAAGTGCGCTTGTTCCCGGCATGGCCTCCTGTTGGAGAGGAATGAAATTCCTGCATAATTTTATGTTTGAAATCTGCAATGTCGGGTACAAAGATTCGATTTTTAAAATATACCAATCCTTGTTTGAAAGACAAAGAAGGTGTGGCAGCAGTGAGTGAGGCTACAAATTTCTTTCCCTCCTCTGTACTTGACCAATAATGTTTGAAGTCCTCCAGAAACGCAAAAATCGGAGAAGAGACATTGGAAATATGGAATAAATCTTGGCGAGACAACGCATCAGCAGCTGCATTCTTTGAGCCTGAGCGATACACAATGTCGTAATCGAACCCCAGCAGTTTAGTAAGCCATTTTTGTTGTTCCGGTGTTTGGATGGTTTGGGTCAATAATGATTTGAGACTTTGATGATCGGTGATAATGGTAAAGTGTCTGCCAAGCAAATAGTGACGCCATTTTGTAACAGCCGATGTGATTGCAAACATTTCCCGGGCATACGTTGATGATGATTGCAATCGTGATGATAGCTTTTTGCTGAAAAAAGCGATCGGGTGTTTATTTTGACTTCGAATTGCCCCGATGGCTACTCCCGAAGCATCGGTCTCTACCACAATGGGTTGTGTAAAATCTGGAATTTGTAAAACTGGAGCAGAGGACATAGCATGTTGTAACTGAGTAAAAGCTTCAGCCTGTGTAGCTCCCTACAAAAAGTTATCTTTTTTGAGAAGCTCCGTTAATGGGGCTGCCAAGGATGCGTAATTCTTCACAAATTTGCGGTAATAGCCGGTAAGGCCTAAGAACCCGCGCAGTTGCTTGATGGTAGTGGGCAGAGGCCATTGCTTGATGGCCTGAATCTTATCTGGATCAGTAGCAACCCCTGCTTCTGAAATAATATGGCCCAAAAATCCAATAGAATTTTGACCAAAAGAGCATTTGGATTCCTTGACAAAGAAGCGGTGTTTCTGCAAAAGGGTTAGCACATGGGATAGATGGTGTATATGCTCTGTGAATGACTAACTATATACGAGAATATCATCGAAAAAAACTAAAACAAATTTCCTCAGTTCATTTCGAAAAAGGGTGTTCATTGAAGCTTGAAATGTAGATGGTGCATTCGCAAGGCCAAAAGGCATTACAATGAATTCAAAGTGGCCATCCGTAGTTCGAAAAGCGGTTTTTGAAGTGTCACCGGGGTGTAGCCGGATTTGAAAATATCCTTGTCGCAAATCTAGTTTTGAAAAAACTTTTGCACCATGTAATTCATCTAATAATTCATTAATTGTAGGAATGGGAAACCTGTCTTTTATGGTAATGGAATTCAATGCTCGATAATCAACACAAAATCTCCAAGTTCCGTCCTTCTTTTTAACTAGGAGTACCGGCGACGAGAAAGGGCTGGTACTGGGTTTAATCACGCCTTCCTGGAGCATTTCAGAAATGATACGTGTAATTTCCGTGCGCTGAAACTGAGGGTAACGATAGGGTTTGACATTAACGGGTTTGGAATTCGGGATAAGATGGATATGGTGATCATGGAGTCTGTGGGGTGGTAATTGAGTTGGAGCCTTAAAAACCTCATGAAATTGAGCTAGAATAGTGGTGATAGCAGGGTGGATTGTAGGTTGGAACAGGGAGGTCAGAAAATGATAGGAAGGTGAAAGCGAGAATAGTGTTCGTGTCCATGGCACGACGAATGTGGGAATGGGAAGTGGCTGTGATAGGCGATAAGTGATTGCCGGTAATAGTAGTGGCTTGGCCGTTATGGGTAAAAGACATAGTGAATTCAGAATGATTTGTTAATACAGGGCCTAGGGTTCGTAACCAGGAATGTCCCAATACTAAATCATAACCATGAATTGGAAGGATATGCACATCAGATACAAAATCAGAATTCTGAATAGAAAAGGGTACCAAAGGGATAAAGCCTTGAGTTTGGAGAGTATGGCCATTTCCTACTTTGACCATGAATGTGGAAGGGTTAGGTTTGGGAAATGAAATCAGCTTTAAACAATCAGGATGAATGAAGTTTTGACTACTTCCACTATCAATTAAAGTCGAGAGTGGTTTACCTTGGATGAAAGATGTACAACGGAAGGTAGTTGGTTGAGTTTCACCGGTGAAAGAAGGAAGAGAAATCGAAAGCAGATCAGCGTGGAGGTCATGAGGGGTAAGTAGATCGATCAGCGGGTCGGGTTGAGGAAAATATTGTGGTTGATCTAAGGGATTAGGTGGGTCGGTTGAAATCAGGTCGGATTCTGGATAATGGACTAAAGAATAGAATTGGGCCTTGCATTTGTGATTTGGGCTAAACTTATCATCGCATTTGAAACAAAGTCCCTTATCTTTTCGAATTTGGACTTCTGCAGGAGATAATTTTCGGAAATTGGGTAGGCTAGGGTTTGGGTGTGAATGACTTATTGGGTTTGTACCTTTAGCATTGAGGTTTGTACTACCCAAATACGGAGAGGTGGGAGTGTTGGAGTACGGTTTTGAAGCAACGGTGTTTGGAGTGGAAGTGGGAGTACGAAAAACTTTGTAAGCAGGGTTGGATGAAGATTGAGATGCGATTTTATCTTCAATCAAACGAGCCAATCCCATGGCTTCAGCAGTGGTATTAGGTTTAATAACTTGTAATTCACGATGAATATCAAGTTTAAGACCAGATAAGTAAATGTTAAGCAGAGATCGAGGTGATAATTCATTGACCTTATTAGAGAGTTTTTCGAATTCCGAATTATAAATAGCGATTGAAGAAGTTTGAGATACCTTGAATAAAGCAGCTTCGTGATTAACGAAAGAAGATTGACCAAATCGAAGTTCCAATAAACGGCAGAACTCTGGCCATGTGGTGACTTGTTGATTCTGGGAAAGCCAATTGAACCAGCTTAAGGCTTCTCCTCGAAAGAAGAACGAAGCCAAGTGGATGCGATGATAATCTGGAGTGTTCTGAAGGAAAAAATAGCGCTCTGTCTGGAGGATCCAATCGGAAGGATTAGTACCGTCAAATGTAGCAATTTCTAATCGGAGTGGGCGTGTTTCGAATGGAGGAGGTTATGGATTTGGGTTGTAGGAAGGAATAAATGGTTGATTATAAGGATGATGAACATAAGGTGGGATAATCCGTGGTGGAGTGTGGAATTGGGTATGAAGTGGAGCTGATGGTGATGGAAGATGAAATTGATTAGGGAACGGGACTGTTAGCGATGGAAGAGAAAAACCGGGCTGAAAGGGAAATGGAAATGAGAATGATGATGAAATCGGAATCGAAGACGTAGATGGAATCGGTGATGAGATTGTGGTCGAATGCGGTGGATGAGTGTGTGAAGATGATGATGCAGAGAAAGGGGAATGAAACCCAGGTGGGTGTGGTGGTGTGGGCGGAGGTGGTGGATCCTCTGGTTGTTTCTGAATTTTAGCCATATTCACAAGAAGATCATGCATAGAGCTGGTGAGGTTTGAGATTTGTGAATTGGTATTCTGAGTTGTCTCAAGGAGTTCGGCTATGGATGCATCATGACTAGCAATTGAGTTTTGCAGTTGGGTTGTGAGGGTGGTTAGAGAATTAATACTCTCCTCTGTAGTTTGCCGGCGAGGAGGCATCGGAAAAGGGTTGATGGAATGAAGAGAATGGAAGAAGAACAATGAAAGCACCAATGTTAGTATTGCCCCTTTCGAGTAGGGTAAACTCCAGGAAAAACAAGGAAGGAACAAGAGAATTGAGAGAAGATGAGCAATTCATTCCATAAAAATGATAATTACAATGCAGAGCTCTATATATAGCCTTTGGATATCCCACTGAAAAGGAAAACAAATAATTAATAATTAGTAACAAACTCTCCACACCCCTCATGATGACCAACAAACTCACGTGACGTAGTCGGCTAGGTGGCTAGGTAGTTTGGTGACTCTTCTCTCCCTAATGTTGACGTGTGGTATAATTGGGCGTTTATCACAGGAGCTCACATAAATTGACTAAACGTTATTTTGGGCCTTACAAAATTCTTGCCAAAGTCGGGACTGTTGCATACAAACTTGATTTGCCACCAACAGCCGTTATTCATCCGGTATTTCATGTTTCATTATTGCGTGAATACAAGGGTCCTCTTCCAACTTCTCTAGAGCCTTTACCACCCACCCAACCTGCATGCTTAGTGCCGGAATCTATTATAACTGTTGATCATGCTACTGATCCACCAAAAGTATTGGTGAAATGGTTCAATTCTACAGAAGAAGAAGCTACTTGGGAACCACTTCCGGAATTTAAAAAGAAATACCCAAACTTTGACCTTGAGGACAAGGTCAATTTCAAAGAAGGGAGGAATGATAAACGCCCAATTATACCATACGTCAACATTAGGGAGAGAAGAGTCACCAAACTACCTAGCCACCTGGCCGACTACGTCACGTGAGTTTGTTGGTCATCATGAGGGGTGTGGAGAGTTTGTTACTAATTATTAATTATTTGTTTTCCTTTTCAGTGGGATATCCAAAGGCTATATATAGAGCTCTGCATTGTAATTATCATTTTTATGGAATGAATTGCTCATCTTCTCTCAATTCTCTTGTTCCTTCCTTGTTTTTCCTGGAGTTTACCCTACTCGAAAGGGGCAATACTAACATTTGGTGTCGGTATGATCAGATCATCGCAAAACATCCCCGTTATTTTCTGCGTTTTTTTCAGGTCATTCATCTTCTTCATGTGTTTCATGTTTGACTTCTCTGTTTTCTTATTTTTGAAAACAACTCTCCTATTTTTGTTTGGACAGTTCCAAAATGCATGACCACGCATGAAACATATATAACAACGTGATTCTTCATCTTTCTATCCAACTTAACAGAGGGTCGTACTTTACTTACATTGAAATCGGTGTCTCGAAGGTTTAGTAAAACCATTCTCTTCAACACTTCGTTCCTCCGTTGGTACCAAAGCCTTTGTTTGAATCGATCGTTGCTTCTTGCAACTTGATCGATTTATCGTACTGATCGAAACAATTCGATGTTCCTGTATTCGATTTCAAAAACGCAGCCTTATACATCAAGTCCTTCATCTCTGATTTCGGAATCGTTCCTGTATTTCCAGAAAGCATTCTCGAGTCTTTGTTCTCGGTCTTCAAATTCATTGTCTTCACGTCTTGAATCGCTTTTCCTAGAATCCGACTGCCGCTCTGATACCATGTTCAAATGAAAATAACAAAAACACACAAGATTCACCAAAGATTTATTCTTTTATTGCTTGAAATCACATCTGTTTTCAATGACTCACTCTCTTCTACTCGAAAATCACTCTACAGAAACCCTGAAACTATGTACATATTTATAGGCTTGAATATGGCGGTTATTCATCGCCGGCGGTTACTGTGACGGCAGCTGACGGCCGCCGGCGGTGGTGGGGGTGGTTGTGACTGTTACATAATAATAATAATAATAATAATAGTCTTAACATTCTTTTATGATTAAAACATTAAGGTCCAACAATATAAGAAAATTTCCACACCTGCCAATGTCGGTGGAAGTTTTATTTCTTTTCCACTTTTAATTTTATGAAACCATACAACCATATCTTTGAATTTCTTTGAGAACAATTTCTGGTTTTTATAAGCAGTTTGGTTTGCATTCGCGAAAACCATGAAGGTAATGAATTCATCTATGGTTTCTACCATTAGAGCTACCACGTTCCCATCGATTTCTAGTTGTTCTTCGGTCATATTTGAATTGGCTTTAGGTTTCTATGATAACTGTACTTCCGAAGAGTTTACTTGAATTAGTTTTTGTAAATTTGCCTTTACCATGTGGTCCTTCCTTCTGAATTTCACAACTATGTGTAATCTTGCATTTTAAATCACTGCCCTCGATCTCATATCCTTGTAGTATCAATTGCTCCATACAAATGTTATCCCATGATCCTTGATCGGTTCCTTTGACTAAGTACTCACCATTAATGATAACCCGTTCACGTTGTGCTTGTACATATGGTTCCAGTGGATCGAGTATTTGATCAAACTGATCCTTGATCCTTGAAAAAAGTTCAGTTTCTTTATGCACATATTGCTTTCTTGCTTTCGATCTTCTTTATTTGGACAATCTCATGTGAAATGTCCCCTTGTCTTGTAACGATAACATCTTGATTTCTTGTTTCTTTTTCCGCAGACCTCTTTGTTGTTGCGTCGATCTTGACATAAATCCATGAGTTCCAACTTCTTACTGATGCCTTGTAACTTCCTCAATCGTATGTTTTGTAGTTTTTTATTAATCCATGCACATTTTCCCTTTCACTCGAACCAGCGGCTCTGATACCACTATTAAGAATTCTATCCCTCCTTATGTCCCATTCCTTTGTTCAGGCCAATTAACTGCTTTCTCAAAGATCTTCTTGTTGCCATCGATATTCAAAGACTCAAGGATTTACAATAAGAAGATTTATTGAACCATAATAAGAGAGGATGATTTACAAACAGGCAATATACATACATACATATATATACACACACACACGCACATACACATACATACGACCTGTTGCCTATCAACCACGACGGTTACGAGATGTTTACTTCCTAACTGCAACAATGATGTATCTTCTGACACATCTTTATTTATTTACATAATAATACTACGAATACATATACTAATATTTTAAGTGCCAAAAAACGATAATGACATATAAAACCAATAGAAATAAACCCTACCTGTTACCCAATACCGTCCTCCCTTTTCAAAACGGTATGACTGGTAATTTTGACACGAACCCTAAATCTGATAGAAAAACCAAACCCGATATGTGTAAATACAAACATGATATGAAAGTAAAATAATAAGATAAGAAAATGACACAAAAAACATAAACAGGTTCTGGTAAGTCGATCAACCTAAAAATGACCCAATTTATTATAAAATAAAGTAATAACTAAAAGTAAAAATTAAACATAACATAATTTTTCAATACTAATAAAGGTAAGGTGAATATTTTTTTTGTCAATAAATGATTATTATCTAATGCTCTCCACAATATGATGGGCAAGTAGAAAATTAAACGTTATAATTGAATCGAAATTTACGATTAACGAATAAAAAGTAAAAACACAAGAGAAAAGAAAAATATATACTAAAGAAAATTTCATGGCGACTAGGCAGAAATCGATTAGCTGTCTAAGTGGCAACAAAAAGTGTGGAGTGGCAATAACTACAGTGACAAGAGGTAGCTACAAATATGGCGGTAATGCTAGCAAGAGAAGCGAGCTATGATGACAACGGCAAAAGCTATAATTACCACAACTGCAAAGGAAAAAATATAATCTATTTTTATGTATAATGAATCCTTGGGGTAGGAGGTAAAGATAATAAGAAAGAAAATCGTCATTCAAGAGAGACAATGGAGAGAATAAATGTGACGGTGGTCATCCATAGTTCGGCGGCAGCAGCATAATTGAAATGGAAAGGAAAAGTGAATATATGGCATGAACCTAAAAAAGTTTGATACACACAATAGAATTAAAATTTAAAAATTCGATACTCACAATAATAAAACGTAACAGTTGGATAAGTATACGTGAATTAACCCCTAAAAAATTTAAATGGATTATAAACATATTTTTAAATAATATAACTAAAACTTTGGTTAAATATAATATTTTAAAATATTATAAAGAGTAAATATAATATTTATAAATTAAGGTGTGCAAATATTTAAAATGTAAAAAAGACCAAATTATCTCTAATAATTTTGATTTAAATTAAATATTTTTAACTTTTAAAAGTTAAAATCAAAATTTAATTTTTAATTTAAATAGATGGTTAAGATTTAATTTACACACCTGCCCATTTAACTTGTAAAAAACGTGTTATTGTACTCATTTTGTTGATTTTGACCTGCAATATGAGGTTATCTTTCTCCTAATTTTCTTCACTTCGAAATCGGAACTTTGAAACCAAAATTCTCCATGTATAGTAAACGAAAGCAATGATTCTTGACTCTATGAAAATGTAATCGAGTTGTCTATAAATTTAATACCAAAAAATGAATAAAAACGAGTTAAAAATATGTCAAATCATCAAAATACCGTAAGGCTGTTGAATAGGGTCATTATCAACTTTAATTAGCAATTTCGTGGCATACACTTGATGGTTTTTCATGAATTTAGTGTCCTTTAAAAGGTAAAAAAATAGATAACTTATAAAAAAAATTATGTAAAATGATCAAGAATTGAAAAAAAAAACTTCTTTTTTTGCCCTGTTTTCGAACCAAATTAGCCCCAAGAAAATCGACACTTTGATATGAAATTCTCCATGAATACTTGACGAAAATGTCATTTGAAAAGTATAATGATAATTTATAAGATCTACAAAAAAAATCACGCGAAACGAGCAAGAATCGATCAAAAAATGTCAAGAACAGGCTAGCTGAAACGGGGTAAACAAGTTGCAAGTCGCGAAATGGGCATATCGACACGTTTTTGTAAGTTAAATGGGTAGGTGTGTAAAAAAAAGTTGATGTACGATAATAAAACTTGAGAAATTTTTTTTTTATCTAAAGTAATTTAACCCTAATGTATAATCAAAATGAAGGATAGGATTATATAATAATAATGACTTAAATTAATGTTTTATTTATATTTAGAGAAGATATATATTCGGCGAAAGAGACATGAATCGTTAAATAATTATATAACCATACATTTTCAAGGAAAAAAACAATTTTATAATATATATTAAATTTCATGTTTGTCATCAAAATATGGATCGGGAGGCTGGGTTCACTGGTAAGGACTTCCTCTGTTAGGTGTAGGGGTGTAATTGAGCCGAGACAACTCGTGATCGACTCGAGATCAACTCGAAAAATATTCGAGATCGACTCGTTGTTACCGAGTCGAGCTCGAGCTCGAGCTACTCGAGTAGTAAGCCGAGTCGAGTTCGAGCTTCATCATACTCAGCTCGCTAGGCTCGCGAGCCTAATCGAGTATTTATAAAAAGACTTTTTTACCCTTAATAAATATAAGTATTACATATTTACCCATTGTATATAAAACCAAAAAACCCTAAATCCCTAATCAGATGGTACACCTCCAGCCTCCAGCCTCCTTCCTTCGTTCCTCGGTTCCTCCTTCCAGGAGTAAACGATTTCACATAATCGAGTAAACGGTGGTTGTCGTGGTTCCAGGTTTCTTCCACGGTTCTTCCTATTCCACTTTCCACCGCCAATCACACACACCTTCACCGGAGATTTGAGGTATGCAGTTTTCTTGATTCCATTAATCCATTTATTCGACATTTTGACCACAGTTTTTTGATTCACATTCGATTTTCGAATATGAGGTAACAGATAAATACATTTTCCTTCTACTATTTTAGTTGGCTTTTTCTTCCACCATTTTCACCTTCGATTGTCAATTTGCCACTTGGGAGTCAGGACTAGTTGATTGCTTTGTTCCTCGTTCGAATACCAACTACCAAGGCGATTTTGAGGTAAGTAACATTGACTCTAATATAATCTCTGTTTATACTTGACAATAGACACTCTCGACAGTCGAAGTGTAGAATTATTTTGTATCTGTTATGTGATAAAGTAACTATTTTATCGATTGTTTTGTGACTCAGTGTTGTATAGCTTTTAACTACAATTGAGGTAACTATTTTGTGACTCACTGTTGTTTAAATGTTTCTGAATTGAGCAGTGTGTTGCAGCATTGATATGTTAATGGAACAACAAGATCAGTTGAGGTAATTAACTTTGACTATAATATAATCGCTGTTGTTTAATTGTTTCTGACTCAATGATCAGCTTAAATGCTTGTTTAATACCTGCTTATATGCAAAGCTACTGTAGGTCTTCTTAACCCTCTACAGAACATAGAAAAGTCTTCAAGAATGTAATCAAATAACAGCAGGCATGTCATATTGTCATCATTATGCTATTGTTACAAAACTTAAAACTCTTAACCAGAAAGAAACTATCATAGTACCTATAAAGGGTGGTAACAATCACAGATGTTTGCTTATGTTCAACAATGCTTTTTCAACCATACATGAAAATATAGAGTTCTTGAATCTTATTGCTGGTTTCCTACCTTCATATGTAAACTGATTTCCTGTGGTCATCTTTGATTTTCATATTCTTTTTTCACAGCATAGTAGCCATTTGACAGTAGGATTTTTTATCATTAAGGACAAACTTGAATATATAGATCGAGCTAAGATATATGATTGTGTGTATATTGTAGAATCTGTTTTTTTATTTAGTATCCTTTGCTGAATGTTTTCATTTGTGTGGTTATTTATTTTGGTTATTTATTTCTATTTTATTTCATGTTTTTACAGGTGTTTGCCGAGTTGTTTGGTGTTGTTGCTTTCCGGTTCAAGATGAGAAGATTAAAACACATAACATGCTTAATGGAATATGTATTTTAGAGTATTGTTCAAGACTTAATGTTGTTGTTTCTATTTTTTTCACTCAAGTTGTATTTTATACTTTCGGTAACGTTTTTTGGAGACATAAATTCTGTTTCTATTGCTATATTTTACCAGAATATATAGATTATTATGTGCAAAGTAAAGCCTGTTAATTAATTTTTAAAAATTAAAAAAAGTCCGAGTCGAGTCGAGTCGAGCTCGAGTATGTCGAGTACTTCATCGAGCTCGAGCTCGAGCCTAAAATGTAAAGCTCGGTCGAGCTCGAGTCGAGTTTCGAGCTCGAGTATTAGATTGCGAGTCGAGTTCGAGCTTGCTAGTACTCGGCTCGGCTCAGCTCGATTACACCCCTAGTTAGGTGGGAGGTATGGAGTTCGAATCCTAGCAGATACAAATAATTGATTTTTTATTTTGCCACTTTCTCTTTTTTTTAAAGCTTTGTATTTTTTAACCCTTTTTTGTCCTTTTTTACTTATAATATCTTAAAAATATAGATTTCGAATTTTAATCTTTTTTTTTTAATTCTTTTTAATTTTTGTATTCTTTTTAACCATTTTTTTAACTTCTATTCTTATAAACCATCATCTCTATCTTTTTTTCAATTTTCTTTTGCTTAGCGTAAATTTTATATATACGTTTTCTATAATTTATGTAAACAATATTTTTTTAACTTCTATTTTTATAAACCACCATCTCTATCTTTTTTTCAATTTTCTTTTGCTTAGCATAAATTTTATATATACGTTTTCTATAATTTATGTAAACAATATTTAATATATTTATTTAAAAGATAAAAATAATTTTAACTCTATTTCGATTAAACTTTAAAACTTTTTTTGTAATATTTTAAATTTAACACTTATGCTTATTATGTTGAAACCGTTAACCTTTATTCTTAAATTGTATAAGCATTAAAGTTTAAGTTAGTTTGATTTAACCATTAAACTTTGTTTTTAGAATGAATCATATGTAGGTATGTATCATCTTATACAATGATCATTTACTCAACCATTCGAAAAAAAATTAAACCAATTAACTTAGTTTTCTATGACGAAAATAATGTTAAAGTATAAAAGCAAAATACCTTAATACTTTGAAAGGTTAGGTTTTTTTAAAATAAAAGTACATGTTAAACCGAATTAATCTTTCAATTTTAGAGTTAACAATTTATAGATAAAGTCAAACAATTAAATCAAAATATATAGTCTTAAACTCCAATGACGACATAATCGGGAAATAAAGTTTAAATGTTAAACCAAAATAAAGCTTCAATTTTAAGGACTAAACCATATTAACCCTTTTGGTAAGAAGTTTAATTAGTAATTATGTCATTCTTTTGTTTTAGTTTTTGTTTAAATATTATATTTATGTACTTTTTTACATATTGTATTCTTATATTTTTTTGTATTTCTTATATAAACAATATATGTTATATTTAATCACTTCTCATGTAATTTACAAACTACTGTAAATGTTCTAATAAAAAGTTATATTATTACTGTATATTTTTTCCTAACAACTATATTATTAGTATATATTAATCACTTCTCATGTGTCTCATACGATGATTATGTTTAAAGAAACAATAATTCAAGTATGTTTTACTTTTTACTTCTCATATGGTCTTAGTATATTATACTACTTAAAGTGGGTTTTTTTAAAGTTAAATTTGATGGGTAAATATAAGTTTTTTGAAGATGAAAAAGTCAATCTTTTATCTATAAGATTTGAAATCTCTTTTGACTTTTTTGTTTCATTATTATTGCATCATATTATAACCTTAATCCTGTGATTATATTTTTCAATCACGCGTTTGATTATATTTGGATGTCTTTTTATATAATAATTAATATATTATCATGTAGATCAACCTAATCCTATAATTTATTTTGATAATAAAATTTTATATTTATAAACCCGGCGCAGCGGACAAGCTATAAATTAAATCCTAGTTATGTACAAATTGTAGCATATGAAATATTATTAAAAAGGAAATTAAAAGCTAATATGAATTTGTGGGTGATATAGGAGGAAGCTAACGTTTATCTAATGAAGTCCGTGAGGGCACGACCCACGTAAACGTATATTTTTGCTACTTGCTCCTATAATTAATGAGAGGCTGCGTCCACTTTCCAATTTTTGGTCATATTACATAGTTTGACTTTTGACTATTTTTGTATGTCAAATTAAAGCTATCTTTGACATTATTTTAGTTTCTTCGATCAAGTGGATAAGACCGTATACGTACGTATTATTTGTATCTTTGGCCGGAATTCATATACGACTACTCAATCATTAATTTCTTTAATTTAACACACACCACACACGCACACGTACGTACACATTTCACATGTGTTTCAAAAACATCTTATCTAATCATTCAATTTTATATATCAAAACTAATTAAATAAATATCCAAGATATTTAATGATTTTAAAGATTAGTTAAAGAGTCATTACAAGTATGGATGGCCGAAGAAGACATTTTTCTAATTATTTTGTGAAAATGATTATGAGTGGTTCAGTATGTTTTATAATTATAAATCTTCTTACTTGTTCGATCGACTTTATCAAGTTTCATGATTTATTGAGCAATAAGAAAAATAGAAAGACTCGGTATTTAGTTTTGTTCAATTCAAAGCTCACATAAAAAATAAAGTCCTGAAATTTTAAATATTCAATCATATGTGATTCGGTATATAACCACATGTGATTGTAAAAGCATCACATGTTAATTACGAAAATGTTACTCCGTTCAAAATTTTAAAATAAAATCTAGACCATTGATGAGACTGATTCAAAGGCTAAGATTAGTCTCTCATGACTATAAATTAAGTATGCATTATATTGAACATTTCTCACTCGATATTAATTAAGATATAAATCCATTTATTTGATCATATGATTATAACATACACTACAGAATACGACTATACAAGTTGCAACATGCCTGCATATAAGCTGGATATGTATAAAGAATATCATTAATTAACCAAAGTTTCAAGCTTTTACATGAATATTATGTGTATAATATAGCTTACTTACATATATAAAAAAATAAAGAAAAAGAAAATCTTGTATATATCAAAAGTAAATATATCTCTGTATCTTTGGTGATCATCCATCAGTTGGTGCTTGATAACCAGATGGAGATCACAAGTATTTGCAACTATCAGAAAGACTAGACTGGAGATTCTGCAGGCTAAAGGAACTGGTTAACCAACTCGCCACGGTCTCCAGAACACGAAACCCGTAATAGCTCACCATCTCATACGATTTCTTCAAGTAAACTCTGTGTTTCTGCGTGTCTTCACGGTCACCAAAAACACTTGCTCTACAAAGTGGGCAGTTTGGATGGTCTTGTAACCATGCTTCCAAACACTCCACATGAAACCCATGTCCGCATCTTTCCAGACTCGCAAACCTTTCTCCAAACGCCACCTCCGACAAGCAGACGATACAGTCCACTCGAGAGCTATCGATACCAACCTCCTTCATCTGCATGTCGACGGTCTTGTCATCATCACAGTTGACCACCGTGTCTAACCAAGACTTGATCGGCGTGGTTATGGAGTCAACGAAGCCTGCTATCATAATCATCATCATCATCATCTTGATATATATATATATATATATATATATATTTATGAACAAGTGCTAGCTAGCTATCGATCTGTATGAGTTTTTGGTTGAAAGAAAAGTGTTTTTTGGATCAGTTTTGTTGAGGATATCTGGTGGCACGTATGCAAAAAGTGAGTTCGTGTGGACGTATTTATAGGCAGGTGTTGGCTGTGATTTTGGAAAGGGTTAAAAGTATGAAGTATATATATAAGCAAATTGGGTATGAATTCCTTTAGAAGAAAGAGTACGTATGCATTTAATGCAAGGTGTGCTACATGTAATTTCTAAATGAGGTTGCCATATATATATATTATGGTAGGCCATGTGAATTTAAAGATGCCATTAGTTACCCTTCTAGATTTTTATTCCTATACAGTTAAAGCACATTTTTGTCATTAGTCGACTTATATAAAAAAATAAAAATAATAATAAAATATATATAACTTCTGGCCGTTTGTGGCTAACGGAAAAAGGTCGTTACTAATTAAGCGTTATAAAGAATAAAAATCTAATACTCAAGATTCAATTTTAAGTTAGTTAAAAAATTTATCTTTCAATTCGATGCTACTAGTTAAATTTTTATGCCACTGGTGACTTTCTGGATCCAACTAAAAACCCGATTAAACCGATCAAAATATTTTTTATTTTTATTATTGTGAAGTGTTACAGTCACTACAAATCTTGAATTTGTAGCTAATTTATACATGTGTGTAAATTGGTGCGTCGTAAGGCTGCCTAGTCAACGTCTGAAAGTAGTAAAGAGTGCGGGGCATAGATGTTGTAGTTGATCGAATCATATAAAATAATATTTTGAAAAACGACAATTTAAAATATATCTTTCATGTATAAATACGCGTTCGTAACGTTCTTTTTCAATATTCCCGTGTAGCCCCCACACCTATTTGCAACCCTTCACTTAATGCACTTGACTTATATATGCGCGCTATTAGAAAATTCCAAGAAACCATGTATATATACATGTTAGTCAAAAAAAAATATACATGTTAGTCAAACATACTTAATTACCATATTCAGTTACAATTTTTTGAGCTACTAATTGTTGAAATCAGAGAAATATGCAAAATATATTCAAGGATCAAAATACAATACATAAAACACAAAGAAAAGGGCCTATATATAACAAACCCTAACGCTAACAGTGGGCCTAGTTAAACGGGTCTTTATTAAGCTAACATCCCCCCTCAAACTCATAATGCTACTGCTAAATGCATTGAGAGTTTGTCAAATAGAAAACGGAAGCGTAAAATTGAATGCGCCTTAGTGAATATATCTGCAATCTGTAGAGCAGAAGGAACAAACGGCAAAGAAATGGTCCCAAGTTGAAGATGGTGACGAGTGAAATGACAATCGGTTTCAATATGCTTGGTTCGTTCATGAAAAACGGGGTTGCGAGCAATTTGGATAGCACTTCTGTTGTCGCAATGTAGAGGCGTCGGATGATTTAAACTAACACCCATGTCTGCAAGTAACCGTCTCAACCAAACAATCTCACAAGTAGTCAAAGCCATGGCACGATACTCAGCCTCTGTAGAAGATCGAGATGTAACCTCTTGCTTCTTACTCTTCCATGAAATAAGAGAATCACCCAGAAAAATGCACCATCCAGTAGTGGACTTACGATCATTAGGATCACCATTCCAATCAGCATCACAATAAGCACGCAAGTCTAAGGATGATGTAGATGGAAACAAAAGAGACTGAAACTGAGTGCCCCGAAGATACCTGAGAATACGAAGAACAACAGCCCAGTGAACAGTAGTTGGAGCTGAAACAAATTGACTAACAACGTGAACTGCATGAGCAATGTCTGGTCGAGTGACCGTAAGATACACCAAACTCCCAACTATTGTGCGATACAAACTACAATCAGTCAATGGAACTCCATCCGATGGGGAATACCAAGCACTAGTCTCAAGAGGAGTATCAACAATCTTATTATCAGTAAGACGAGCACGCTCAAATAGATCAGCTATATACTTTGACTGAGACAAAAGGTAACCTTTTGATGAAGAAGCAACTTCGATACCCAAAAAATAATGCAGATGTCCCAAGTCTTTCATAGAAAAACGAAGAGACAACTCGGACTTCAAGAACTCAATCCCATCATAATCATCACCTGTAATAATCATATCATCAACATATAAAGATAGTAAAATACGTCCGACACTTGTTTTCCTCACAAACAATGCAAAATCATGATGACTAGCCACAAATCCAAGAGAGATAATTGTTGTAGAAAATTTATCAAACCAAGCACGAGGAGCTTGTTTGAGACCATAAAGGGCCTTTCGAAGTTTGCAAACTTCACCAGATTTGTGAGAAACACCTGGTGGTGGGGTCATATAAACTTCCTCATGTAAATCACCATTCAAAAAGGCATTTTTAACGTCCATCTGAAAAATCTTCCATTGGGAAACTAAAGCTACTGCAATCAATGTACGAACAGTAGTCATCTTTGCCACAGGAGCAAATGTCTCCTCATAATCCAATCCATACTCCTGGGTATATCCTTTAGCAACAAGTCTAGCTTTATATCTCTCAATTGATCCATCTGATTTCGTCTTGATTTTGTATACCTAGCGAGAACCAATAGGGCGTTTTCCTGGAGGCAATGGAACTAGGTCCCATGTATGAGTCTGATGCAAAGCAGCAAGTTCTTCAGCCATAGCATTTTGCCAAAGAGGATCACAAACAACTTCTTTAAAAGAACAAGGCTCATGAAGACGATGAATAAAAGCAATGAATGCAGCAAACGAATCAGAGTAAGATGAATAAATAAAATCTGGTAGTTTAGTAGACTTACTATTACGCTTGGGTCTAGCTTGTGATGGAGGAACCGTAACCTCAGGAGATGATTGATCAGTCGCAGGAGGGGAATCAACAGATGCCGGAACAGATTCTAGGATTGGATCCGGAATGGATTCTGAAACAGGTGTAGAAGTAGGGGGTGTCTTCAGATTCGAAGGGATCAATCTGAATAAGATCAGATTTAGTCAAACAATGTAAACTAGCGGGAACAGAGAAAAACGGAATATGTTCTAAAAACACAACATGACGAGAGACGTATAACTTTTGACTAACGGGATCAAAGCAACGATATCCCTTTTGACTAACTCCATAACCCAAAAATACACACAAAGCAGACTTGGGTGATAATTAGTACGTTCAACATGTGGTTTAAGGACAAAACAAGTACATCCAAAGACACGCAAACTAGAGTAATCAGGTATATGACCATACAATTTTTCAAAAGGAGATAAACCAGAATTATGTGAAGTGGGGATCCGATTCACAACATAAGTTGCAGTCAGAATAGCTTCTCCCCATAAAACACTTGGGACATCAACAGATAACAGAAATGAGCGCGCAGTCTCAACAAGATGACGGTGCTTTCTTTCTGCAATACCATTTTGTTGAGGGGTGTCGGTACAAGAAGTTTGATATATTGTTCCATCGGATGCAAGTAAGCTGGTAAAATCATGAGAGGTATACTCACCCCCTAAATCACAACGAAAGGATTTCATGATAGTAGAGTGTTGGGTTTGCACAAGAGCTCTAAAATTTTTATAAACGGTTAGAAAGTCAGACCTACGTTTCATAAGATAAATCCAAGTGTAACGAGTAAAATCATCAATAAATTAGACATAATATCTAGAACCTCCCTTGGTAGGAACAGGAGAGGGTCCCCACACATCAGAATGCACAAGATCAAACGGAGCAGTAGACATAGAAATACTTTTAGTAAACGGTAAAGCTGAAAATTTAGCTAGCTTACAGCCACTACAATCAGAAATATCATGACTATCTAAGTGACCCAAGACACCAGTAGACGCTAAAAATTGCAAACGAGATGTAGACACATGACCTAAACGAGAATGCCACAAATAATAAGGGGAAGAAGACGAAGAGAACCGAAACGAAGACAAGTCCACACCAGAAGCTGCAACAAGAGAATCCTTGAATTTATCCATGACATAGAGACCCCCTTGCCTACGACCTATCTCAATCACCGTCTGAGATGTGTGGTCCTGCACAAGACAACTAGAAGAAGTGAACAACACATTATATCCAGAATCACAAATTTTCCCAACAGATGCAAGATTCATAGCAAGATCAGGGATGTAGTAAACATCAGACAAGGACACTGATGGCGTATCTACAGTACCAATACCAGCTAATGAAACAGAGTTACCATTGGCAGTTGCAACTGATATTGAAGAATCAGGAGATAACGAAACAAAAGACGGCAAATGATGCGACATGTGATTAGTAGCTCCTGAATCAATGATCCATTTGTCGGTAGATATACCTGATAATGATGATTTACTATGAGAGTGCATAGCTACATTAACTTGTGACTGAGAGGCTAAGAACTTCTGAAACTCATCCATCAAAGATGAACTCAAATATGGAGCAGCAATACCAATGTTACGCGACCCCATAACTAATTGAATGCAAATAACCCAAATTATCAGATTTAAGAATTCGACAAACTTGAAATTGTAGTTACCAAAAAAGGAACCAGACACAAATCACAAAATGCAATTTGAAGTTTGAACAACAGAAGCATCAGACAATACAAATATATCAAAACATAAAACCAATGCCGCCATACCCGTATCGAATATCCCAAACCGAGTCTCCCAAACAAATAAATACTCAGACAAAATTGTACCAGCACACACCAAATCCAAAATTAAAGAATTTAGGATTTTGCCTCTCGAAGGTTTGTTGCCACCAACGTAATCACCACAAATAAAGAAGAAAAATATAATATATGCTTTCCTTTTGTAACCTCCAGTGGATGCCGCTTCACAAAATAATGAATTTCAATAGTCCAATACTAAGAAGATGAAGAACCCGTCGAATTGCTACTGCTTCTTTCTTTCCAACCCTTTTTTTTATTGGTGCTTGCTTGAAAAAAAAGAAACGGTGAACCTTGTAGCCACAAAAAACAACAACGCTAAACGCCAAAATCAATCGATATCTCCAGGCACGTGAAACGCAAAACAGCAAGATTCTAGCCACCAAAACAAAAACGCGAAACGTCAAAAACAAACTGTACCCTACGAGCAATCTTCGCCAAAAAAGAACGAACACTTTTTTTTTCTTTCAAACCGTAGCCATCAAACACCAAAAAAGAAACCGATACAACTACGATTAACAAGAGCCCTTCACTTGTGGCTCTGATACCATGTTGAAATCAGATAAATATGCAAAATATATTTAAGGATCAAAATACAATACATAAAACACAAAGAAAAGGGTCTATATATAACAAACCCTAACGCTAACAGTGGGCCTAGTTAAACGGGCCTTTATTAAGCTAACACTAATAACAAATATAAATGAATCATAACAAACTTAATTACCATAATTCAATTATATTCATTTATTTTGAGATTGTTTTAATTATTATATACCTAATATATTATTACTTATTTTGGTGTTAGAATACTTAATAAACAAGCAAAGATTGTTCAAAACCATTAATGTCTTGAAGGTTGTTTAAAAGCATCCTAATTAGTGGTTGAGTGTCACCTTCAATAAATCATATCCGTAAAAAATCCAAATTTGAGAGTTAGATTTGAATTTATTTCTTCTAATACACAAGCTCCGGTTAACCTTAATATATTTGTAAAACTGTAATGAATTTGTTCTTTATTTTTTAAACATTATACATTGTCTTTTTATTTTCTAACACTATACTATATATATCGCAAACATTGTAATAAATCTATTCTTTTATCTTTATATCTAAGATTTTCTGACATGCTATCTTCATGTGTTTTGGTTTTTCAATTATTTTATTATCTTATATCTAAGTTTCTCTAACAATTCATATCATCATATATTTTGAAATTATTCCCAAGTAAAAAAGTCATCCGCTAACAATATATTAACACATAAAAACGACTTACAAATACAATTAGAACTGAAGGTCTGACAAATCATTTTAGGCGAGTAATTTGAAACTTAAAATAACATTTAAGAAAACAAAATGATTTCAGTCTATTAATAGAGTTGCGTTCAATAAATCTATGTAAAAGTATAGTCATAAAATTTTAATATACAATCACAGGTGATTTAGTATACATTACATGTGATTTGTAAAAGTATCACATGTGAATTACGAGAATGTTCATTCGCCCGAAATTTTAAAATGCAATCTGGACTATTGATGTCATTGATTTAAAGATTAAAATTAGTCTCTTAAGACTATGAATTAAATATAGACTATATTGAACATCCTTCTTCTTTTATATTATACAATTGTTATGCATAATAATATATATGACGCACAACCCTTTCTATTTATTATTATTATTATATTTAATCTTTAATATATATTACAAGAATAAGTTTTCATACCATCAAAACTATTTTTAAAATATTTTTTACTAATTAGAATACACTATTTTCATAAGAAATTCTTGATTTGTTATTGATATATAAATTTAAAATCTTGATAACCACAACCCTAATAAAATAAACTAATTTTAGTTTTTAAAAATAGTAACCTTCTTTCCTAAATGAAAATTTGAAAACTAATTAAAAGATAATAATGAAAAGTATATAAAGTTAAATTAGAAATATATGAGTTGTGATTACCATTTTCAAACAATGATATTATCCTTTTTATTCTTATCCACAGGCCTAAATACTGTAATTATCGTTCTTCAATTTATTATATGTTTAAGATTTCATATCATAAACGTTTAAAATTTATAAACAATCCCACGGGACATTAAACTAGTCATTAATTATTGTTACTATTATATGTTAGGAGTGTTTGCTTTAGTTTATTTAAGACTTATTTTCCAAATTTATTTTTTATAAATTAATTTTTTCTGATTTATTTTCTAACTTTTCAGTTATTAATATAATAATATAAGCCAAAACCCGTAAAAAATCTAGTTTATAGACAAGCCCATCAAAAGCCTTGCTAAAACTAAAACAGACACCCCTTAAACATTTCTACTACAATACGAGCACTTTACCTTCCGACGACTCCGACGAAGAACCACCGCAAGGGTGTTATGTCGTTTCTCTGGGAGAAGAGCTCCACATGGCGGTGGATTGTGCGGCAGACGAGAGATTCAAAGCCATTTTTCTTTGCTTTTGCCACCGTCTGTGGTGTTGTTCCTGGTGCCATCGGCTATTGTGTGATGCAGCTCACCAATACACGCAATGAGCAGCTCGAGTCCCAGCTCCGTCAGAACGCTCGCCCCGATACCCTAGTAAGTACACACACGACCTCCCTGTCTCTCTAATTCGGTTCTATCGAACGTATTGTCTTATGTTTAGCATCATATTACATATCCCCTTTTCAATTAATTTACTGTTTCCTCGTTGTTGCTTACTAAACTATGAACCAAGCATTAAATTACTTTATACTGTGAAATTAATTGAACGACATACCATCGTGTTTAAGTTTTTGAAGCTGAAATGGAAGTTTCCATGCTTCTTTCTCAAAATCATCAGTGAATGGTGTTCTTGTCAGCTAGGGTATGATCATAGGACCAGGTTATCTTCCATGGTTTTGGTAGTGTAGAAAGTTATACAATTATAAGAACTTAGGTTTAGAGGATTTATGCAGGTCAGATCAACTGATGCAACTAATTCTTATAGACTATATGATTATTGATATGTTATAAAAAGTAATTGCATAGGGTTCTTATACTCTTTGAAGAGAATTAGACGCTGTTATAGCGATGAACGGCAAGGTAGAAGCACTGGCAAAAGGGAGATCATAGATATGCATTATGGCTTCACTATCTTGGTCATCTTGCAATAAGATAGTGATACATATATATATATATATATAGACAAAAGTTCATGCGAGAACCGTTGTTAGCGCGAGAACCGCGAGAACCAATCTAAGCCGTCCAATTTCCCCTCTTTCAATGTCATTGTCCACCCATGAATTCCTCACATGCACCCTGCCACACCCTATCCCTCCACGCTCTCCATCCATGATACTTCCCATATCCAAGGAACGGCCGAGATTGGTTCTCGCGGTTCTCGCACTAACAACGGTTCTCGCATGAACCCTCCCCTATATATATATATATATATATATATATATATATATATATATATATATATATATATATATATATATATATATATTTATTCGAGAAACATGTTAGGGAGATCACTTGGGGCTTGCCTCTAAAAAAAAAGTATAGTGGAGTGGGGATTAAATTTAAAGGAAACAAACTCGAATTGCATCAAAATAAGATATGTTTTGTTTCGACACTTGGGGATTACTCGTTCTTTGCCCGCCTTAGTTTGCCAAACATTTTTCATTCTTTATGCCACTTTGGTAGTTATAATCAATTCTTGTACAGACAGAATCATAAATTTAAGTTAAAGGTACTTAGTTACCTGAGGGTTTATCTATTTGATTCAGTCATTCTTCTCTTATCACTAAAACAACTTCTCTAGGCATGTATATGTGGAATAACTAATTGACTAGGTGCTGTCTAAAAATTACTAGAACAGGTATCTGTTAGCAACATGTGACTGAGACTACTAAATAACCCAAAAAAGCTTAATATTATTATATTATTACTTTGTTAATGGTGGAGCTGGTGTTGTGGAAGTCACCTCTAGGCACAAGGTGCATACTGCACAGTAAGGGGTTGTACATCTAAGCTTTAACATGGAAGATCAAAGATAGTTTTGAGCTCGTATCTTAATGCATTGTAATTGCTGCATCAAGCAAAGTTAACCTAAAATATAGAATAAGGTTAGACGGAAGTAGGACATTGCCGGGTAATGAGAACCCCATTTTCAAGACAGCCTAGGGAGTATGTATATAAGGACACGAGTTGGCATCCTGTTTATCAAAAAGCATGGCTTTCTATACTGTTTTTTACTAAAGGAATTTAGAGTCATTTGGTGAGATCATAACTCCAAGAGGCACCTCTATTAAATGTGTTTTCTTCCTTTCAGCTAGATCATTTTATTGGTGTGTATTGATATTAGTTGACTAACAATGACACCTTTTCAGCATGATCAACAAAAAGGTGCCTAATTACTTTCAACATTGAGTATGAATCCTTTGACTGACCCCAAATAACTGTATGAATCAATTAAAATGCACTTGAAGATTGACATGGTTCTCTAATGAATAAAAGGTATTGCCAACTTATAACTTACAGGATGAAACTCATAACAATCCAATCTATGGATCAAGTAAGAAACAACCTTTTAAATTAGTCAAAACTAGCTAGAGTGACAAATTATGTTGGTTATGAAACTAACGTCCTTTATTAAGTGTGGTCATTACCATCACATACTTCACGTCAGGTAATCCTTGAGCATTTTCCATGTTATCACCTGTCAAGTAGCCATTTTTCAATTCATATACCATTATACCAGGAATGTACAATGTACACTACTGGGACAGAATAAGTAATTTTTTAGTTCAACCTTATGCTAGTAATCTAGACTGAATGAGAATCTAAAGTGAGAATATATATCAGCTATTTGGTAATTGATAGAAGACCGAGTTTCAGAGGTGTTTATCGAGTTCGTAGTGGAAGGGTAATTTTCTGATACAATGTAAATATGATGAAAGCTGGTTAGGTCTTCTCTTGTAAGAATATTAGACTTCTTACTCTAATACAATACAAGAAATGTGGCTAAAATACAATTTACATATAAATCAGATTACAAGGGAACCAAACCATAGTCATGCCAATGACTGCAGCTAAATCCCTGTATTCTAACAATCATCTCAAAATCAAATCCTTGATTTTGGGATTGGCATAATCTACAATATTCCTGATTAGTAAAGAGTAAAGATTATTCTTTCCAACAAAGATAATCATTAATATTTGCTATCTGATATGGTCCACGAGGTTGCAAGCTAGTGATCCTTATGGCCCCAAATGGGAAGTCACTGCGCGATGTTGAACTATTTATAAAGAGCTCCTCCTTCAAAAATAAAATAAAGGAAGACAGAAATAAAGCTTCCAGAAAATCCATACAAATGGGCTAGGCTGTAGGCTTAAGTACCCTTACCTTACTGGGCATCTTTTAATGCATAAGTGGAGTCTGTCTATTCAATGTAGGCCATTACAGAGTAGTTAGTTGCTTTTACTTGTTGTTGTTGTATCTTTGTGGTTTGGCAATGTAGTCTCATGGTCAAGCAAGAAAAACCAAGCTTTTATGTAAAAGTTGGGATGTTTTTAAGAAGCAGCCTATCAAGCTTTCTGTTATGAACCAATGTGCAATTTTCACTGCAAAGAATCAAATAAACACAAAAAGAAGCTCCTATTGAAACACATGCCTTTTTTACCTCAAAGCCTATAAAGCCTCGAGTTTACTACATTAGTATTTTCTCTCTTGTTCAGATTTTGGGGGAATTGCATTTTTTTTTAACATCAAACAAAACTCATTCATTACTTCAAAACCAAAATCAAGGTACACCGTTCAACACACACAACATTACACCATAAGCTTCTTAACACTAGTACAATTCCATAAAACCATCGAGGCTCAGCAAACATTTGTATTCCTTTCTCTGACTCTTATCCGTGTACCATAAGCTCATATGACAACAGCCCCGGTTCATAGCTTTCTTGGGGAAATTGCATTAAATAATATTATTACATTTTTGTTCCATTTTGATCATTAAAAGTATGTTCTTTGGGTTAGTTCCATACCATTTAAACATCTTGGGTTCACTCAATCACAGAGGAAAAAAGACGTGTTTCTTATGACCAAAAATATCTGATGATCACATTGCTACATAAATTAGACGCACCTTAAATCTATAAAATTGGAAGGATGTACATTGACCAAAATGGAATTAAAAGAAGTGCAGCTATGTTGTTATTCTAAGTCATTTGCTCTCTATGATTCGAATCTGTCGATGGTAATCTATACGGGTCTTTTTTGCTAAATTTACCTGATAGAAGTTTATAGAAGTGAGTTAAAAGTTGTAGTTACTAATCCCGTGTTTACTTGTGTGAATCAGTTGATGGGAAAAGTGAATAAAGAGAGGCTGGGAGAGTTCCTGGGGGAACTGCAAAGAAAGGAAGATACGAACGACAGGTACATTGCTGCGTTGAAGGGGGAGACTTTAACCAGAAATCCATACATCAGAATTCAACCTCCCACCACCTCTCAAGTTGATAATGGAACAAAGTCAACATGAATACACTACTATATGTTCTAATTTTGGGAATTCAAGCACAAGAAGAAAACTGATGCTGTATCTCAAGATGATATGAATTTGGCACTTAACCTTGTGTATTCTTCTTCGGTGTTACCTCTTGCCTTTTTCGATAAAGTTATGAGAAGTTACCTGAATCGGAAATGACAGATTTTATTATTGTCGCATCCTTCTCCAATCATAACATTTATGCTTGCTAATTATGTCAGTTGCAAAACAAATTTCGATTATATTTTCATAAAGATACTTGAGAAGTTATTAGTAAGGGATGAAATAGAATGCTTGATGAAACTTTTTGTTTCAAGTATGTAATGTGACATTTCTCTTGTCTTCTACTTTCCGTTCAATTATCGTAATATTTTTATGTAGGTTTCAAATACTTAGAGAACATGGCAAGTATTGAAATATCATTTTATGAACGTGATTATAACCCTTTTCTTTATTTTGCCATCAATCGCTATTTTGGAGAAGCAACTAAATTCGTTCCTCTGCTTTTTAGTGAGGCAATGTTAAACACCCTCTTAAACAGCCAAACCACTTGTTAGTTAGTTGTTAGTACAGCAATCATTTAGAAAGCCATGGTGTGATCCATATCGCAACACAAAATCATCACTTTGGAAGAATTTATTATATGCATATATGTATAAGTTCGTGTCTGAAACATGTCATACAAATATAGATCGTCTTAGATGGCATTCGTTAGAAATTATATGCACATCCAAATGAGAGGAAGTAGAGTGGAGGGGTGATTACCCAAGTAATCAAGGCTCCGTTTGGTGGGTGCTTGTGATGGTGCGATTAAGTACTAGTTTAATGTAATGAGTTTGTGATTAAGAAAAAAAACTGACACGACGCTAAATGATATATAATCACCATAACATTCGAACAGTAGAACAGTAAGATGTCCCCACGGTTTGTATGAATATAGTAGCAAAAAAATATTAAGACCATCTTTCATACAAGTTGGTTTTTACACATTCACGCCTATAAGTACCGACCCCCACCCCCTTTTTTTCCCTCGGTAAAAATAATTACAAAAAACTAACCGAGTACAAAGAATGATGCAGAAAGATCATACATCAGTTTATCAACTGCAAAAGACTAGGTTGGTTGCTGTACTCTAGGATCTTTCCTTGGAAACATGTACTTTTTTTCGAGGACAAAAACATATAATTACTACTATTCATCATTGTTATCCACAAAATAGCCTACCAAATTCTTTTTAACCATCGATGTCTTGAACCCATGCTAGATCTGTCATAAAGGTCAAGAATAGATAATATTAGTAACCCAGAGCTCTTACCAGATTAGTCAATAAATTTGACAGAATCCAAAGCCATAATTGTATTTAATATCAATAAGATGTATAAAACTAAGCATCAAACCCAGCACTTACGTCTGTGTGTGTGTGTGTGTGTGAGAGAGAGAGAGAGAGAGAGAGAGAGAGAGACCTTGAAGCACAGGTCCTACAACTGCATTAGGAGCAAGAAGTCCAACAATTCGCTGATTATTTGTTGTTGTCTCTATGCGCACTATACGTATTCGTCTATGACTTAGGCGGGCCTGTATTAAAAAAAATAGAAACTTATAACTACCTAACTATTAGCATCAGATTACTGTAACTACAAGTAAATAAATAAAATATAAAAATCAAATGAATTGGTAGTATAAATGCACTCCTACACAGCAAATAAATAATCTTCGATCTACCAAAGGGCATTTCGCCCAGTGGTGCCAGGTATTTATGGTGTTTCATAAGGTCTTGGATTCAAATCACGTAGCCGACAAGGTGTAGATTTTGGACTAGATTAGTGGGTGTGTGAGTTCGGCTGTACAAAAAAAAACCTTTGATCTCCCAACCATGAACTCATGAGAAAGGCAATAATATGTCGTTCCATGGAAGTACATAATGCAGAATCATATTCTTATGCAGAATATGAGAAAGCTGAAGGATAATATTCTATGGAACTTCAAAATACAAAATATTCAATCTCCCAATAAAGGAATTCTGCAGACCTGTTTTGATAGGGCCTTCTCGATTGTCCCCCAAATTGGAAGAATGAGACCACCAAGTACATTTACTTCTTGTATTCTTCTGCCAACAGTACAAAAGCTTCCAACCTTGCAATTTGGACCATGCATACACTGCAGGGATTCATAGTGAAATAACCTGTTAAGCTTTACAAAAGCAATAGCAGGTAGTAATAAAGTTCTATTTATTCCAAATAACATAGATATTGTATTATAATGTAGTAAGATGAATCTGTGGACATATATCCAGAAGAAAACCATAATATCATACCACATGAAAATCTACTCGAGGACAAAATCCATCAAACAGAGAAAGAGAAGAAAATGCAACTCTAATAACTTGCGACAATATTGCATTATTGTACCTGCTTGGATGAAACTTCATACTCATCCGTCCATCCATTGTGTGCCTTTTCCAATGACACGGTCTTTCTGTATTTATCCTTCAGCTCAGCTATGGGCATCTCCCTGTAAGTAGAAACAACAAAATGAACAGAACAGCCAACTATTACAAGTAAACTAGACTACAATCAAGGACAACTACAAAAAAAAAGAAGGAAAAGAAACAAATCACATACATACAAATGTTAAGTGCGAACAAAAGGCAAGAGATTTGTGGCTTTTTATACCTGGGGGCTTCACCAACAGCAGGGCGGAATATCTTAAACAATCCAGAAGAACTGAAAGACATAAAAGTTCATCTTAGTGGAGAAGAATGATATGTTTCTTAAGCTTTAGTTTATTACAAGAATATAAACATACTGGAAAAAATCATCTCTGAAAAAAAGAAAATACTTAAATACACATGAGTTCTAGATGAACTTCGTACAATGGCCATGAAACCAATATAATACCCCTCTAGGTTGTACTTTCAAAAGTTAATCAATCATGAAAGTCCAGCTCAAACATTTTCTTATTTTTCATTCCATCTACTGTTGGGTCTGCCTACTTGTTTAAGTGTTTGAACTGTTTCCGTATTGAGAATATGTACGTTACTAAGGTGAAGGGTTTAAAGATGTGTGCATAACAAGGTTCAACGTTAGCAGCTTGCAGGAGTATGGTCAGATTTTAGTTCTAAACTTTACTTGTTTTGACAGCATGCTTGATAGGATAAATGAGAAAATAGAAGACGATCCTAGAACTGGCAATCTCAATCCGTATGGTCAGAATTGGGTTGGTATGGGACAGTTTATTTAGTTTTTGAATTTATTTAGGTAAGTCTGTATCAAAGAAACGGTTCCAAAGTGTTGAGCATGTCTCAAGGTCATATCCACCACCTTCTGACAACTGCCACAAACAATTTCCAAAAACCGCAGTATACACCATGTTCATCCATGCTGCCTCCCCTCCTGTCAACCAAAAGGTCCAAAACTTGCAAGACACCGATGTCCACATCACTCGCCAACCACCTTTGCCACCACTCTCTGGCCACTGTTGCCACCACTTCAAAGGCCTTCGTTGCGACCACCACCAGAAATACCAGATAACATCAATGCCACCAAAAGAACACAAACTAGGAGTACATGAGTACAACTGTACAAACATAAAAAATGGAGATCTTGGAAGGAAAAAGATTGGAACTTGTAGAATATTTTTGTTCTTAATTATAAGTCAGAAACCTAAACCAAAGCCCTCACCATTGCTGACACGCATTTCCTCTCGTTGTTGCCTTCACGTCGTTGGAAGTGCGTGAAAACTGGCTTTATGTTGGATGATCGAAAGAAAGTAAGAAGGTTTTTTTCTTTATTATTTTATGAGAGAATGAATGGTTTTTGTTTTAACTTAAGCATTGCACTGACACAGACTTGAATACTGTTGGAATGTTTCCTTCTTTTCTTTTCGTTAATTTAGCTTTATCTATAAATTTTACCAATCATTAAGGTAACAATTTAAGTTTATGATAGTGACAAATTTTATAAAACTATTGAAGTAACAAACCATAAAACTAAACAGGTCAACCAGACCAACCTGATTCTGACCCAACCCATTTGACCCGTTTTAAAAAAGACCTGTTTTGGCCCATTACTCAACCCCTCATTTTGCCAGGTATAGATAACCCTAGAATCAATTATTTGCTACATTATGGGAGATTCAAAATCATATTCTTGTTGGGAAGAACTTTGAAAGGCTTGAGAAATATAAATTCTAAAGGGAGAAGGCAATAAATATGATATCTTCAGTTTGGGTAGTGTGCATGATTGTGAGAGTATCCAATAATAGGAAGTTATATATGGGCAGGGTGACCAGTAAGATCAGTGTGTTAGCTGCTTGGCTTTTGTTAAAAGTAGAGCACAATGTTTTCATATCAAGACAAACAAAATTGATGCAACATACCAGAGTGAAAGATTGTTAGATCGAACTTTGATACCTTTCGATTGCCAAAAGAAAGTGCCTTCTTCCAAGCCATTCTCTTTTTGATTCATAAAATCCAATAGCAGAAGAACCAGACACATCTTTTTCCTTCTCACTGAGTAATGCAGATGCAGCCTATTAAAAATTAAGACATCACAGACGCTTGTTAATGTACAGGTTACAGGGATTGCTAAAACTCCAATTTAGGGCATGATATCCATACCTCCCAAGTAATGCCACGATCCATAACAAATGTATATAGTAGAGTGGTAGCCCCAGACATATTATCGGTATGAACAGTCTGCCAAAAGAAGGAAAGTTAATGTACAAGTTATAACTAATAGATAAGAAGATTACACAAATTGTAACCTTTGGAGTTCCTTGTAGCTCAATAGTGTTGGCTTTCATATCAACAATCCCAGTATCTAAATGCCCTTCAAGGCGTGCATTTTGAAGGAGGTGATCAAGGATGCTAACAAACAATTCAAAGAGCCTGCAATTAATAAAAAATGCTATTAAGCACCACAAGGGAAGAGAGAAAACATGGAGAGTAAATATTAAAAAATCATAACCTGTTTTGAATATCTGGTGGCAGTCCTAAAAGCCGATTCAGAAAACGTCCAACATCGTGCATATCTGAATCAACTATGCGTCCAGAAAACTTTCCGGAATCCTTGCCATTTCCTGTAGAAAATCGTAGAAGAAACTGGTTGAGATAACACTACAAAATATAAATGCAGTAAGAGTAAACATTTGTGTAGAAAAAAGTTATACCAATAACTGAATCTCTAACTATGCCAACAGAAACAAGAGCTGCTTTGCCCTTCTCAATAAAATCACGGATTGTAGCAGGATTGTCAGACGAACAGTTTGGTGGCACAACTGGAAGAGGATCCTGAGAAGCAAGGTTATCGTTGCTGTAAAACAGATCCAAATCATGTGACATTGCATGAATAGAAACAAGGGATAAGAACCTGCTCCATAATTCCCCTGTACATCATCACCAAAGCCTTTTTTCCATATGAACTATCATAGTTATAGGCGCTAAGAGATGGTCCAGCCCTGAAATATAGAGGGCAATCAAGGAACAGTTATCTTCAACTATATTATTATGATATTAGTACAATATAGTAATACATTATAACATAAACTTACCGCCGATCCCCCTGTGTTAGAGCTCCGAGTGACTCTAGTCGTTTTGCAACAATGGAAGCAAAACGACGTTCACCTCCAAGATTTGTGAACAGTAACCTACAAGGTTCATGAGTCAAGATAGAGTAGAAGGAAACACAATTTGTCTGAGTGCCAAGCTTCATTGCAATAGTAAGTCATTTCGCAATAGTCAATAGTCATATTGCACCTTGAGGAAAGAATCAAGGTGCACGAATCGTAAGTAAAATAGCTTTAAACACTAGCATACAAAGGTTACACAGCATTAACCAATAGATAATAAACATTGACCCATCCACAACCTGGAAATTAATTATGCTCATCATCGTATACTGGAAACTACACAAAGTCCCAAGGTTGTGAGTTTATAGAAGACTTGTAAGACGCCGTTCATATTAGCATCTTTACAAGTTAAAAGAACAATAGCATCATATCTATAAAGTAGCAAGCAGAAGACCATATCTACCTGTACTCGGGTGCAGATGCTTGATTTGAACGGTGAGTCCTCCCAAATTGCTGAATCGCACGATCAGCACTCCAAGGTAGTTCTAAAGTTACATGGACCCTTCTTTTCTGGTACAAAACATAAAAATGATGTTGCTAAAGTTTGATACTAATATTATAGGCCCTTAATGTAGTGGCTCAAACTTTTAGAGGAGATGGTGATTTCATGTGTCAAAGAAGTAACATTTAAGCAAGTTCACAAGTGCAGGCCAACTAGCAGTCCCCAGTTTAGTGGCTCTGCATGTTGTTGGACCTTTTCATGGAACTTAAAATTTTTGCAAGGGCTCAGGGGTGACATGGAGCGATTTTATGGATTGATAATTATTGTTGGGCCCTCTGGCTGTAGGCAATATATCACACAGGTATAGCAAGCCAATGTGTCACTATCACGTCATGTTGAAGGCCCAAAACACGCTGCATGGAATCTTATGAAGCCCAATGTGTTCACGTGCTATTTTAAGATCTCCAAAGTCCACATAAATTAGATAAATATTTACCTGGTTCAGTGCTCTTCTATCAGCCTGTAGAGAAACCCCTGCTGACCCAGCTTCAGAAATGATGGCAACCAGTTTCTTACCATCCATGAAGAGTTTTTTCTCGTGCATGTTGACCATTTCCATAGTCACTTCCTTTCTGTATCAACATACAAGAGTGCATCAGCTACAATAAAAGCAAGCAATTCAAATATTATACTACCAACAATCAAGCATAAACTCACGTGTTTCGTGCCTGGTAAGTGACTCCTTTTCCATTAGAGGCCCTAACAAGCATACCTCGCCTCCCTGTTATTTCAGCAACATTATCCGGGCCTCCAAGCTGCAATTAGTGCAAATACAGCAGAAGAGACATGTGCATATAGAATTTTAGGAACAAAAGATGATTGTAAAGTAATAAAGTAAATATAAAGAAACATTCAATATAAAAAAAGAATATACATACACAGACATACATATGGCAAAAACCTGCTCTATTAAATACCTGGTCAATAATGTCGTCCAAAGGATTGTTTGGAAGGTCAAAATTACGGATAATCTCCAGAATCTTTGACTTACGCTCTATGGATGCTTCATATCTAACACATTTGACATGGCAGATGTTAAAATATCCAAATTGACAATTCACAAAGAATGTAACCATGTTAAAATGCTTGAGACTGGAAACATATATCAGGTTAATCCAGCTTTGTGTAGTAATCAGGCCTTTATTGGCAAAAACAATCTTATGGTATGACAAAACTGGCTGAGAAGTAGTATGTAGGAGGCAATCAACTAAAGAGGAAGGGTAAAAAGCAAGGTGGCGCCCTTATATAATTACACCTTCGTAGTAATTCGGCCATATATATATGTCTTGCTTGGAGATACTCCTCTGTTTTTTCCTTGCAGGAATGACAAGACCAATCAGAAGATATTTCATCTGCTGGTGGCGGAACAACACATGCTGGATGTACAAGTTGACCACAACATGAGCATTGAAGTAATTTCTTTCTTTCCTACATAAGAAGATACATAACATTCCAACAATAAGAGCCCAGATCAAATTAACATGTAAACAACAAAAGGATAATGTACCGCTTCTGAATTGCATATGTTGCATATCTGAAATTCATCATCAGATTCCACAGATTCATGACCAGAATCAGCTACTTGGTAGAACAAAAGATTAAAGATATAGTTAGTTAAGGCAGAACTCAACTCAAGCACATGAAATAGAAGGCCTCTAATGTAGTCTTTACTTGGTCAATGAACAGAAAATACATTGTCATCATACAACTTATTTCAGAAAAAATCAAGCACTTAAATATCAGCAAGGCAAGAAGGCGGTCTTTTGCAAAACTTACATTCCGATTCTTCATCACTCTCGCCATCACTTGCAGGCTTCCATCTTGCAGCTTTCCTGACCCTCCCTTTAAAGGAAACATCAGGTGTTGCTGAGTGTCTCTTACGCTGAAGTTCTTTCACACTATCCTCTCCTACGAGAGACAATATGCAAATCCTGTTAGTAAGATTAGAAATAAACATTACAGACACCGAAGCACATAAGCGAACAAAAACCTTGAGGAGATTCAGGCTTTTCAGGCAAAGGATAATTTTCTTCAACAAATTTGAGCAACAGCTCGCGAGGTCCAGAAATGAAATCATCAAGTTCAATGCCCTATAAAACAATGACAAATGCAAACAAAAATCAAATCTTCCATCAGAATGCATGCATCCTTCATTTAACATGCAAAAGAAAAACACTCACATATTTTGTCACAGCATCTTCCGTTCTTGCCTCCCCGGTGCTCTGAAGACCAATGACCACGCACTTGTTCTCCATCAGTGCCTGCTTAGAGAGGCTTACAACTGCAGGCACCTTTGCTGACATGCATACATACCTAAAGAAGCGCTAGAATATAACAAAAGCAACAAAACATACCAACAAATTAAAGTGAGCGCAGAGGAAACATTCAGGCCCATTAGGGGAAGGTTCACTTGAGAACCATTTTTATTGCGAGTACACAAGAACCAATCTTGGCCCATGATTATAATAAATCAATGGCCAATAAAAACGACGGCTCATTAATGAATCATCAATGCCTCGTTAATGATGCATTAATTAGGAGTATTTTAAGAAAATTAAGCCTCGGTCTTCAATGCCGGTCCACTCCGACGCAATTCATGATTAAGAAAATATATAAAAGGCCAAAATACCCCTATTAATGAGCATTGATGGTGGTTACAAATGGTACTCCTGGTGCTCACAATTAGAACGGTTCTCAAATGAGCTTCTCCCTATATGTGTGTGTGTGTGTGTGTATGTAGAGAGAGCACTAGCAAACCTGATGGCTCGCCCAGTATAATCTCCACAACTGACTGGAATTAGGCTTCTCATCACCAAGAAATGCACTTGCAGATAGCAATTCCACCCTCAATTCAGCCCAAAATTCAGCAGCCTTTTTGTAAACCTCCTGCAGATCATCATATACCACTGAGCATCAGCAAATCTCATAGATACATCTTTTAGATGCCATGAGAAAAAAACTGCTACTTGGTACCATCATTTTGTCCTCCAGTGGAACCTCAAGAACATCAAATTCTGCCCCTTTATAGCTCAGAGTCCGACATACATACATCCCTCTGGAAGGAAAAAGAACCTAAGTGATACAGAAACCAGTACACGAGCTATAAGATAGATGCAAACCACCAACCTCGCCTTCATGTCCATGGCAACAAGTTCAAGTGCCCCAACTCCTCCTTTATCCAGAGCACCTGCATGGAAAATTGCATAGAAGAAAGATGCAGGTTTACAAAAACTTATCATGATAAAACAGATATCAATAGAATATCTACAAAAAGAAGAGACAATGAATAAAGAAAGTGGCAGATGGGAGATGGAAGAGAGAAACTGATTTCATAATTATTAATTAAGCATTTTCTCGACGAATAGAGTTGAAAAAATTAAGTAGAAACCCAGTATCAGGGAGCCTGCATGTAACCATGTAACCCAAATTGTCATAACATGTCCCATCAGCATGGTATGAAAGCATATCAAGGGATTCACTGGAAATCAAAAGAATTAGTATCTGGTCCACTGTCAGATAAGTATTTAGTTTTACAATTGCAATAGCAGCAAGCATTCTGCCCCTGACAATATGGGATGGGATAAAAAATGAAACTGAAAGAGGTTATAGACCCATCACAAAACGATGCAGCAAAGATTCAAATACACTAGCTTAATTGATCTTTCGTAACACATCCTAAAAAGCACATAACCAAGAAAGAAAAGGTGAAAAGTAATGATGTAACAGAAAGTCAGAAACAACAGAGGAGATGTAGATATGAATAAGAAAACTAACAAATGAGGATACTGTATATGTTTGTTTAAATGCAAGCACAATAGAACACATATGATATATACATACATATATATAGTATATGTGCGTTTGCACAAAAACACAGATATGTCAACACACATGCATAAAGATACACGTATTTGTACTTTATAGCCTGTCCCTAATCATGAGCTATCAACTAAACCGCTGCGCTTCAGGAGGTACGACAGCTCTCGATATTATATGCGAAGTTGAAAAAAGAACATCCTCTACCAACAAAAAGAGATGACATAAGTTTGGCATTTGCACCTAAAAATTCACGGAAATCCGCAAAGGAAGTTCCAGCTCCCCAAAGACCAAGCCGAACCATATAACCAAGATTTCTGGGTTCCGATGCACCAGTTGCCGAACAATAAACAACACGTGCTTCTTGAAGTCGCGCCTGTTATAAAATTTGAGAAACCAACTATTAGAATCTTTCGAGAACTAGAAGTAAAAAAGCAGGATTACTAGTGCAAGAGGCAACGTATACCAACTAAAGTTGGAAAAGAACAAGTCAGGTTGAGCATAAAATATATCATCTTATAACCTCCTGAGAATTCACAAAATTATATAAAATGACAAGTGTATATGTATAATGTATTGATGCTCTTTTAATTTCAGAGGTCAGTTATTCCTATCACATGTGCTGTGTTGGAAACCTCTTTAACTATCAACTGCATTCACAAAGTAGAATTGTGAAATCTTTGAGTACTGGTTCCCTCCATGAGAATCCATACTTGAAAATCTGTCCTTTGCTAGCACATAGCCACATAGAATGTTATACTTCTTTAGAGAATGTAACTGAACAAAGATCCATAGCATGATCATTTTGTCCCGTCGGGTGACATCCGATAAAATTGGAACAAAACAAAGAACCATAACACCAATTAATTATCATACTATGTCAAGCATTATGAGATGGAAGTATAGAACACCACAATAGTACATGTGTGCCTTATTCACAATATGCTTTTTCGCTTCTGAGTTTGTTGCTTTTCTTCTCCTTTTATTTTCATCTTTAACATGCCTTATGTATAATATTATCATCTTTAACATTTTCATCTTTATGTGTTGGAGGTGTAAAGCAGAGCTAAAATATGATTATCAGAAACAGCATCCTTTCCAGATCCACTAACCCAACCAGCTAGCCTGTTATCGAGTAATGGGGTGGTAACTAAAGTATGATGATCACCATGATCTATGTATTCTTTTTTTTCTTCGGTGGAGGTGCTTAGTGATTTAAAAAACAAAACAGAAAGAGCTTACAAACACAATTAATAATGATAATATTATAATCTTAGAGGTGTAAGTGACATTCTCCTCAGAAAATGCTACTGGCAGTAAGATAGTCACAAGAAAGGAAAATAAAGAAGAAAAGGTAAAAGCAGAGAGAAGACAGGAAAGATGACAAGAGCTGTGAACAAACCAAACTTTCAGTGAACCATTTGTGAGTTGTTTGGCTGGAAGCTCGTTTAAGTTTATTAATTGAATAAACATAAATAAGATTTTATGCTCGTTTAACTAGATGAACACACACTAACATAAATCCCATTTGTGAGCTTTCTGTAATATATTTGTTAAGGTTTGTTAATGTTCCTTTATGTTAGTTTATTTATTTCAAAAATAGTAAATATACAAAATATAATTTCTTCAATATTTATAACTAAATGAATGAAAACAAACAAATATTCACGGCGAAAATGATTACGTATTTATATATTTTATATTTGTTTGTTTGTGTTCATTTATCGTCTTAAAAGAACGAACATTAATGAACATGAACAAGCTTGTTTTCTTAACAAACGTACACGAAAATTCGTTTGTGCAAGTGATCATATCCGTTCGTTCGTTTGGTTAAACTTATACAAAATACCACGAAACAAGCCTTCTCATGTTTGTCCAGTACATTTACAGCCCTAGAGATGGGATGATGAACTCAATTACACTTTGGCAAATGTTGCCATGTTCAAAAAGCCTTCTGGATCATGAATTTCTCCAAATTAAAAAAACCTTTCAATCTGGTTTTCTTTTTTTTCTTTTCTTAAAGCTACTTTCAGTTCTGGTTTTCTCCTAAAATTATAGACCCTTCTAACATTACAGAGGCCCTATGCATCCTAACTATTTGCTCTTGGTTTTCTATTTATCATATTTTTAGCAGATATCCAACTACAAAATTGTCTCTTTTTTATAGTTTCTTCTGTAACCATTAATCTGTGCCAGTCAAGCGAGTTGCATATAAAGTGTTTCTGATCTAAATCTCACTCATAATAGCTCATCATGTTGTATAACGCCTATCTAAAGATATGAAATGCAAGGTAAAATGATAAACGTACATATGAGGAAGCAATTACATGTTATGACTTGAAAAAGAAGTCTAGGTATGATTGACATGTTAAGACAAAAGCTTGCGTCTCTAAGCACTAGAATGCGCAATTCAACATGACACCGAAATTTCGGCCTTACACCATGTTTCTACAAGCCTAACTAGACTGAAGATTTAACCACACACAACTCTCAGTTTAGTTGAAAATTGGCTTATATGAATGACATATAACTTTTTTAAGTAAATGTACGACTCATCCTACGCGACAACAAAGTCGGCTAGTTGATAAAATGGGCCCTGAATTCGGTGACTATGGTTGTGCAGATTGGGTTAATATATTCTTTTATTACAACTAAAATAGTTGATAATAGCTTAAGTTGATACATACAATATTAGAATACTCACTCCTAAGGGTGCTTCAAAATCTTTTGTTGAATTAAGTTGAAACATTTTATTTCTTCCTATTTCATCCTTCTACCCACTAAATGATGACATGTGAAATCCACTTATTCTCTTTCATTATCTCCTTTCCTGATATTAACACTTCTTGATGTAGTGAGTAGGAGGATGGGTAGGAAGATTTAGTAGGAGGATATAAAACCTCTCTTTTAGTTAAGTTTATCTGTCCAATGACGCATGATTTTCTTATCCCTCGATAAGTCAAAGACATGGACCCGTCTTGTGACAGTTTTCTCCTCACTTCTCAAAAGAAGAAGAAAAAACCACAACAATATTAGAATACAACTTCAAAACTTTTGTTGAATTGAAGTTAGAAATATTCTAATTCCTCCTACTTCAGCCTCCTACCCACTAAATGATGACATGTGGAATCCACTAATCCTCTTTCCTAGCTCCTTTCTTGATTTTATCATGTCTTTATCTAGTGAGTAGGAGGATGGGTAGGAAGATCTAGTAGGAGGATATGTAACGTCACTTTAAAATAAGTTTATCTGTCCAATGATGCCTGATTTTCTATATAAAAAAACCTGGACATGTCTTATGACAGTCTTCTCCTCACTTCCCAGAAGAAGAAAAAATCATAGCACTCAAAACCTCATCTCCACATGTGCTCACCCTACTTATCTGTCACGTATCGCCTCTATTGCTACCTCCATCCCTCTTCAGTCCCAAGTGTCAGCAGACTTTTCAGTCAAGACCTTTTCTGCAAATTTCAGCTTATTAATCGCCATCCGAGAAATGTCATTTCCTACTTCATCTCCTCATCACAATACTCCGTTAAGCTTTAGCAATTTATGTTGGTGTGTTTTTTATTGTTATTGGTAACATGACGACTAATAGCTCCCTCTCAAGGAGTCTTATGACGACTACGAAGAGCACAACAAATCATGCGTTGAGAACAGCACTTTCACCTTTACTTATTAGAATCAAGTTATAACATTCAGAGCAAATGGGTGTTCCACATACAGCTTTAAACTAAAAGCTCTACAAAATCATACTAGTCTACCAGATAACCATGTAGCAAAAGGGCTAAATCACAAAGAGTGAATTTCAAACATAACAAGACATTTGGGCAAGTAGCTAAACCCACCACAATACAAGCTCTTCTCTCTGTGACAAATGTTTTGGATTGCACAGTCTACAACTCATGCATGTAAAAACTTAGGACATATGGATGAACTCACCTTCCTAGAAACTAGATTTCTTACTCGAACAATGTATCCAACCATTAGCAAATGTTGCTTCAACTGTAATCCAAGCTCCTTGAGAGAAACTAGATTTCTTACTCGAACAATGTATTCAACTGTAATCCAAGCTCCTTGAGAGAAGCTTAGATGGCTTGTATATTCATGATATTTAATATATATGATATCACATTAACTTTTAAACTACAAGCTTGAATAGATGTTGAAAGTTCCTCGTGTTAAATTCTCGCTATCGAGAAAGATTATTCCAGACTCGTTTTAGTTATCTGATGTACTTGGGATAACTAGTTAACCTTCTCTTTAAAAAAAACTATGCAATTAATCTTATCCGTCAGCATAAGGGTGCCATAACAATAATACAAGTGAACAGCTTCCAGAACTTTCATAAACTAAAACAATAGGTGCTTTCAGGATTTGGTGCGAGGATAAACCTGAATTTCAAGAACAGCTTCACCTGTTCGTGTTGGTTGTCCGCCGGCTTCAGGTACCAAATTTTTGGCCTTGTGGCACTACAATCAAGCACATGATGTCAGGAACGTAAAAAGTATCACAAGCTACTCAAGCATTACACATATTTCCCTTGGTCTTTTTTTTCTTCCTACAGTTGGGAAGAGAACCCTCTTACACCTTGTTACTAGACTTATAATCAAACTCATTTTTATCAAATATTAAAAACCCTGTCTAACCTTGGATTTCATTTTGAAAATATCACGCTAAATGCACAAATTTATACAAATAATGTAAAGAGGCTTTAGCAATAAACCTACACATTTTAATCTTATTGTTTACTGGTCTAGCCCGAGAGTACATTTGGTAAGCAAGTTAGCTAACTGTCAGGTTATGTCCCCCAAAATAGCCTTAATAAACTAGAATAAAAAGGAGAAAAAGAAATGTGATCCGTTCCAACAAACTGTTCTGAATTATACCCTTACGCAGATTTAAATGGTTACTCAATTTGCACAAACAGCCCTATTTACTCAATTATACAAGAATCGCCTGTAAAAGAAAAAAGGAGGTTGGTACCTCATCAAACACGATAAGCCCATCGTATTCTGATCCACACCACTGCACAAGCTGCTGCAATCGAGAACGACCCTTCTCGGAAGAAGCTATAAGACTGCTGTATGTCAAGAAAACAACACCCTCTCTAATCCCTACAGACTTGGAATCAAGCTTGGAATAGGAAAGTTTATTCAAAGCATGCACTGCAAACAAAAGTTAACTACCATAACCATGAGCAGGCCTTGAATTCTAACCAGTGAGGTTAGCAAAAGAGAAAACAAAACAATAGATCCTAAACTAGAGTAAGCTTTTAATCTAAGGGTCATCCAATACCCCCAGTCTTGGTTTAAAAATGCGCGCCTAATGCGCGCCTGATGCGTGATGCGCCCGATGCGGTGGCTGAAACGCATCAGGTGGTCTGATGCGCTGGGGGGTAGGCGTTGCGGTCTAATGCGGTCTGATGCGCTCGACTGATGCGTGATGCGGTTAATGCGTGATGCGTTCCGTTGCGCTTGACTGCTGCATTTTTTGTTTTTTTCATTAATTTATCAGTCTTCATGGCTGTTTTTCTTTTTCTTTTTTTTTGAAGTCTGCTGCCTTTTTTCAATTCATTTATCAGTCACAATTACATCAGCTTTTGTTTTTTTAGCAACAGTCGATGTTGCTACCTTCTACTTGCTAGTTGATACTAATACTGAGTTGTATTTAAGTATTTATACATATCATGTGTTTAGGGAATGGTTAGGTTATATAAGTACTTACAAAGTATTAAATAAGTTTAGAAGTAATTTTTGTGAAAATTAGGCGCATCGTGTTCGTGATGCGAGCGCATCACGCATCACGCATCACGCATCGGCTCCCGTGACTCTAAACGCATCAGATCGCATCCCGCATTTTTAAACCAAGCCCCCAGTGAGAACTTCAAAAGCACCCAAAATGTGAAGTGCAAAAGGCAGACAAAGGCGTGCCCTTTAAGCTTTGGTAGCAAAACTATTAGCCAGAAAAGATAGAACAACATTTGTCCTCTGCTTTAATTTAAAGCTTGAGACAATGAAACATACCTATAAAACCACGTGTAAAGAAGAAAAGATATAAGAGGAAGCAGTAAAACAATTATAAACAAGAAGAAAAAAAGAGCACTGGTTGTTTTCTGCATGCAAAAACACAGATATGTATCACAAACGCAACTAAAACATTCAGAGCCTAGGAAAGAGATGGAACAAAGAAGTTACATATTGTGCTCAAAGACAAGTACGGTACTCATCCAAACATATATATTACATCAATACCTTCAATACATGTTGCTCCAACATCATCCAAGTCTCTTCTTGCATCAAATTTCAAATCTGAACCAACAGAAATCCACCTGGAATCATCATGATTAGCATTACCGCGATGGAGACATAGAACAAACACTGCTTAATGGATATTGATCAAAACAATCATATATGATCTGTCGATCAGCAATCAAAACCTTACAATGCTTTTCTCCTCCCATGGTGCCAATTCTCCCAAATTAGTCCTGCAATTGTTCGTCCCTTGCCAACACCAGCTCCATCTCCTAGAAAAAATCCTGCCCTGGTGCCGTCTTCAAGATGTTGAAGGTGTCTCTGTGAAAAAAATAAATTATAATGCAAATCAAGCATAAAGTGATTAGAAGTTCAAACTTAAGTTAAAGAAAGCCACCTGACAGGCATAAACAAGTGTCTCGATCTGCAAGCATGATAATGCTTTTGAAGTTTCCAAGTAATCCTTCGTTTTAAGATCATATTTGGGTTCAGGCGGCTGCACTGCTGATAAGGAAGAAGTTTCCACAATAGGATCTGGATGTGGAGGACCAATAGACAGCTTCGATGGACGCTGCATTTTAATTAAGCATAGAGATAAGACCGGGAAAAAGAAACCACACAAGTAACGTATTTACCATGATTCAAACTCAGATTCCAAGGCAAAGATGGCCATAATAGGAGCTCAAGAGAAGCATAAAGACTCACATAGTCCGTAAATGTTTCTCCCACAACACCTCCACCATCTTCTTCTCGTTCCACTTCAATGGCTACCTAAAAGGGTTTCACTCACCAGGTGAGACATATGTAGAATAAAAAACAAACACGGTCTCAGAAAATCAGGAACCTAGGTTAGATCATAGTCTGCACTTTTGTACTTTCTCATTTGTTCTGTAAAGCCAAATGCATCATGCAAAAATATATAAGAAAAAGAATCTACATTAAATTTACTGATCGAGACCAACAAGCTTTGGGACCTCCAAGCCCCAGCATCCCCTGTCCACGAAAATTCCACCTACATTACTCTTTCACTGCTATATACATGCCTCATTGGGCAAGACAAGAGTTAACCATGAAAATTATCTGTACAATTGCTTTTGAACCTTTGCTATCATGTTTCTGCTGTAATCCGTAGTTTCTAGCAGTAACCAAGGTTACCCACTTGACGGCCCCTTTCTGTTAAATTCTAATCATAACGTATCCTTGCAGCCTATCAGAGACTACTTGATCGTTTTAAGACTTTACGAGAACCTCTAAAGACAATGATGCTAAATTGCAATCGGTAGGAGATTGGTACCCTCTTTGTGAAGACAAGAAAATTATAATTGTAATGAGACCGCTAGCATAAAGTTCAGCTTGGTTAGGTGAAACGTATGCAAGTCACTGCCAATGAACTGCCATATGGGATGATACACGACTCATCCTATGCTCACATTAACTATATTAATATTCCTATCTACTTTTGTTGCCCTTCTATGCTCACAATAAGTAGTTGGCAGAATAATATGTTGTGCAATGAAGATTTTAATATGATTTTAAGCTTCTAAGTAGCTTGTCAGCACAATTTGATTTATATATGAATTACTTTTCAGAAAAATTACTGCAGCATTATGATACAAAGGTTGCCTATAGCAAAATACTTGTGAGACTGGATCAGGCGTGAATGTGCACAAAAATAAATTACTATGATTTGACGAGATGACTGAAACAGGCAAATTAGGTCAAAATTGAAGAAAGAGGTAGGCATGTATCGCGACGACAAAACTTCGCTGGTATATGTATAAAGTGAAGAAATGAAAGTTCATGTCGTATATTAAAACACCTCGTTGACTTCTTCGGCCGGCGGAGGAAAGAGCTGCTTAATCCGGGAAAGATCAACCGCAAGTTCCATCTTGCACTGAGGGCAGGCGAATCGGGATAGACCATGAGGAACGTTAAGAATAGCCTTGCAGTTGGCGCATGGGAGTTGGATCTTACTCGGATCGATTCCATGAGCCGGCACCTGTGAGGGAGGCCGCATCAACTCCGGTGGTAGCATTTGCGGCAGCTGACATGTAGGACATACAAACTCCGTCAGCCCTGGGCCCACCGTCAATATCATACGGCAACCGGCGCACCGAACTTGACAACCGCCAGTAACAGCGGAATTAAGAAAGGCCGGTGGTCGTTGTGGTTGTGGTAGCGGTAGCGGTGGTGGTGCGAGCGCGAGAGAAGGCGGAACCGGTGGCTGCGCCATTTCAGTCGGTTAGTCTATGTAGATTGGCTAATGATCGCTGCTACCTTTTCCGAAATACTTACAGCGGTGCGGCCGTCAGTGGCGGAGGAATCGTGGAGGGGATCGGAGGAACGGAAGCGGCAAAGAGGAATTGTGCGCGGGTCTTATTGGCGCCTCGTTTATGCGCCTAAATTTACATTGGGACAGAGCAACATGTCATGGTGTTGCCAGTTTCCCTTGAGCGTTCGAGACCATGTTGTCCTTGTTGTTTGGAAACAAAGTTTTTTTATTGATTTGATAAAGCTTTTAACTGTTTTACAAAATTTGAATAGATATTTAAATTTAAATTAGAAGAGTTTTTTTTTTTTTTTTTTTTTGCCTTAACAGAATTTATAACCTTCAGAATAAGCTTTTTGATAGAGTGATTAGATAAATGCGAATGTCAAGAGTTATTAAGGATGTTCTCTGATTTTCTATAGTAGTCTTAATCTGAAATTTTCGTAATTTCTTGTTAGATTCATGTGACAAACATATACTCTTCAACGATGTAGGGTTTTTATTCTGAAAGTTAACGTTGTTTTGCCAGTTTTGAATGTGCTCGCAGGGGGAACTGATTGAGATATTAAAGAAGTTTAACGGTATTTTATTTATTGGTCATGACGTGATAAATGCAGTTGCAATTAATTGCTCGTAATTGGAGCCATGCAACACGTAAATTCTTTCCGACTTTTCGTTATAAAGAGCGGCATTTTCAAAATTTTGACGTTAAGATTAGATAATAGTTTATTTATAAAATTCTCAGCCATTTCAATAAAAGAATCCTTATTTCTATATATATATAGGGGAGGGTTCATGCGAGAACCGTTGTTAGTGCAAGAACCGTGAGAACCAATCTCGGCTGTTCCTTGGATATGGGAAGTTTCATGGATGGTGAGCGTGGAGGGATCAAGTGTGGCAAGGTGCATGTGAGGAATTCATGGGTGGGCAATGACATTGAAAAAGGGGGAATTGGATGGCTCAGATTGGTTCTCGCAGTTCTTGTACGAAAAACAGTTCTCGTTTGAACTTGTGCCTATATATATATATATATATATATATATATATATATATATATATATATATATATATATATATATATATAGACAAAAGTTCATGCGAGAACCGTTGTTACCGCGAGAACCAATCCAAGCCATCCAATTCCCTCTCCTTCAATGTCATTGCCCACCAATGAATTCCTCGCATGCACCATGCCACACTCTATCTCTCCACGCTCTCCATCCATAATACTTCACATATCCAAGGAACGGCTAAGATTTCTCGCGGTTCTCGCACTAACAACGGTTCTCTAATGAACCCTCCCCTATATATATATATATATATATATATATACTAGCATGATACCCGCGCAATACGGCGTCAAAGAATAATTTCTACTCCTGAACATGTCCATTTTCAAGACGTAAGGAGTATGGTATTATGTAATACGGTGGGCGAATAATTTTTATGTAGTGACATGTCTATTTTCTTTATTTTTTCTATTTCCTTTACTTTTCTGTCCTTCATAATTTAAAAAATAGGTTATGAATTTATTTCTTAATAATTAAGTTAATTTGTATTGACTTGACTTTTAAAATTTTGTATTGACTTTGATTTTCTTAAATATGTAAAGTTTCTTTATCAAAATGGAATATAAGAATCTTATTAACTATGTTTAATAATTGCTCAATTTAGTTTAGATCAAGGGTAATTTAGTAATTTCAAAATACTTAAAATTTAAGAGTTTAAGCAAAATGCTTAAATGCTCTATAATATAGTGTATATATATATATATAGTGAAAAGTTCATTCGAGAATCGTTGTTAGCGCGAGAACCAACCTGAGCCGTTCAATTCCCCCTACTTCAATGTCATCGCCCACCCATGAATTCCTCACATACACACACTTGGAGATTTTGATAGAAATCAAGAAGGGAAAGGATTAGAAACTAATTTCCACAAGAATCCAAGCTAGCAATCGGTTCTATATCATCATTCTTGTAAGTTTTCTAGTTGAAACCTTGTTTTTGGGTGTTCATGGTGTAAAGACCCATTTTGATAGATTCATATGTGTTTTGGTGATTGTTTTGTGTCCAAATCATGTTAGTAAGTTAGTATGTATGTTAGAAGTGTGGTATAAACGCTTGAACACGGATTCAAGGTGATTTTTGTGTCCAAAACTCGTAAAACAGCGTCTGTTTACGAACAGAGCAAGAACAGACTGTGATTATGGTTCCTACGGGCGTAGTATTATGTTACTACGGCCGTAGGGTGTTGTTTTGTTACTGCGGTCGTAGGTAATGGTTGCTACGGCCGTAGGATTGAATTTATGAGGATTACCACCTACGGGTGATGGAAACAAGACTACGGGCGTAGGTACATAACCTGCGGCCGTAGTTACCCAAGGGATGCCTACTACGGGCGTAGTATATAGTTACTACGGCCGTAGGTCATGAGTCTTTGGCAAGAACTCCTACGGGCGTAGTGCATATGTACTACGGCCGTAGTACGTGTTGGAAAGTTGTCCTGCGGGCGTAGGAACATGTTCCTGCGGCCGTAGGAGACTGTCAGAAGCCATGTTGACCTTTTGTTGAGACTGTTGTTGGTGCAGTCTACTGTAGTGCGTACTAAGGGGTGTTTATCTGTGTTTATTGGTGTTAGGTGACTCGGACGATTCTGTGTGCTCTTGGGATTCCCGATTGCATATCTGCCTCTTGTAGTTTCGAGGTGAGTACCGGTTTCCCATGAGTCTCAGTAGGTAAGTTATCTGTAGTACATGTTGACACATGATTGGTGTATTGATACGTGGAAATGGAGGTATGTTATGATAAAGTTGTACAAGCATACTTAGTATTATTATTGTTGATATGAACGATATTGTTGTGATTATATACGCGCATGAACTGGATCCTTATTGGATCAACTAGTTGTTTATGAAGTTTTGTCCGAACACTGAATTGGAGAACACGGAGGTCAGTCAGGTAGACGGGTGTCAATACTTGGCTGGGTTCTCGGGTAGACGGGTGTTAGTACCCGGGCACTAACGGTACTCAAGTAGTATACGCTTGGGTGATGGTCCTGCAGGCCGCCGTTCCTCTAAGGAGTAAGGTTCCTTGATAGATGGGAACCAACATGATAGATAATTGGCGTACTATGTGGAATGCTTTTGGGTTGTTGAGCGGGGTTAGCTCCCCTGCAACATACGACTACTGCTGACACGTTTGGCTCGCCTCAATATGATAGGATAGCCCTGTGTGTTGTTCTGATACATGATAGCCTGCTTATTGTTGCTTATGTGTAATTGGTGCTCACTAGCTAGTTGTAGCTAACGGTGCAAGATTTATCTTTTTCGCAGGTTGATGCTAGATGCCTGGTGAGGCGGGACTGGTGGTAGTTTGTATTGTAAATACCTTTTGGGGAACACGTTGTAGTCTGTATGGATCCGGTGGTCGGAACTAGTTGGTAACGCTTGTAGCTTTGAACTTGGCTAACCTTTTTGTTGTAATTAATTAGCCGAGTCAATCTTGTAGTTTTTGTAAATGGTGTTTAATTCCGCTGCAACACTTTTGATAATCGATGTTTAAAAAGTTTAAATTAACTCTAATTTTAAGCTCGTTAGGGGTGGCGTTACATTGGTGAGATAGAGTGTGGCAGGGTGCATGTGAGGAATTCATGGGTGGACAATAACATTGAAGGAGGAGAAATTGGACGACTGGGATTGGGTTTCCCATTCTCATTTAATTTAAGGTTCTCATTTGAACCTCCCACTATATATATAGGGTAAGGTTATATAAAGAACCTTCCTTAAACATAGAACCTAAAGAACATTATCTGGTAATGACACGTGGCACACAGTTTAGGGGCAAAAAAGAAAATTAAAAAAAATCGGCGTCTAAATCAGCCCCCCAAGCAACCCCCAACAAACTTAAAAAAAACCCTCCACTTACTTTAAATGATCATAACTCGTTCGTTTTTAACAATTTTAACCAAAAAATTATACCGTTAGATTCAGTTTTTCGTCCTCTTTCAAACAAGACCGAACTTGATATATTTCAGAAACTTTTATTTTTTTTTTTGAAATGCAAAATTTGCAGGTTCTGTTCATACTAAATGCAAAATACAAAAAATCAAAAAATGCAAAATATCATCATGCAGGTCATCCGCTTCCAAAATGCAATATATGAAAATGCAAAATGCAAAATGCTTCCAAAATGCAACCGACAGAAACACTACCTGCTGCCCAAATGCAAACAAAATTTTCATGTTAAAAAAAATTTTAGAAAAATATGGGTAGAGTGATCTTGTTTGAATGAAGATTAGAAAACTAAAAGATTGGTATAATTTTTTTGTGTAAATTCACAAAACTTAAAAAGTTATGACAATTTAAAGTTTTTGGGGTTTTTTTTTATTCCTAGGTTGTTGGGGGGGGGGGATTTTCCATAGTTACCCTTTTCTTCATAATTTAATACATAATAATTACAGTTTTGTCATCGTTCAATCTCATCCATTGATTTTGATGATCTAGTAGTCCAGATTAGTTCTTTAGGTTATTTGTTTAACACATGGTTCTTTATTGATCAATTATAATATATATATATATATATATATATAGGGGAGGGTTCATGCGAGAACCGTTGTTAGTGCGAGAACCGCGAGAACCAATCTCGTCCGTTCCTTGGATATGGGAAGTATCATGGATGGAGATCGTGGAGGGATAGAGTGTGGCAGGGTGCATGTGAGAAATTCATGGGTGGGCAATGACATTAAAGGAGGGGGAATTAGACGGCTTAGATTGGTTCTCGCTGTTCTCGCGCTAACAACGGTTCTCGCATGAACTTTTGTCTATATATATATATATAATGTAAAGATCTTACTCTTACAAAATTATCTACCGTAGTTTTACATAGGCTAACTCAATTTTTATCCGACTTTTTAAATTTATTTAGTTATACATTTAACTATTAAACAAATTAAAATATTTATAAATTGTAAAAAATAAAGTTATTAAATATAATAAAAATAAAAGTTCATGACATTAATAAACATATTTATAATAAAATAAAAACTACAAAACTCTAAATCAAAACTAACAAATAACAAAAACATGTGAAAATCTAGTCGTCCTCGTTGACGGAAAAGTTTGATACATTAATATATGTTCCACCAAATACGATCAAATGCTATTAAGAGTCTTCCAGTTTTTGACTTCTTTAATGTTTGTCACGCGTGTTTCTTTACTTATTTGTGTTTCGATATTAGACGATAGAAATGGCGTTTTCATCGAAACTACAAATTGCATGGTTTTCATCTTCGAGTATCGTATTGTTATGACATAAACGGATTATGGTGAATCCATATCGTGTAAAAGCTAAATATTATTGTAGTATAAGAGGATAAAGAGAAATATATATATTTTGGGATAAAAGTTTTAAAGTGTGTACTAGTGTACTTATATACAGGGGAGGGGATAAGAAAAAAAAAGTCGCTAAATAACGCATAGATTAATAAAATTTTTGGATGTGAGGAGCCAAAAGTGTAATCAATAATATTTTTTGTGTAAGCAGACTATATTATGATATGTTTGTTATGCTACACACACACGTGTAATGTTCTACATGGTCCGTGTAGCTCTACCCTATGCGTTCAAGGATAGACACATAGCCAGTGATGCCCTAGGGCTCTACACGAGGATATAACTTAATACGGACTGTGTACTATAGAACCTAAGCTACACGGGTTCCGTAATCCTACATGAGCTGTGTGTGACGAACACAACATTTGTTGTTCATCCGAACAAACTTTTGTTTTGACCTATTTAATCTCCATTTTCAACAAAATTGAATATTTCTTACACTCAAACAACTTATTTGGTTGTTTATGCACATCAATTTGACACCACTTACACTAATTTCATTATGAAACTATAAACACTCTTAATTTTAGTGTTTAACACTTGAAAAGGTAATTGATCACATACCTTGCTGATATTTTATTCAAAATTTCAAATTACACGATACTTATGATTTGAAGCTATTAAAATGCTCCTTAGGTTTGCCAAAAGTTCTAGCTTTCAATTTTGGGTTTTAATTGTGCTATTAGTATGTGTTTAAGCTAAAACACACACACACACATATAACTATAACTATATTGCAATTTTAGTCCCTTCACTTATGAGTTTACATTCTGGTAATTTCAGCACCTATACTTCATGATACACATATTTTAGGCATTTAATAATATTTATTTATATGTTCACATATAAGCACTAAGTTAACGATGGTATTTCGAGCCTTGGAGCGTTACAATAAAATAGACATTTATCGGTTCTTTTGTATTGTTCTTTACCACAGTGTGTCTATGTGTGTAAAGGTATTTACGTATTGAAAGTTTTCATCAACATTGTTTTACAGTTAAAAAATTATTTGAGGCCACACAAGTATCAAACTTGTTTGGCTTATACTAGTTACAGGGAAAATAACATGATATGGACAGTTTTGTGGGTGTCAAAGAAGCAAGCCACAGTTGCACTTTCTTCCACAAAAGCATAATATGTTGTTGCAACAACATCTTTTCAAGCAGTGTGATTAGGGAGGTCGTCGAGTGACTTCGATCAAGAACAATGAGGGGCAACTGTGATCTTGTGTAATAATATATCAGCGGTAGCTATAGCTAAGAATCTTGTGTTTCATGGAAGAACAAAACATATCAAAATTAAACATCATTTATCAGAGATTTGTTGGTCAATCTGGAGTTTTGTAGATCAGAGCAACAAGTAGCTTATGTGTTTACTAAGTCACTAGCAAAGGAAATTTCGAAGAACTTCGAGATAAGTTAGAAGTTGTCAACTTTGAATCAAGGGGAGTGTTAAGAAGTGAATGATTCAAAGTCAGTTGCTGAAAAAAGAAAAAAGTATGGGTTTGATTGAGTTTTTTTATTAGAACTATGGTCATTGCTTCTTAATTTGGACAGTACAAATCAATTTTCGTTGTTTAAGTTGCCGAGCCAAAGACACATGAGGGTGAAGGGGAAGGGGGGGGGGGGAGCTTCGGCGATTATTAGTTCCTTAAGTTCTTTAAATAACATTCGTCCTTTTTTAATCTTTACTCTCTCTCTCTCTCTCTCTATCTCTCTCTCTATACACACACACACACACACACATCTATATATATATATATATATATATATATATATATATATATATATATATATATATATATATATATATATATATATAAAGAAGTTTATTTAAGAATCATTCTTAGTGCGATAACCGCGATAACCAATCTGAGCCGTCCAATTTTCTCCCATTCAATGTCATTGCCCACCCATGAATTCCTTACATGCACCCTGTCTCACTCTATTCCTCCATGTTCTCCATCCATGAACTTCCCATATTCAAGGAACGGCTAAGATTGGCCCTCGCGGTTCTCGCACTAACAACAGTTCTCGAATAAACTCTCCCCTATGTGTGTGTGTGTGTGTGTGTATATATATACAGGGGAGAGTTCAAACGAGAACTGTTTTTCGTACGAGAACTGCGAGAACCAATCTCAGCCGTTCCTTGAATACGGGAAGTTCATGGATGGAGAGCGTGGAGGGGATCAAGTGTGGTAGGGTGTATGTGAGGAATTCATAGGTGGGCAATGACATTAAAGGAGGGGGAATTGGACGGCTCAGATTGGTTCTCGCAGTTCTCGTACGAAAAACAGTTCTCGTTTGAACTTTTGCCTATATATAACCTTGTTTTTTGCAGGAAAATTGCAATGTACGTAAAATAATTAACAAGGCTTTTCTAGAGTAACGTTTTTTTAACGCCATAACAAACACACTTTAAACCAACTAATCTACTCTTTATGTCCATTACCAGACTTGAACATGTAATATTTTGTATCACCTAATACCTTGAGTTACATAGAGGTGATTTTACAGAGGATCTTCCAGGCTCGTTATCATCTAGTGAGGGAGGATCTCAAAAACTAAAGAAGGTAGCTGTCGCTGAAGACAATCGTGAACCCCATACACCATCTCTGAAGTAAAACTTATAACTGCTTTGCTGCTTTTTTTGTATATTTCATGTGTATCTTGAGAATCACTCGGATGTACAAGTAAGATCATATAAAGTTGTCTTAATTGTTGAATAGATTAAAGAACTACTGCTCATGTTAAATTTTTTTTATGAATTTCTGATGGGCAGGTTAATGGCTAATGGTGCCATTACCATCCACATTGATGTTGCTTGCAAATTTAAAATAACTTTGTTGTAGGAGTGGTTAAAGCCTTTGCATCAAATTTTGAACTCGACTTTGATGATAGAAATACATTTTTTAACTTGCATTTTAAATTATTATATGAAGTATATATTTTTCACTCCTGCAACAACGCGTTGACAAAAGAAACCCTACTTTGTACTACTTTTCGATCTATACTAATATCATAATTAATCGGATGCCAAGGTTTTCTATAGGGAGATTATTTGTAACACTTTTTATCATAATACGTAACAAAAAATGCATGTTTTAACCACAATAAATGAGATAAACAGTTGTTTTATAGGGGTAAAAAGATCATGATTACGTATAAAGTACGAATCATCTCCCCCCTTCCTTCAGGGCAAAGCCATCATGGGGTTCAGGTTCCCCAAACTAACTATCAACTAGGCTTGTGAAGAGCCAAAAAATTGTTGATTGTAATCTTCATTGGTGCTACCTGCCCTCTAAATTATGATGTCAATCTTGTTAACTTCTATAACATACTTTAAACGAATTATATTTTAGAGGACTATGAAGGATTTTATTCTTTATAATCTCTATAAGATTTTGACATATTAAAAAGACTTTTAGCTTAAAATTATAAAAATCAGAACCTCAAACCCAGTAACGCCATTATTGACACACCCCATCTCGTTCTTGTGTCATATTTTGTAAGGGATCAAAATCCCAATATTTCCCCCAAAAAGAATCTAAAACCACAGATTGAAAAGACAAGGTTGAAATACCCAGGCAGGAAAGATTACCAATGGAAATCAGGTGGAAACAAACATTAAATTCAGTTTTCAATCACGCACACACAATGTGCGAAAACCAACTAAATTGGTATTGAAAGCAGCATCAATTTAGATGATAATGGCACCCTCTGCCATCAACTTGCCCATCACAATGCCAAAAACAACTTTTAACATGAGCAGTACTTCTCCAAATCTATACAACAATCAAAACAACTCTATATGATCTTTCTTACTTGTACATCTGAGTGATTCCCAAAATACACATAGAATATACACAGAAAGCAGCAAAGCAGTTGCAGGTTTTACTTCAGAGACGGTGTATGGGTCCACGAACTGCCTTCAACGACAGCCACCTTCTTCAATTTTTGAGATCCACCCTCACTAGATGATCCAGCTTCTGATACATCACCAATATCCAACGAGTCTGGAAGATTCTCCGAAAAATCACCGCTATGCAGCTGAAATTTTGCAGAAGATACTCCAGTTACCAACCAAAAAAATAAGGGCAATAATGCCAATTTTGAATCAAAAGTGGAAGCCGATAGCAAAAATCAGAGCAAACAGCCACATTTCCTTATGCAAGTTTGAAGATAAAATGATACATGCCATTGCCATCATTTCAATCAGGGCAAGTAGAGGGTAACATATATTACAAAATTTCCTGTTTTGAGGATTGTAAAATCAATTTTATATAGAAAGGTAATATAAGGCACAAAACTTTTACAAAAAGGATAGAGTATTTCAAAAACTTTAATCTGAAATACATGACTCATATCCTTTTTAAGGTTTACTTTCAATACCTTCTTCTATAAAATTGATTTTACATCCCCCAAAACAGGAAACATTGTAACTTATGTTACTTTCAAGATTTTGATGAAATATGCCCTTTCAATAATTGAAGCCAGGGATTTTGGTCCACAAGCTCTCCACAATATGCGATGAGTCGATGGTACTTCAGAGATTTGAATACTCAAACAGTCCTTAAACTTTATTGAGCCAGTTTCAAAAGATCCAAATTATAAAGGGACGGAGAAGTAAAATAATATATCAATGTAAAATTTTCCATCTTCAAGTAGTGGATTCGCAAGACTGATAGAACTCTAGAAGAACATGTATGTGTATTTATGTATGCATACCCAGAAATGCACACACAATTGGGTTTTGGGGGGGAGGGGGTCCATATGTGTGAATATGCATGTGCAGCGTGGAAATAGCAAAAAAAGAGCTTTACCTCAAGTTGATTCAGCATTTCAACTGTGGCTTCCATATCCCCTCTGCATGCTGTATAGACACTGGCAAGAGACTCGTCAGATACACCAGAAAAGATCATCTGAAGATATGCCAAATTCATGTCATGATCAACATCAAGGGCCTGTTTTCCAGCTAACTCAGCACTATGTGATGATGAACCATAAACATCAAAACCAGAGTGATTCTTAAGCTTGAAGTTATCAGGACTCTCAGGCACTGCATCAGGATTCTCAGAATATCTCTGGGACTGGTTTTGTGTAGTGCTCACAGGATCATAGCCTTTGCTTTCATCAGTTGTCCCTCTTCTGGAGAGTGGAATGTATGAAGTAGCATATGGATTCAATGAAGATGACCTTGCCTTCATTGTCTTAGTTCATCAAATGACTTCTCAAGAATCAAGAAAAAGCAAACATTTCCATGAAAATGAAGTCCTCGTAAAATATAACTACAGAAATACAAGCTTCTAAAAGATAAAGTAAACAATAACAGGCATTGGTAGATGAACAACGTTACCAGCACTTTAACCTCAACCCGCCATTCAATTTACAACTAAATGATAATTCACTCCCCAAAAAGAAAAACAAAGGTAGAGAAACTCAAAACGTCCACTAGACACAGGAAAATAAGTGGTAACCATAAGTAACACATCCTCAATTCAGGAGGCAACGAGGACAGATAAGCGAACTTGGACGTGAGAACTGAACTCGTACAGATTTCAGCATGTAATATATAATTTAGTAGCACATGGTAAAGCCACATAACACAAAGCCTCTAAAGGGATCTTAAGATCAACATCTTTGTACATCATAGAACATTGCCTAATTCATGCTGGATAACATACACAAACCAAAATAATCCTGTATGCAGTTGAGCATTTACTTGATATTCTCCCCTGGATCCTGGTCGAAGACCAATATCCATATATGATATAGCCTTTTACGTTTTAATCTTTTTGATATCCTCACACCTTACTACTTAATCACCTTTATGAAAACACACACACACACACATGCAAATGAGCCGTCAGCACTTAGCTAAATGGGTCAGAGTTTAACATGTGGATGAAGTCATGTCAAATATTATCTGTTTAAACAGAAACAATGATATGCAGTTATGCACACATGTAAAAAAGTATAATAAATAAACCAAGACAGGGGGTTTGAAGCACAAAGGAAATGAAAGTAAGAATTGATTTGTGATTTCTTATAGATAAACTACTGGCAAACAATTAGATTTTGGTATATCACCATGTTACAAATGTTTGTTAAAGATGATAATTGTCTATCATCCAACTATCCAAGTATTTCATGGACAATATTTAACCCAGTCTATGAGCATACAGGATAGTCATTATCTATCAATTATTTCAATCATAGCCACCTCAAGTTTTTGAACCCTACTTATGTAGTTCTCGATGCAACAATGCAATGTTTTTAAGTAGTACCCCTCCCAAAAAAAGATAAAAATAATAGCGGTTCACCATGAAACACGTTCCTTTACGGTTTACACATGTCCATCCTCCTTAGTGAACGGGTCTAAAGGTGTTTGTGTGGTTAATACAATAATACAACATGAGATTCCATGGGTTTGGAGATTGTAATGACTCCAACACCTAGTCACGAACAAAAACCTAACCCAACACTACAAAACAATATTTTACCGTTCCTCAATTTTCAGAAGTACTAGAGTAGCTTCACATTACTAGAAAAGTAACACGAAACACTGCAATTGTCATACTCGTCTATTAGTAAGTGACATCAACTTGCTTTTCGGGAATTCACGGTGAAATGGGCTGTGGACGAAATCAGTAGAGATAGGCTTAAGGGACTTGCAATGGGAACAAGGGCCAGGAGTTGAGGCATTGCCAAAGTAATTAGACTATGACAGTTGTTCGTTGTTGCTCATTCACATCATGCATACAATTGAAATATTTCAGCAACCATAAAATAACAAAGATACAACTTGTAAGAGGTGTGACTATCAAGAATCAAGTTCCAAATCCATAGCCCCAAAAATATGCCTAGCCCCATCACCCAATCTTCATATTCTGTGGAGCAACAGATTACGTGATGCAATCTTAAATAGAAGTGAAAAACAAGCATGCGCATACTCAAGAAACAATTGGTCGTCAACACATCTGCAGCTTATAACCGATCAAATGAACATACAAATAAAGATTTATTAATTTGTAGGCATTTTTCCTATCCAAGTATGATACCTAAACAGACAAACATATAAAACTACGAAAGAAACATTCAAGAAACTTAAATTTCAATTTATAAACGATAGCAGTTTCAATAATATCCAACCTAAGGGCAACTGGACAAAGAGAAGCTCAACGCCTATACAAGAACAAGAATATTAAATATGGATCAAACGCGAAGAAGCTAGATCAAGATATAGCAAATCATTCGAGAAAGATTCTATTAATCCAAAAATATCTTACATGATGATTATAATGGATAACGGAGTGACGAAAAGCAAGCAACCGATCCAACCACCTGAAACCCTAAATTTTTGCTAGCGGTGAAGAAGATCGTCTCAATCTTCTCTCTCTAAGTTTCTCTCTCTAGAAACAGAATTGGGTAGAAGAAAAACGGGATCACAGGCTAAACGGGAAAGAAGGTTATAGAGTGCGGTTTTGACGTGGCTTGGTTTTCTCTGGCTCCTTTCCCATCAACAGAAAAGAAAGGAGTACAAATTTTAATACATGGCGTACAAGTCACTGCGATTGTGTTGGCCTTTTTTTGCGAGTATATTTTTTGATTAATTTAGTCCACCTGTTTTCAGTTTCGGTCAAACGCAGTTTATAAGTTTTAACAATTAGAGACTCGTTTTTCCACTCGCATCGACATCGAATGATAATACTTTATTATCACTTCTTCGTATTTCAACACAAAAAATATTCATATTTTTCAAACTTTACAAACTTCAAAAGCTTTTTTTATAGAAAAAATTAGCATATAATCGTTAAACAGTATCCTATTTTTTTCAAAAGTTTCTTTAAATAATGAATTAACTGAATGATATTCTACTTTTCTAAAAAGGTTGTACCATTTTAGCAACCTACTTTGCCATATTGGCGTTGTTGAGGTAGTGGTTATGTTGTTGCTATTTCTTATCCGACAACGGTGAACGATTAAAGACCGATCAAACTCCACCATCACATCTAGAAATAAATATTGATCACTTTGTCCGAAGGTTTGATGATTATCTAACAGTTAAAACTCCACCTAAGACCAACATTCCAATAAAAAATTCAAATTTTTATTTGTTTTGACAAGTTACGAGAAATTAGATTATTTGTTTAAATAATATAAAAAATAAATAATCACATTAACTCTTATGTCCCGTTTGTTTCACAAAACTCGAATGAATGTAATTGATTTAAATATATAAACAAATACGAACGATAAACGAATGAACATTTATGTTCGGTTGTTTAAAAGATTGGTTCATTCGTCTATATTTTTGTTCGTTTTTATATGATAAACAAACGTAAACGAAGAAATACATATTATAATACAAATCCAACATTACTAAACACAAATAAACACTATATATAAGTACACACATATTTTATATATATATATATATATATATATATATATATATATATAAACGAAAATAAACGAACGGATAGCCAAACGTTCACGAACATAAATGAACGAAGGAAAACTTTGTTTGTGTTCGTTCGTTTAATTAAATTAACGGAAAATCATGTTCATATTCGTTCTTTTATTAAACAAATGAACATAAACAAACTTCCCGCCGAACAATTTAACGAACGCTTTATGAACGATCTCTTCGTTTACATCAGACTTTTGATAACAAACCGATAGTGTGTGGTTTAAGTTTTAATGATAAAGAGGAGATCAGATGAAAGAAGACGTATGAATGGATGCGATTATGTATATGTTATTTAATCTAATTAAAAAAAAGTTGATTATCAAAATGGTTCTTTAACTATCTTAGTTTTTTACCATTTGGTCCTTTAACTACAAAAGTGACCAAGATGATCCTTAAACATCCACTTTATCACCTAATTGGTCTATTCGTTAGTCAACTTCATTAAACCAAGGGTATTTTTGTCCTTTTAAAAAATTTCTATTTTTTATTGATTAGGATAATATTTAATTATTTTTTATTGATTAAAGTAATATTTAATTACTAGCTTCTGTTTGAGCGTTTTTGTCCAGATCGTTTGCGGTGGTGTTGGTTTCCGATGGTGGTTTTCGGTGGTGGTGGTGGTGTCTAGTGGTTGTGATTGGTAAATGTGAGCTGAGAGAGATGAGAGAAAGTAATATATAATAAATATTAATGATTTAATATGGTAAATATATATTAAATATTATTAAATCTGATTTTGATTATAAATAAGGGTAGAAATGTCATTTTACCTTCACTTAACACAGTTGACTAACAGTCAACTAGCGAAAGGACCATTTAGACTGAAAAGTGGATGTTTAAGGACCATCTTGGTCACTTTCGTAATTAAATGAACAAATCGGAATAAATATAATAGTTAAAGGAACATTTTGATAATTAACGAAAGAATGCTAAACTTAATTATATGTAAACTATACATTCTATTTGCTCTCTGTCAAGTAAAGTTAATTTAAAAAACACAGTCTTAAAGTTTTAAAACACAATCATAGGTATAAAATTATATGTAATTTTGTAAAACATCACATGTGAATTACAAAATACACATGTGAATTACAAAATACCCCTCCGCCTCAAATTTTAAAATGCATGACATGTCCTTAATCTAAATGTTAAAATTAATTCTTTAGGACAATGACTTAAACATGAATTAAATTAAACATTCTTCTTGCTCTCTTAGTGATGGTCCCAGATGAATATTACAACAACAAATGTTTGTAAAATGGTGGAGTTGAATACAAACTTTAGCTTTTTGAAAATTAAAGACACACAATTATACTTTATATTATTTTTATTGAAATGAACCAAGAATTACATGAACTGGATACGGAAAATCCAGGTTTAATAAAAGTGGCAACAAGATGTATAACACATAGACAAAACTAGGGATGGCAATGGATCGGATATGGATTCGGATGATGTCGTATTCACATCCATATCCATTTAAATTTTCATCCTCCATATCCGTATCCATATCCATTTAAAATCATTTCATCCATCCATATCCATATCTATTGGATTAAAACGGATAAATGGACATCCGCTGGTTATCGAAAGTCCTAAAGAAAGTTATATAGTTTTATGTATAATTTACGATTTTTGTTGCATATGTACATAGTTTCTTAACAAAACAGATAGAAATGAAAACATTAACTCTATATCTACATTCAATTCATAGAGCATAATTTGTAGCTAATCCCAAAATATTGATCCAAAAAAGGTACAAACCAAAACATTACTTAATATAATTACAAATCTACATTTAAAACATAGAGCAGGTTTATAGCTAATCCCAAAACATTGATCTTTCAGCTGACTCATTCCTTAATTTGATATTTGCATGGTAGTGATTTAATGGTTGTTGCATTCAGATCACACAAAAACCTCAAGAGTGGCGGATCATGTAATGATCATTGTCTTCATACTAAGAAAAAAATAATAAAAATATATAATGATTAGTTTCTAAGTAATTAAAGTATGGGAAATGATAAGAAAAAATTACCTCATCAGTCACCTCACTGGATGTGGAAAGATCTTTTTTTCTCACATAAAATATCATAGATTTGTATCTAATTTATGATTTTTGTTGACATAAATACATAGTTCTTATAAAAAAGATACAAATAGAAAATATAACTTAATATACTACAATCAAAGTGAAAAACAAATTTTGTAATTATATAATATTATAATTTCGAATATATATATATATATATATATATATTATATTTATATATAAATGTTAAAAATATAGTAAATATATAGATTTATAAACTTAATTATATAAAATTTTAGTTTAGGAAGCTTTTCATTTCGGATTGATGGATTCATCCATGGATGGATTATTGTCTTCCATATCCGCTCTACTAAACATCCATATCCGCTCCACATCAATTATTCACCTATTTAACTTCATCTATATCCACCACGGATGGATGATCATCGGATCGGATGACCATTGCCATCCCTAGACAAAACTAATACTAACAAACTATGTTTATGATGTTCAACACATGAACAAGTTTATTCTACACGAAGTATGTGTTAACTCTAAAAATTTGATCTTTGCTTAAAAGCTTAAAACTTGCTTCTAAAACTAAACTGATGAAGTTCTGTGTAGTTCTCAACAAATGAGATATTCAACGTACTTAGCATATCGAACATGCATTAGTATATATAGAGCATTTGGCATCTGGTTCTTGATGGAGGTAGGAGACAAGAGTGCATAGAATAATAATATTATATCAGATAAAATTAGTAGGTGAAAAGTAAAAACACTTTATACAAACAATGTATATAATGAATGTACTTTTCCGTAACAATACATCTCATTAACAATATTATAATATTAAAACATATACATTTTGTCTTGGAAGTCCAAGTTTTTCTTATCATGCTTGTACTTTAAACGATACAATGCTTTATTCGGACTTGACTTTACCAGGTATGTAGTTGCTAGCCAATACTTTTGTTGTTGAGACAAATCTACGAGATCTTCTTCTTCTAAAACATCTATCATATTTTCCAGATGATAAGATCAATCCCTTTTGTCTCTTTGCAAGTTCATAAGGTGTTAAACATTTTACAAAGACATATCTAAAAGACATAATAGAACAACACATGTTATGTCTTTGACTTAAGAATAAATACAAAGTTACAGTTGGCTGATGTTGTATTTTTGCAACTCAGTTGATAAAAAAATCATTAAACTGCAAACATAATTTTGCTTAGCTAAAGGAATGGCAAGACTCAACTACTGATGTTCACTTAGATGATCATAGAAATGCTCAGTTGATCAAACATTAGAGTAAAAAAAGATTAAGCTAATCAACCTAGATGATCAGTTGATTAAGAATGCACAGCTGATCATTCAAAGTGAATAAGCTTATGAGAAACGATTAAGTGAGAAAATATTACTTAGTTGATGTAAGAAGGCCTCAGCTGATCAAAGTTGTAGGCACAGTTGATCAATTGCATTGCTCAACTTTTGTTCCTCAGCTGATTGTTGAAATCCCTAAGGTGATGCTTCCATACTTGTCTTTTCTTCTTGGCCGATCTTCTGAAGCTGGTCATTTAGCTGATACTTAGTGCTTAGCTGATCCTCAGCTGATACTTCATACTTAGAATATTCTTTAAGTCGTTTGTAAAAACAACACATGTTTTACAACATTCTAAGTTCAAACTTAATGCATGATTTTATTAACATCAAATCCTATATATTTCAATAGACAAGTTTGATTACACGTTGAAGTGATTAACTCCCCACCACTTTTCTCCTGTTTTCAAATCCTATTTATTTTAATAGACAAGTTTGATTATAAGTTAGAGTGTTTATCTTTTAACACTTTTCTCCTGTTTTCCACCTCATGCTGCTTGGCTGGCTTAGTGCTGTTGCATTTAATTAGTTTTACTTGTGCATTTGACTTCATACAAAGTTATAATTAAACCATTAATGCTTTCAAATATTCTGTAGTCAAACCCAATTTTTGTGTGTGTGTGAAATTTACCTGCAATAAATATAACCATAAGGCATATTGTTTAATGCAATTAACTAATGCAATCTTTATAATAAACCTAAAAAAAGACAATCTTTTGTTCATAGAAATTCGTAAGTCAAAATAAAAACATTTACCTATAACTACCAAGATAACTTGTCTTGTTTAAGTTATTTACATTACAAACAAAGTTAATGAGCATTAAATTGAGTTTGTTGCATCTCTTCCCTTTAAAACCTGCAAAGTTTCAACCACATTTGAGATGAATTGACCAAAAAGATGACAAAGAATGGTTGTACTTCAAGCTTCAAGAGCAGTACATTCTTGGGTGTTTTGGTGGTATTCATGTTGGTGCAAGGTGGGAGTGCAGGGCTATACGCATGTTGGGGAGGGTGTCTCAATGAGTGTTTTTTTCTTGGCAGCAAACAAATGGGGCAAAGATTACCATGTTATGTGAATTGCTTGGCTACTTGCTTTTATCCACCTGGCCGGCCGGGTATTAACTCCGGACCTGCTGATACACCGCCATCGACCGGAGTTCCGGCACCTTCACCATCTGATTCGGATTCCGATTCAGATTTAGAAGTATATGCAGACAGTGACATTGATACTGTATCTGAAATTCATGAATACCGCATAAATAAAAGAAACTATTGTGAAATTAATTGCTATATGCAAACTTGCATGTCACACAACCATGGTATGTTGCTCATATATCTTAATTTATCTCCTTTTAATAGATTTTCAATAAACATTACAAAATATTTTTATATTACATTAAATATTAAACTCGTCTCACATTCAAAGGTGAAATATTAATATTATTAATAGTTATTATTTTTTTATTCCACTATGGCAGACTGACTCAAAAGTCAAGACACACATATAAATAAAGCACGTGAAAATTAACACACTGTTAATTTCTTATTAGTTTAATGAGAAATGAGACTAAAATAGGTTAATTAAATTAATAGAAGTTAACTGTGAACGAAATAAAATGGCTTACATAATTGTTTTTAGAAGTCAAATAATTTTGTAATAGTTACAAAAAATTAATGGCTTACATAAAATGTCTTAGTTATTATTATATATAATAAGTTTTTTATTTTCAAATATAATATGATTAAATTTCATAATATTCTTGTATACAATGTGAATTATGACAATTTTATTATACATAATGGTAATAAAACGAGACACATGAAAAGTTATTTGTATATAATAAAAAAATTATAATAGTTGTTTGTATTACTTTAAAAAAAATAAAAGTTTACTATATATAATAATAACATAGATAAAATTTATTGCTTTTTTATACAATTTGCCCAAGATGAATATAGTAACGAACTAATGACTAAGTGACTAAAATTAAAATGAAATGAAAATATCTTGTTATTTATGACCTTTTAGAGAGTAGAGACTATAACTTTTTATATCACGTAGCAGTCACACACCAGTATTATCTATTGTTTTTGTAATATGGATGTTTTAATATATTAAATTTAACTGGGTTGACTTTCAATTTGACTTTTGACATTTTAGGTGGGAGTGAATTGAAGAGCTGTCTAGTAAGTTGTAGTAACAAATGCAAGGATGTGTGAAAGAAGACCGGATTATAGACACAAAAGGGATCGTGATATGTAATGTATTTTGGGTCTGTTGTTCCAAAATTGTTTATGAGTATGATATCTAAGCAATTTATTGAATAAATGTTTTTCATTTGTTTATTTATTTCATGTATTGAAAATAGGTTAAATTTTTAGGCAAATGTGAGAGCATTTGTTGATGAATTAACCAAAGCTTTTGTAACTTAGCAATATAATATGTATTAGGTATGTTTTAAGGTTATGGGTTCAAGTCCCCGTAATTAATATATGAGGGCGTTTGTTTCGCAAGAATGGGAGAAATGGAAATTCCTAAATCATAACTCATAAGAGGTGTTTGTTTTACGGAATTTATTGAATGAAATTTGATCATTTTAATAAATTCTTTAAATCAAGAAATTGGAATTCCTTCCCCAAATGGATGGAATTCTTCAAAATGTTTAAACGACGTCTGGTTTGCCACCACCCAAAACCATCACCGATCACAACACACAACCACCACCCCACCACGGCACCACCCATAACCACGGTCACCCTAATCGAAGCCCTAACCATCACCTTCGCCACCACCAAAACCTAACCACCACCAACATCCTCACCATCGAAGCCCTAACTACCACATTTGCCACCAACGAAACTTTTACTATTTATTTCAAATCATTTCCTTTCTCTCTAAAATAAAACTCATGAACACATCGTAAAAGTAGTAACATATTCAAGTAGTAATATATTATGTATGTTTAAGAATGATAGATCTCAATACATAAAAGTCTTGCGTATCTTAAATAAAGGGGAGTTAATTTATATCTAATATATGTTCATCATATGCAACAAAAATATATGTTTATACTATAACAACTTTAAACATACGGTTAAAAAAACTTAGGTAGTAACTAGTAGGTTGAGAAAAGATGTATGTTTAAACTATATTTATTTAAGTTAAAGCTTAAGAGAGATTTTATATTATTTTATTAAATTTTCTTAATTATTAGATTAAGACAAGTAAAATCCATAGATATTAAAAAGCTTATATGATATTTTTTATGTTTTACAAAGTAATGGATTCAAATAGTATAGAATATGTCATGATCTAAGGACTAATATTAGTTTCTTAGAGAGTACGGTGTGGCTGGGTGGTGAGGAGGGGGTAGATGCAATGAAGTCATTTATCCATACCATCATTGTGTGGTGAAAAGTTTAGGGGTAGCCATCACATGGAGGGATAATAAATGGCGGGGTCCATTCTTTTTTAATCTTTTTTTTGTTTTCCTTCCTCTCTCTCTTTTATTTTTTTATTATTATAAATTAATTAATTAGGTATTAGGTGGGTCTCAAAATTTTATGTGGTAAATAGTAATCGCTACAAAGTTAAGTGGTAGATTAGGTGGTAAGTGAAAAAAGTTGATGTGACAATGTGGTGAGAGTGAGAGTTGCAAATACTCTTAAAATTAAAATTAGTTTCTTACAACTATAAATTAAGTATAAAGTATGAATAACAGAAATTGAATTTCACAGAATTTAATTTTACCGTGCTTAGTTTGAAAGTATGTACCATACATACCCGTTTTTATTCTTATAAAGAAAAGGGGATAATATATATGCTTCTAGCAGCACCTATCTTGGGTGCAAACAACTAAAATGAGCGATATCTTATTCATTTCAGTATTTACTCATTTAAGTGTTTATGAGTATGAAAACACCTGTTATCAAAGTTTCATAATAAAAAGGAAGAATTAAGAGGGGCGACTCAAACTTATTTTGAGCGGGCCGTAAAAGCAAGCATCCAGACCAGGAGGATTACATATAAACATTGCTTGAAGAAAAACGACGGTGAAAGGGTAATTCTTCGTATGTTTATATCATTATCATTCTCCACGTTCAAAAATCAAAATCTTATTTCAGTGTTCATCTCATGGAAATCTACGTGGATTAAAAAACATTGATGCCTTTGATCTTCTCTAGTCAATTTAATTCTTCATCACTCCAATTTTTCACTATTTTAGTCTCTAAATACTACTATATAATCTGTTTTCTTATCTGAATAACATTTCCCTGAATTTCGGTTTGATTTTGGCCGTGATTATACTTTAATTTCCCATTTGAATTTGCGATGACAAACACTTTGCTTTGACTTACGTATTCCTTGCATTTTGTTTTAGCATTTTGAGTGTAAAATCGCACAAAATGAAATAAAATTTCCTATTTGGCTATTTAGTATTTGATTAGACCGGTAGTAATAGTTTTCGTCGACTTACCAACCTTGATCTATTTATTTTTAGGTTGAACTGTAATCGGACTGTATGGTTGTGAGACCTTAATTGAACTTCCTTAATCCTGACATTTATTTGCCAATTTGATTCAGAATCTGACTAAAATGATGCAGATGATATAGTTTTGGAAACATCAGCATGTTATTGGAGAGAATATTGAAGAAAGAGATATGTAATCACAGTGCAATATTGACAACATGAGTTTTGTTATAAGATGTCACCAATGGTGCAGATTGCTACTAGATATTAAAGGGTTGGAAGATTTCATTTGTCTCATGGTGAGCTTTTACAGCCTTTGCCACCAGAAACAAACTCTTCAATGGCAGAGACTCTCATGCTTTTTCTTAAGCAGATCAACATCTATGAGAAGCCATGATGAGAAAATCAAGGTACATATTACTCTATCCACCCAGTCATCTTTTTACTTTTAAATACAAATTATTAAATTAACTACATTTAGCATTGATTTTATTATTAGATGTATAGGTTGTAAGCTATTAGCAGCCC